>CM033645.1:207992467-208534367 GCA_019512145.1 Engystomops pustulosus | reverse complement strand
TTTCCATGCCGATGTTCGTGTCCCGATGTCTCCGTGCCCTATGTTCTCCGTGCCCCGATGTCTCCGTTGCCACGATGTCTCCGTGCCCCGATGTCTCCGTGCCCCGATGTCTCAGTTTGCCGATGTCTCCGTGCCGCCCCCGGTGTCTCGTGCTTCTCCCCGGTTGTCGCTGTCTGCCCCTGGTGTCTCTGTCACTGCTCACCGTGTTCTTCAAGTGTGATTCACATACTATTTTGTTTGCACCGTTCGCGCGTATCTCCCGACAAGTAAGCAGATGTGCCGAACATCTGTAATCTATTCTTCACTGTGTTCTTTACTGGTTTTTCACTTACATGATCCTGTGTTCACTGTGTTCACTGTTTTTATTCTATTCTTCATTGTTCTTCACTGTGTTTTTTTTAATTAAATGCTCGATCTCAGAGCAGGGGAAATACTCGTCCGAGCAACGAGCCGTTTTCGAGTACTGTAATACTCGAACGAGCATCAAGCTCGGACGAGTATACCGCTCATCTTAGTCTCCATGTATGTGAAGTGTTCTTCACGTAATTGCCCCAGAGAAAGGGAAGTTCTTATTTGCACTCTTTTTTTACTTTGTAGCAAAGATATATTAATGATTTGCTATATCAAAATACATACATAGAGGGAGCGAGGGACTATTCACATCTTGGGACTGTGCCCCAAGTAAACTGTCAATGGCGCAATTTCGTTGGGTTTCCCGAATATTTCTGATTTGCGCCGAATTGCCCGGGATTTTGCGGCACGCGATCGGATTTTGTGCATACGGCGCGGCGTGCATGCAACCGAAATCGGGGGCGACGGATTCAGAAAAACCACGGAATTTAAAAAAGGTTTTGTGTCGCAAGATCAAGCACTCACATGCACCAGGAGAAGCTGGTGAACTCCGGAGGACCCGGCCGCACGCAAACACAGGAAAAAACTCGTACCACGATCTAGTGAATCGGCTGGACCCGAATCCAAGTTGGACAACGCACCGCGGAATCGCGACGGGACGGGTAAGGGAATCTGCCCAATGTCTGTGACCGCCAGTGCAGAATCAATGCTGAAAGGGATGATTGCGCATGAGGAAAGTTACGTGAGGGGACCAAGTTAACTTTCACCCTGGGGGGTTGTGAATCTTAGTTAATCCCAGCTCTTCACTATTTTGGGACAATGCAGTGGAGTATATAAGCAGCATATAAAAGCATAGCCTGATATGGATCCTGATAGTTAGTACTCACACTCGGTCAGCCTGGTGTTCAGTTCTCCGGCATCATGCACATCAAACCAGATCTGATCTCCTGCCTCAGCACCGCACATGAAGAAATTCTTCTTAGTTTTCTAATCTGCCGACCGGCAGCCATGTCCAGAACGCAATTTGTACCTAACCAGAAAGAGCACTGCAAATCTAAGCCGGTTGTAGTAATAGGCGTACCTGTAACCAGGAGAGATTACATTAGTAGTATGGGAATAATAAAGACTGATTTAGGGTTACAGTAGTTATGATGTGTCTATCAAATACAATGTTATACAGGCTGTCCCCTACTTAAGGACACCCACTTAAGAGACGACCCCTAGTTAAAGATGGACCTCTCTGCCCCTGTGACCTCTGGTGAAGTCTCTCATGGTTTACTATAGTCCCAGACTGCAATGATCTATGTAAAGTGTCTGTATGAAGCTTATTCATAACCTTGGTCCCTATTACAGCTAATATTTTGAAACTCCAATTGTCACGGGCAAAAAAATTTTTTTGTCTGGATCTACAATTAAAAATAATAGTTTCCAACTTACATAAAATTCAACTTAAGAACAAAACCTACGGAACCTATTTGTACGCAACCCGGGACTGTCTGTACTGTCTTATCACCACCTGAAGGGAAACAAAAAGGTGCCAATGAATTCGTCTGTCCTCCTTCATGACTTGGTTTCGCTCGGCCAACGCCCCCGATTTCTGTTGGTGCATGCCGACGCCGATGCCGACCAATCCGATCGCTTGCGCCAAAATTCGGGGCAATACAGGGAAATCGGCGCAAACGGAAATATTCGGGTAACACGTCGGGAAAACGCGAATCGGGCCTTAGTAATGACCCCCAATGTAATTATAATCCTATGTTTCAGCCCCTGAATATCCAGGAATCGTATTGAGCAGTGACCTTCGCCTTTCGCTTTTATGATCATGTCACTAGTGTGTTTTGCTCATCTCACATACAGGAGAGGTGTGCGATCAGATATGGAGCCTACAGAAATAGCTTCATTGTTAATATATAACCCAGGCTCTAGACACTTGTACTTTACACCACCACTTATTGTATCTGTTCTCTCTCCTAATATATACAGTATTGGCACATTAAAGGTAGTCCCCGAGTTACTACAGGATAGGTTCTGTAGCTTTGCTCTAAGTTGAATTGGTGTGTAAGTGGAACTGTAGAATTTTATAAGTGAACCCCAGTCAATTTGGTTTGGATTTAAAAAATGTTGGGTTGTCAACATTTTTAACCAGGATTAACAATAAAGCTTAATTGCAGACACATTGGTGACTGTTACAGCTGATATTTGTAGCCGAAGGCTAAAGTACAGTAACTTACCAACACCAGAGGTCCGTTTGTACATAGGGGTGTCTGCAAGTCCGGTGTTTCTTAAGTAAGGGACGCCTGTAAGTACTAATTCTCTTATCCTGCATATACGGACGCTACACAATATTATTTTCTTCCTTGTATATATGTGCACATATATTTCTTATTCAGCATATAGACCGGAAAGCTTCCAGCATATATAGAGGTGTATATACTGAACTAGGGGGTCATTTACTAAGGGCCCGATTCGCGTTTTCCCGAACGTGTTTACCCGAATATTTCCATTTGAGCCGATTTTTCATGAATCGCCCTGGGATTTTGCACACGCGATCAGATTGTTGCGCATCGGCGCTGGCATGCACATGACGGAAATCGGGGGCGTGGCCGAACGAAAAACCCGCAGATTCGGAAAAAGTTACATTTTTTTAAAAAAATGTGCGGCACACGCGCTTACCTTACACCAGCAATGGATCGTGGTCTTCGGCGGACCTCGGGGACTTAGCAGCAGCAGCGACACCTGGTGGACGTCGGAGGAACTGCCGGTAGGGAATCGCCGAAGACCCTAATCCACCGCAGAGAACGCGACGCTGGATCGCGAATGGACCTACGGTAAGTAAATCTGCCCCATACTGTCAATGGGTGCCCCATTTTAGAACAGTGACATCACTGGAGAATCACGCCAACACCCCACATTCATAGGGGGAGGATAAGGCGACGAGCGTCATATCTCCACTGTACCGGGAGCAGATCTTAACAAGTTGGGACTGCAAAGCAAAGGCCCATCTTCTAACAGCGCTACACACAGAATTGTTATCAGAATCGGCTAATTACATAACATTTATGGGGGGTTTCCTGACTTTTCTTCCCTGATATTTATTTCAGCATCCTTATCTTGTGTCATCAGGAGGTAAGGATAATTTTCAATATTTAAATTCCCGGAATACCCCTCACGCAAAAACATTAGGTCCAGCAGGTTGCCGTAAGGCTTGTACTTACGTTGACATTTGATTTGGACTTATAGATGCTTTATCATTTTTCCACTGCAGAGAATAAAATAATAATATATCACTACTTTTGTTAAAGATGTACTTACTCGCCTCTCGGAAGGAAAGAACCATTTCCAGCACAACTGCTCCAGTCCCTTTCTCTGAGCAATCACATCGAATGGCCCTTGGGCCCCTGGTTGTTACTCATGGCCTCCCTCCTCTAAAAAAATCTACACTCTAAAACTATGGTAAAGAGCCTAAAGTGCTATGGGAGTGATGTGTAGCTTCATACTTATACTGTGCAGGAGCACTTCCCCCTCCCAATATGTGAAATTGGGGAGGAAGTGCTGTCAGGTAGGGGGGTTGGGTGACATGCTCTTACGTGTAACATCCTGTGCAGCAAGAGCTTGGAGGGGCTCTAGTAAAACATCCTCCATAGCACATCAGACTCTAAAAGTTGATTTTAGAAGGAAGGAGGCCGGATAACAAGTATAAGAATATTACCACAGTCACAGTGCCTGGATCTATGTGTGATGTCCCCGGTTTATCAGGATGGAGTTTGATGGTAGATTTCCTTTAAATACGACTAATGTGGAACCACAGCACATCTGAAGCTTATATTATATATAATATATAATAATAATTATTATTATTATTATATCATAGGGTTGTGGTCCCAGATACTTTTGCAAATTCACCAGTGTTGTAAACCATATACAAAATGTCAACATGGAATGATCTTATAAAGCTGAATACTGACTGTTCCTCCATGGGTAACAAGGTCACATGACTCAAATCAAGATATGACATGGATCATTAGTCACAGTACATTACGAATGGAATTTATACTAGTAAAACAAGCCATATTTACTCACAGGTGACATTTTTCCCAAAATCACAAAGCTGTCTGTCATGTCTCCAAAGACGAGCATCATGAGCGGCAGGCCGGCACCGTGAGCCATCGCTGCAATTGTGCCAACCACCATTAGGATCTTATCGACACTCCAAGCATATCGGAACTAGAAAAATAATACGTATATAATAAAATAGAGATATCTAAAAACAGTGGAAAAAAGGACCTGATCACAAAAATAATCACGTGATCATCGTCAACAATTCACAATGAGGCCATTTGAAAACGCAACTTACCACAAAAAAACAAGCCTTCAGATGCCTATGCAATTGTGAATTATTATTGTTTTACTACTTTGGTTATTTAGACCAAGCAAGTCTACTCCACAAGTTATCAAGGAAAGGAAATGAGGCTTGAACAAGCGTGTTGCCATTAAGACGCCGGATTGATAAATGATAAGGGACATCTTTTCTGCAATTAAGTAATTAATCAGAAATTAGACCTTAGCAATCTGGAAGGAAACATGTGCTAAGGCTCAAGCTGCAATGAATTCCCCATAGATCTATGGGAGCAACTCAGCAATCAGCTTTGACACTATATGAACAACCTTAAGTTCCCTAGAGCGCCGCCACAGGGGAGATTAAGAATTACATGGTGACTATTGCTATGTCCTATATAAAGGGTCTGCTTGTTACCATTGTGGTGGGCTGACCATCTTAGGTTTTTTCCTTTTTTTTGTTCTTTTTGACCGGGAGAAGAAGCTTTTTTTCTTGCTGAATCAAAGATCACATCCAGTCAGATCCAAATTACATAATGTGCAGAAAATAATGAGATTCTTATCTTTTGGAACAAGAAAAGAGATCCGTCACTAATAATATACATAATTGTATGCATGGGGTTATAGAGACATATGGTACATATGGTTACAAGGTACAAGGCAATGTAGACAGTAGTAGATTATAATATGGTCAAGGATGGTAGCCATACAATTTAAAGCAGGACAAAAATTCGGACTATCACTGCAGCTTCTCTCCAGGACTCCCACTGTACAGGAAGAGTCGTGGGGCCAGCAGGAGGACCTTCAAGATAAACCGGTCCTCTACACACCTTCACGTTTTTTCCTTCAGCCCCAAGCAGCCAAGAGTTCTAGGTGCCAGGGATCCAAAGTTAAGCTCCTATAATCCAGAAGTGTCTCATACATGCTTGGCCACTGAGGCTGCCCCCCCCCCGATGTCTCCGTGCCCCGATGTCTCCGTGCCCCGATGTCTCCGTGCCCCGATGTCTCCGTGCCCCGATGTCTCCGTGCCCCGATGTCTCCGTGCCCCGATGTCTCCGTTCACACCTTTAAGAACCGGTGAGCAGGACAGAGACACCAGGGAGCAGCACAGAGACACCGGGGAGCAAGCACGAGACACCGGGGAGCGGCACGGAGACATCGGCAACGGAGACATCGGGGCACGGAGGACATCGGGCACGGAGACATCGGCAACGGAGACATCGGGGCACGGAGACATAGGGGCACGGAGACATCGGGACACGGAGACATCGGCATGGAAAACGGTGACACAGGGCACGGTGACATCGGGCACAGGAGACATAGGGGCACGGAGACATAGGGGCACGGAGACATAGGGCACGGAGACATCGGGGCACGAGACATCGGGGCACGGTGACATCGGGGCACGGTGATCTCGGCACGAGACAATCGGGGCACGGTGACATCGGGCATGGCATCTGGCACGAGACATCGGGCCGGAGACACGGACGAGCATCGGGGCCACGGTGACATCGGGGCACGGAGACATCGGGCCTACGGTGACATCGGGGCACGGTGACACGGCAGCGGCACACGGGACATCGGCAGCGGACGGAGAAATCGGCACGGCACGGAGACATACGGGGGACTTCAGTGGAAGACGAGCAGCGGATCCCGGACACAGCGTATCGCCCTACAATAAGCAGATGTGCCAACATCTGTAATCTATTCTTCACTGGTTTTTCACTAATGATCTGTGGTCACCTGTTTTTATTCTATTCTTCACTGTTCTTCACATCTGCTAACTTGTCGAGATATATAACGCGCGGAACAGTGAAAATAGATTGCAGATGTTTGCATACATCTGATAACTTATCAGAAGACGTTCTTTTTCAATTAATTAACACATTTTTATTCCCGAACCATGGTCCCTTTGAAAAATGCTCGAGCTCCCTTGACTTCAATGGGGCTCTTATTCGAGACGAGCACTCGAGCATCAGGAAAGTTCTCTCGAATAACGAGCACCCCGAGCATTTTAGGCTCGCTCATCTCTAATGGAGACACATACTTCACAAGATGGTCTGGCGGTAACTACAAAGGCAGAAGCATGTTCCCCTTGGTGGTGTTTGGCCCTAATACTGAAAGATCAAACCATCCATGCTTGGGTTATTCTCATCTCCCTCCGGTCTTCTTTTGGAAGAGGTGCACACTGTAAATGACTAGATATTTTAATTTAATATTTTAATGATCATCAGTAGCAAACATTTTCAAGAGCAATTATCCTACAAATCCCAACATATTATCCTATAAAGTCTACATCAATATATATTTTTCCTGCTTGACAAACAAACTACATGGGTACAAGGTCATGCCGAAGAGGATCTAAAATCTGTAAAGGTCCCTATAATTGAATCTTTACATACACTTACTCTAAGCTGTGGCTTCTCTCTGCTGCAATCACCACTGAAATAGCGGTGGATTACAAGCTCTAAAATGTACAATACAAACAACACATCACGACACATCTTCCTGCTTCTCAACTGAAGTTTGACAAATTAAGAAAACGTCAGCCCTAATTCAGTATAAATCCTTGTCTTCCTAAGCAGGGAGGCCATTTTGGTTGGTAATAAAGAAATAACGTGTGACGGATACTGGAAACTTCTGTGTTCCATTCTAGATGCACAAGTAGCAATTACAACGTGTATTGTGTCTCATTGTTGGAAAGTCTGCACTGAGTACCTGATTGGTTTCTATGGAGACTTTTGAAGAACCATTATCTCATTCATATAGCTTAAAATAGGTCTTGTGTTGTGTTTATGAAGCGAGGAAGACATAATACGTGAAACATGGACAGTACATCTGAGTGCAGAAGGAAGGGAAGGCCAGAACATGTTCATACATACGTATAAGCCCTTGATCCAAGATTAATGCCTCTCCTTTGGACGATATAAGAAGTTGTTCTTGTACGACCTCACTCCCCATTATTACTTAGTCTTCTTCTTACCATTGTTTTCCTTCTTTTTGTTTATTTCCATTCCAGTACGTCCAAAAATCAACGAAGGCATTTTGGCGATAAAATCGGCATGCTGTAACCGTCGTTGACTACTTTTATTTACCGATTTATATTCGGCTTTATAGAAGGGCTGGAAGTTGACCTGGTATTTTGCAATCAGTTCCTGTTATGGAGCTTCATCTGCTATTTTGGGCAAAGGTAGAGAGAAGACTATTTTTCTACTACTATTTCATCTTGACAGTATAAAAAGAAAGTTCAGTGTTGAAGTGATTATCCATCCATAGGTGTTGTCAGCATTTACTAACAAGGAGTCTTACGGCTTACGCCAAGGCCGAGCGGTGGCTGAGGAGGTTTCTTCGGCGGCCATCCGGACTGTTATAGCCTTCGGGGACAAGATCAGGAAATTAAGAGGTCAGTGTTATACTTGTTATACTGTGGGACTAAATCGGCACTTCAAACCCTTGTATAACCTGCATATTTATCAAGGTATGAAAAAAATTTAGAGAAGCCAAAGGATCGGCATAGGAAGGCATCCACAGCTAACGTGTCCCTAGGATTTGCTTTCCTGATGATATACGCGTCCTATGCCTTGGCCTTCTGGTAATGGCACTCTCTGGTTATATCAAAGGAATACACTATCGGGAGCGTGCTAACAGTAAGTAAAGATGACTAATATTTGTCTGTATCTAAATAATTATACACTGGGGATTTGTGCCAATAATAATGTTATTATTTTGAACATAACTAAAAAGATTAAAGGTTCAAACTGAACGAAACATTTGTCATCCTTTTTCCCAGGCAGCTTTGTTTTCATCACAATGTTTATGTGGTTGACTGGTAAGGTGTTTCTGAGATCATTTTTTTTCTTGGCTCTATGGTGGAGGGGGTTGTAAAAAAATCAAACACCTCATACTTACCTCTCTCTGGAGCCCTGGTTCAGTGAGGCTGTTCCCCTTACCACTAGTCACGGTTTCCCAAGAGATTATAGATAGACCTTTGTGATTCCAGCAGGACAACCTTTGATCGATTAATCCTAGGAGGACCCTTTCATTAAAAAAAGTAGACACCCATGAAGAATCTGGGGAGCGATGATCGTCACCAAGATGGGGCGCCCATTCACCTCCATCTATTGAAGCCCGCCGGCAAAGCTCGATGGTAACCACCGCGATTGGTGCCTACACCGACCGTGGGTTTACCGTAATGGGCCCGTGCTATTACCTTACATTGTGCCACTAGAGTTCTGTCTGTCATCACACTGCTGTGCTCTTAGCATTGATCGCTCCACATCCCCTAATTCACTCTGCTCTAAATGCTGGCAGCAGGTTCTGTGTAGGTTCTGTCTGGTGACACATTCAGTGCAGAGATCTGAGAGCAAAGCATGTGAGGGCATGTAACATCCTAAGATATATATCCATTGACTACATCACACGGTTAGATAAACACATAGTCTCTCCCTGGACACTACCTAACACTCTTTTCGCATACTTTGTATCAGTCTAATCCATGACTGACTCTCCTTACGATGGATACTAGCTTTTATTACTGATAGGCATAATTGTCGCTGAGCTAATCTGAGATATATCTCATGTATATTCCTCTAGGTTTCTTTTTCATTCGGCAATCATCGGGGCTTTTGCAGTTGGGACAAACATCACCCATATTGAAGATTTCACGCACAGAGGTGCGGCCTATGTCAAGAGTATTCAACATCATCGACAATGTAAGGTATTTATTGACTAGTGAACACATTATGTGTCCTCCTTTAGCTAGGCTTTCTGAAGTTTATTTTTATACATCCCTGGGAATCACCTAAATAAAAGTAAAGTATGTATACATAGCTGGTGCTTTTCCTCCTGGGAACCGGCCAATTTTTTCATGAACTTTCACAGCTCCGTCTTATTGGTGTTTGTGGCTCCCACAACAAGCTAATACCATGCATAAAGCTGTGAAGCAAAGATCAGGGGCGTTCTTTTATTTTGGGTTTATTATCCATGGTTTTTGAATCATGTGGTTTAGACCCAGGTCAGCTAAAGGTCAGTATGGCCCTGGTGATGACAGACTCGTGGGCCCCTTGGCTGTGACTCTATGTGTCGTGCTTAAAAAATTCGGAACCTAAAACAGTCTCCTATTCCCTAAAATATTCCCTCCTTTATATCTATCAAACGGCGTCCTTTTTTAATATAAAGACCCCCTCAAAACCCTTGGAATTCCTGTATATGAGCCCCCAGCAGCTCTGGGGCCCTGCACTAACCAGTCTGCCCAGTCTTGAGGCCGGCCCGTGGGTTAGACTCCCAACCCTTCAGTCGCTTTTGCTTCCTTACCTTGGCCAAGTGGTTTAATTCAGATTTGTGGTCCTTGGAAGATCTGTAGAGGCATGTTAGACTAGAAGCATACTTTGTTAAGAGAAGGGGAACTGTAAGGAGTGACAAAATTCAGCAGAGCAACCTATTTCAAGCCACCAAAGGCACAAAGCTTATCACTTGTTAATCTAGAACCGGTTTGGTTGTGCATCAATCACACATTTTGTTGGCATAATTTGAGGAATTGCATAAATGTTAAATAATTTTTTAGATTTGATTTTATTTTTTTCCCGGAAATCTTAACATGAATTTTCCTTTTATAATTATTCAGCCGCCCACCAAATAGAACAGTGGTTGGTTTCCACCGCTGGTTTTAACCCATAAGATTAAAGGGACGACATACAGTTCTCAACTGTGAATTCCTATCCGCCAGGCCTGACAACCCAGTGGTAACTTACCATTGTGTAATGATTTTTTCTTCACCAGAATGTTAGTATGATGGTTCTGTAAGCAAGAGGGACTTTGTGCAGACCTTTTTTGGTTTTAGTCGGATTACTGTATAGCTGCATATATTCTTATTGTATTAGTTTTAAGCACAGTATACAATGTATTTATCTGTAGGTTCGGAAAGGTTTGGAACCTTATGGTTCCTAGTGGTCAGACGTTGGCCCTTGTGGGGAGCAGTGGATGTGGAAAAGTACCAACGGTCCAGCTCATCAGAGATTTTAAACACCCAGAGGAAGGCACGGTAAGAGGAATTATGTGGAGGATGGACTGTTTCATTGTCCAAGATGCACAAGCAGCATCATTCTCATGTCCTCCTTAGGTTATGGAAAAGATGGTTTGTCTTCTTCCCATAGATCACTATTGATGACAGGACATACGTAATCTGAACACCAGAAGCTTGAGAGGATCATTGTGGTGGTCAGCCAAGCCCGTCCTGGTTTGACACCACCATATGCTGAGAATATCCGCCGCTTGGCCGGAGAGTGTAACCATGAGGAAGATTGTAAAAGCCACACAAAGGGCCATTCCTAGATACCTTCATCTGAGCTCCAGATGAAGATCTCATATGCTTTTAACACGTATTAGATCTCTACGGTTATTTTGGAATTTTGGATAACTTCATGTTTTTTCGTTTTGATAATTCCATGAAAAAGGTTAGTCTACTATCATCTATCTAACAACTCACAAGGTGGCTCTCTGACTCGAATACTTTCTGTAAGAAACTTGGTGCCCCCCACTATATTCCTAAGAGGTTTTTTTTTCTCTATGTAAAAAAACCATTTTTTCCATGATACAACTCTTAACCATCAGGGGTGAGAATCTGAATAAGCTCCATGCTAAAATGAAACAAGAACGATTCCTTTAAGACATAAAAAGACATAATGTGATATATCATCAGTGTTTTCCTTTGCCATTTGGTATTTAATACCCCGTTGTCCATGGTAAAGTTTTCCATCCACTTGACAATCTTTTTGAGTAAATAGTTATTTCAGCTAATACTTAATGCTTCATAGTTCATCTAGATGTTCGTTAGGTGGAACTAACAAGTTACTGTACTTACACGAGCATAGTATAAGCAGAGACGCTGTTCGGAACTTTGGTCCAAAAGCGTATCTGTACATGCCTTTTTATCACACCGGAGACACTTAACTTATGTGCATACTGGCGTTTTCTTCGCTTCCCTCCATAATTCTCTCTGTTTGATTGAGGGACATACTGTGCTGTCCCCTTAATGTATAAGTCGTTCTGTAGGTTGGTTCTTAAGTTATTTGTATGTAAGTTGGGACTGTATCTTCTAATGTTACCCCAGCACAAAATTTTTGGTACGCTGTATACTGGATTTTTAAAAAATGTTGGTTGTCAAAAACCAGGAGTACAAAAGCTCATTGCAGACACATTGGTGAACTGTTTCCAGCTATCATTGTAGCCTGAGGCTAAAGTACAGTAACTTACCAACATCCGAGGTCCGTTTGTAACTAGGGGTCTCTGAAAGTCGGAGTTCTTAGTAAGGGACCACCTGTATTTAAAAGCTACAGCTTTGGCTATATTAAGAAATAACTTTCTTGAACTCTGCAATATTTTGAAACCCTTGTGGGAAGAAAGGACCCCACTTACGGAGGTCGAAGACAGAGAATCGCTATGCCCCATGCCCGGCGCGGGTTCGAAACCGCCCAAATTCTTCTTCTTGTATGAAGCCACGTCTGCTCTGTCACGGCGAGTGAAGCTGTTCCGGCAGCTCTGGATAAGGTATTTTTTTCACCAGTGATTGCTTTATAGTTTACATTGCTAGTATTTTAGTCCTCTCACTTGTTACATAGGCTATAGAAGGACGGACCAACTATCGTCATTGCTCACGATTGTGCAACCACTCCGGAACGCAGACACTATTGCTGGATTTTTATGAAGGCTTCATAACTGAGGCAGACAGCCATGGAGAACTCATGAAGAAGGAAGGGATTTACTACAGCTTGGTCACTATGCAGTGTCATATTAATGTTAGGAAAAACTTTTATTTATCGGATCTCTTCTCCGGGGGTTAACAGTCTCATCCATGTATCACATACACTAGCTTATTATAAATGTATGTGAAGAACCCGAGGCAAACAATACTAAATACAAAAATTCTTTTGAGGCTGTCACTTTTTCGAAAGTAGCTGCTCAAAGAGCAACGTTTCCTGCTCCTGCCTGACAAATAGTCTCTATACCTTTCCTTTGTCTTCTTATAGAGAGACAACAACCTATCCCCCCAATTTTTTTCTTAAATACCTTCAAAACTAAACCCATGGCTTGCCTGTGCCTAATTTCGCTATTAACAGCGACTTTTTCAGGTTTATGCGGTCCGCTGGATGTAGCAAGTTGCGTAGATTCCCCCATTCCGAAACCAATCTTCCCCCTATCTCCACTCCTCTCCCTGCCCCCTCCAACTGCTCCACGTCTGACATGTGTGCAGAAATGGGGGAAATAATTTCAATTCCTGCAGTTTTTTGTATTGTGATTATTTCAGGAATTGTACTCCAGTAGACGTTCCATGACTTACTTACTCAACAAATTTATGAATAAATGGAGATGACTATTTCGACACAATTTTATAAAACGCATCTTATCTTGTGCAGAGGAGATGGATAAAGCCTTGTGGAGCGCACTGCCAATGACAAAACCAGGATATAGTAACCACACGCTCGCCCCCAGCTAGTTGGGAGGATAGTCAAGTTGGAACAGTGTCTAAGAAAATCAGCCGCGGATAAAAGAATGAGAATGCAAAGGTGAAGAGGTGGTAAGTGTAAAAAGAAATACCCAGCCATTGTCTGATAGACAACTTTCTCCCATGTTCAGATAGTCATATGTGTATTACGCCAAGTCATAATTCATTCTCATACTGTAGCTCTTGGTTTGTCATTCCCGCTATCCTCATAGACTGTAGCTCTGTTGTCACCCGTCCTCATCCTCATAACGGTAACTCTTGGTTCACCCCATCATCTCCATGACTGTATGCTTTGTGGTCAACTGCCCTCATCCTCCCCCATAGACTGTAAGCGTCTTTGTCGCCCCCCACCTCATATACTGTATGCTCGTTGTCACGCGCCCTCATCCTCTAGACCTGTAAGCGCTTCTGGTGTCCGTCACCTCCTATCTCATAGACTGTAGCTCGTGTGACCCCCTTCATCCTCATAGACTGTAAGCTCTTGTGTCACCCCAACCTCATCATCATAGACTGTAAGCTCTTGTTCACCCCCCCGCTCATCCTCATAACTGTAACTCTTGTGCAACCCCCTCATCCTCATAGACTGTAGCTCTTGTGTCAGTCCCCCCCCCATCCTCATAACTGTAAGCTTTGTGTCACTCTCCTCCCCCTAGACCTTGTAAGCTCTTGGTGTCTCCCCCACACTGTTCCCCCATCCTCTATGACTGTACTCCTGTGTCACCCCCTCCATCCTGCATAGCTGTAAGCGTCTGTGTCCCCCCATCCTCAACTGTAAGCTCTTATGTCACCCTCTCATCTCTAGACTGTAAGCTCTGTTCTCCCCCCTCTCCTCATAGACTGTAAGCCTTGTGATCAGGGCCCTCACCTATTGTTACATATGACGTTTTGTACCTGTTAATGTAACATTATATTTGTATTTGTCCCCCATAATTCTGAAAGTGACGCAGAATTTTAACTGTGCTATAGACACTAAGAATATTATTTATCACAATGTATCCATTACAAAACAACCTTTCCAGTTCAGAAGAAGAACTAAGACTTTTTTAGCCTTGTAGTTTGTTTGTGTCCTAAATACCAAACTCAACCCCCACCCACAGATTGATCTGGAATGTTTTCTATTATGATATTAATGATTGAGTTCAACATGTCTTCCCTTCTGATTATATTGTCAGGTTGAACAAATTCCTCCTTTCCGTCCGTCTTTTTCTAACCAAGTATGTAAGCTGAACAAACCCTTGGCCCGTACTAAAGGAAATAACGGAACGTGGAGACAGAATTGGTGTAAGTATGTTGGAAGAACGATTTATAGTTCGTTTGTGCCCTATAAATGGAGCCACCCGCGGCCTTGCCATCCAATTCTCCAAGATTATCGGGGTGAGTAAATCATCGTAGAATGTGATATGTACTACAGTTTTACTATGATCAAAGCAATGTCTCGTAAAGCAAGAGTAACAAAATGCTTAAAGTGGGGTTGTTGTCCTGATGAGAAAAAACATGGCTGCTTTTTTTCCGAAAGCAGTGCCAAACGGGCCACATGGTTTAATATGTTACTGCAGTTTAGGACACAATGGACTTTGGGTTGCAAATACCAAGGCGCTATCCATGTTCAGGTAGCGTAAGCTGTTTTTTGTGAAAGTGGCCATGTTTTTTAACCTCAGAAACAACGTTGATGGCTGTGAATCGGGGGGCAGGGGGTCTCTGATCTGTAAAGATTTGCATTATAAGTTAGAGTACTGTTCTTATAAAATAAACTTTCACTACAGGTAACCTGCAGAAATGCCCTATTGACCCGAACGTAAAGCAGATTACTGTCTCCCGATGCCCATGTGGTTGCATCATCATCGTCTTTGAAGTGAGATGTACACTGCTCTTGTTATAAAAGTCACGTAGTCGAGAGAGTTTAGGGCAAAGTCAAGCTCCTCCTGCTTCAATTTCCAAATGCCCTCTTTGGTGCAGTTGACATAATCAACGCGACTTCAGTAGCGTCACATTTTGATGTGCATTAATGCAGCAACTTATATTATATCAAGTAGAATTCGGAACAGGGAAGCTTGACTTCCGTGCTGATTCTCTGCCTCTTTGACTTATACAACCAGTTGAACATCTCACTAATGATGAGTAGCCCATTGAGCTACGGGTAACGGTCTAGCGACCAAACCTACCCGTGCTAATTAATCCTTCTACCGTCTATTGCGGGTGTTCGTAATTAAATGCTGCATAGGCATTTAAATGCCGGACCCATTTTCCAGGGTACGACCTACGGGAAAATTGTGGTCTGTATTTAAAAAGCCAGGGGATTTTAAATGGGGGGGTGGATCTGATCCCGACTTAATGGAACCTACCACCACAAAGTCTACCTATAAGGTAGATCGGGTGGAGTGGCTCATAGGATGTGATAATAGCCCTTTTAGTCTAATCCTCACGTCCCCCCCGCACTTTTTGATAACTTTTATTAAGTCGAATATGTAAATTTGCAAGAGGCTACTGGGGCGTGGAGTATCCATAGCTGAGGCTACACAGCGCGGCTACTCCACGCCCCAGTACCTCTTTTTCCTCCTACCCGAATCTCCGTACTTGCGCCTCGTCCGACGAACCTGCCTTCCTCGCCTGCTCAGACACAGGCCCCACGTCTGTTGCAGCCTCCACTTCGGAGCAAGTGACTAACAAACTGATAGTGGTTCGATGTAGGGCAATTTCTGCTGCCAGGTTCCCATTAAGAAGAGTGTTTTTCTTACAAACGCTCCTTTTTATAGGCTGAATCATAGAAATTGTTACATATCTAATTCTGTGTAATCTTTTTTCTATATACTAATTATGAGTAACACTTGGTACTCATCATTTTTTTTTTGTCTTTCAGGTATTACTGGTGAGGAAAGTGAATCAGATCCAAAAGCAACATGTGTTGTTGGTTCGTTTTTGGCACTTGAGCCGTCTCTTTATCACATTCCTTCCTGCAGGTAATTATGGTTTGCCATGGTTAACATTGATATAATAGTATTTTAATGTTGCTTGATTAAGCTTGTTGTTAATATGTATCCGCTACATGGATCCTCTACCTATGCTGATAGTGTAATGGTGTAAATTGTATTTTTATTTGACACACATTGCCTCCTTTCCCAGGCACTGTGACTGTGGAATATTCTTATACTTTTGTTATGCCATGGCCTCCTTACCTTCTAAAATCAACTTTTATGTACAATTATGCTGATGAGTCATAATGGCTACCCTAGGCCCATGGTCTCTGGTTTTACAACTGTTGTTACACTTTGCGGCAATACATCTCAACCTCACCCTCCTGATGCACTGCCTGTGATCCGGCTGAGTGTATACAGAGTAGGAGGTAGCTGCCAAACACAGGGTAGCTCTTCATGCTCATAACGCATACTTTTAAAAGTTGATTTTAGAAGTAAGGAGACATGCTAACACTATAATAAGATTACCCAGTCGTGGGGCCTTGGATTATGAGTGTTACTCATGTTGGATTTTCATGGTAGATTCCTTTATAGGACAGCTACACCAGGATGAGGGATTGTATGCAATGAGCCTGAGGAGCTCATGCTTCCATTAACACCACTGGAGCCTAGGCCCCTAAAGCTTATTCCTTTCAGCCTTCACCCCTAAAGCTTATTCCTTCATCCTAGTTTGAACTGTAGAAATCTACATTAGGTATACTTTAGTAATCTGCCCAAGTATTTCAGTAGGTGTTTTATAAGAGAAAGCCTATTAGTTAACAGACTTGTGCCTAAGTATTAGACAGATCTTTAATCCTCCGTGTTTATAGCATTCTGCAACTTTCCTATTAAATTAACCCTTCCATGTCCAGGGGATTCATCATTCGGAAAAGCGGAGATTCCTTACATAAACAAGACTCCGGTTGTTGACCTTCAAATCGATGTTGAGACGTATGACTGGTTAATTGCATGCTAAATTCTCCCATTTATAGTAAGCAAGCCACCCTCTAAAAGACAATAGGACAATGATATAATATAGACTATGATTGTAATATGTTATTTACATTAATGAGGCTGCCTGCTCAAAGCAGAACATAAGAAATTATAAGCAACTTCCAATGATACCTATAAAATACGGGTAATACGTCCAGCAAGTCATGACTCCATGGCTCCAAAAGGCGAAATGTGCGTCCAATACAAAATACTTTCCTCGCTAGTGGGAGGATACTAAAGTGTACCTTATTTTTCGGACTACATGCGCCCAAAATCCTTTTGATTTCCCTCAGGTGCCCTATAATGAACTGTACTTACAGACACATCTAGCTTGCCTTGGAAACGTGCACAGGTCCTGCCACCTGCTGGTCAGTCAGCCTTATAATCAGGTGCGCCTTATAATCCGTCGCCTATCTGACCGTACTACAGCAACAGCTGCCTGTACTGTGCACGGTCTTCCACCTGCTTGTCATTCATCCTTATATCAGTGCGCCCTACATATGAACTAGACGTTTTAGCAGGCTTTATTGATTGTGCCGCCTTATACTCCGGATGCACCTTAGAGTCTCAAAAAATAATGGTACCTTTTGTTTAGATGGTAAAGGAATGGCCTCTGTATGAGGAGAGACATAACGCACCAGAACTTGCTTTCAAACGGATTATTATGGCGAACCCCCATACAGAAAATTCCTGTCTGGGAATCCTCATTCCTGTACTCTCCACAAAGACACGTGTACAGAATTTTTGGAAAACTTGGGGCCATTTACTTACCTGGTCCTGCGAGTTCAACGAATGCATTGTCCGACGACACGTTTGACACAATCCCAGCGCAAACCCTGTTAATACCTGTCAAAGTTGCGCAATCTCGAAAACGTGCGGCAAAGTGCAGGCCGCGGACCCTGATGAGCTTCCATTGTATAATAACGAGTATAGTGTCTGGTGAAAAATTCTTTGCTTATTACTTCGAAATACTTATCTTTGTTTGGGTTAGGACACTTTTGTGTTGACTGTACACAGCTGTAAGGAACCCCCACGGCTCCCCAAACTAGCAGCAGTATAGGGCTTCATGATGCCATATTTTGGTCTTGGAGAGATTTTTCAGCCATGTATAAGGGTGTTTAACCCTTACTGGAATAGTTCGTTGAGAGTGATTGTTTTTTTTTCCCTTGTCTTCATATTTTAGGAAATGGTCTGGTTTGACGACCAGAAGATAGCACCACCGGTGCCTTAACCACGCGACTGGCTACTGATTCTTCCCAGTTCAGGGGGTATGCATAGATTTTTTGACTTTTTATAGTAATCAACAGAAAATGAGAGTAAAACATACATTCATGATCTTTCAAGGGAATTCCGGTGCTTTACCGAGAACTGTAAGGGTGATTTGGGAACCATAAGGCCACTACACTCCCTTATGTTCCGTAGTGTGTTTGCTTACCCTGCCAGATTGTATCGTCTCGTCCGTGCGACAATAGAAGTGCCTCTTATAAGGCCAGACTCATCTCTGTTGCTACCGGCCTGCGCGATGATTCGATAAAGCCATTGTATACACCCCATTTATTGGCATGCGGCCAGACCCACAGTGATACTTCATTAAAGCATAAATAGATACCGAAACTATTATAGGGTGAGTCCATGTGCTAATCGGCAGGTTTCCTTAGTGCATACCTTAATTTTTAGTCTGGATCATCAGTGGCGTACGTGAGGCGGAAGCGGTTTTGGTTCTCCTTTATGATCTGCCATATTTAAAGTCAAATAAATATTGCGAATGTGAGAGCCTTCTTAAATGTACACCTGATTGCAGGCACTGGATCCGACTGGCCTTGATGGCTCAGAACCTTGTCAACTTGGTCACGCAGTAATTATATCTTTCATCTACGGATTGTCAGCTAACCCGCCTTATCTTATTCATTGTACCAGTCATTGCATTTCGGCATCTGGCTTCAGATGAAGACCTTTGCTGTTCCTGCAGTTAAAGACAAAAGGAACTTGAAGTAGCGGAAAGGTAGTTATATCTGTTATAATCATTTGCTCAAAGTCGCCCTCCACTGCTCTACAGTCTAGTAGGGGTCAGGAGTACAGTCCTCCTTATAGAGACTTTTGCCATTATGGCCGCATTGGCGATGTGGTGAGACTTTCCCGATTCTGGGAATAATGCAAATACCCGTGTACAGGAGGCAAGTTTCAAGAAAGGATGAATTCTTGCTTCCCGACTAGTCCATAGTCTCTCACGCAAACCATTCCCTACACGTACGACTGAACGAGACACAACACAATCGAAACAGCGATGTTCCCGTTGGAATAGATATACTGGTTTTGCTTTAATCCTACATCATGTTCATTAGGTTTTTTTGAAAGTCATGCGTGGTGTCAAGGGTTGCTGCCTTCCAAGGTAGCTAAAAGGAGGCATGTTTTCCATATCCCCCCTGTAAAACATATTGCAACCTTTCCCACGGTGTATAAGTGGCAAAGAACTGCTTTTGTCTTGCTTGCAGTCTATCATAGTAGTTTGGACATGGCTCATCCATCGAGGAGTTAAAAATGTGCATCCTGTTTCCAAGGATAAATACATTTTCTCATATTTTGCTACTTCGTGGACTTTTGATTTGTGTATTCATGTAAGATATATATATTGAGAACAGAGCAAGCAGCAGAATTCCTGCCATCTCTAATATGACAATAACATAGGGGCCACGTTGCAAAGTATCCAACTTCAGCTTTTGAATGTTGTCACCAGAGAGGTCCACATGACGCTCCTATGGATGTCACAAAAAACAAGCTTCTAGACTTTGAGAAATGTAAAATCTGTTTTGCTTTTTTTTTATAGATCGCGACAGAAGCTGTAGAAACCATTCCACTGTGGTCCCTCATTGACACGAGAGACAAAGTTCGAAGCCATGTACGAAGAAAAACTGGGGGGGACCTTACAGTAAAGTGCTCATGTAATAACGATGGTCCAGGCTCCGGAACTGCCCACGGGGAACAGGTGGCATCCACGGTGGGCCCCTGAGTTAAGGTGGGCCCTAGGCCCTGCATAAGCGGTGCTGGACAAGGTTCCTTATGTAATTTAATATATTAGCATAAAGCATCTTCAACTAATGTATTTATATGATTATAATTGATATGGATGAAACAAACATATAGCTGTGGTGAGCCCCAAGATCAGATTTTTGTTCTTCACATGCTATTTTGGGCGCACCGTTCCGCGCGTATCTCCCGACAAGTAAGCAGATGTGCCGAACATCTGTAATCTATTCTTCACTGTGTTCTTTACTGTGTTTTTCACTTACATGATCCTGTGTTCACTGTGTTCACTGTTTTTATTCTATTCTTCATTGTTCTTCACTGTGTTTTTTTAATTAAATGCTCGATCTCGAGCAGGGGAAATACTCGTCCGAGCAACGAGCCGTTTCGAGTACCTTAATACTCGAACGAGCATCAAGCTCGGACGAGTATACTCGCTCATCTCTAGTCTCCATGTATGTAGAAGTGTTCTTCACGTAATTGCCCCAGTAAAGGGAAGTTCTTATTTGCACTTCTTTTTTACTTTGTAGCAAAAGATATATTAATGATTTGCTATATCCAAAATACATACATAGATGTAGCGAGGGACTATTCACATCTTTGGGACTGTGCCCCAAGTACCTGTCAATGGCGCACTTTCGTTGGGTTTCCCGAATATTTCTGATTTGCGCCGAATTGCCCCGGGATTTTGGCGCACGCGATCGGATTTTGGTGCATCGGCGCCGGCTTGCATGCAACAGAAATCGGGGGCGACGGATTCAGACAAACCACGGAATTTAAAAAAGGTTTTGTGTCGCAAGATCAAGCACTCACATGCACCAGGAAGAAGCTGGTGAACTCCGGAGGACCTCGGCGCAGCAGCAACACAGGAAAAAACTCGTACGCACGATCTTAGTGAATCGCGCTGGACCCGAATCCAAGTTGGACAACGCACCGCGGAATCGCGACGGGACGGGTAAGTGAATCTGCCCCAATGTCTGTGACCGCCAGTGCAGAATCAATGCTGAAAGGGATGATTCGCATGAGGAAAAGTTACGTGAGGGACCCAAGTTAAACTTTCACCCTGGGGGGTTGTGAATCTTTAGTTACATCCCAGCTCTTCACTATTTTGGGACAATGCACTTGGAGTATATAGCGAAGCATATAAAAGCATAGCCTGATATGGATCCTGATAGTTAGTACTCACTCGGTCAGCCTGGTGTTCAGTTCTCCGGCATCATTCACATCAAACCAGCTGATCTCCTGCCTCAGCACCGCATGGAAGAAATTCTTTCTTAGTTTTCTAATCTGCCGACCGGCAGCCAATGTCCAGAACGCAATTTGTACATAACCAGCAAGAAGCACTGCAAATCCTAAGCCGGTGTAGTAATAGGCGTACCTGTACCAGGAGGAGATTACATTAGTAGTATGGGAATAATAAAGACTGATTTAGGTTACAGTATTTATGATGTGTCTATCACATACATATGTTATACAGGCTGTCCCCTACTTAAGGACACCCGACTTACAGACGACCCCTAGTTAAAGATGGACCTCTCTGCCCCCTGTGACCTCTGGTGAAGTCTCTCAATGCTTTACTATAGTCCCAGACTGCAATGATCAGATGTAAAGTGTCTGTAATGAAGCTTTATTCATAATCCTTGGTCCCATTACAGCTAAATATTTTGAAACTCCAATTGTCACTGGGGCAAAAAAATTTTTTGTCTGGATCTACAATTATAAAATATATAGTTCCAACTTACATACAAATTCAACTTAAGAACAAACCTACGGAACCTATCTTGTACGCAACCCGGGACTGTCTGTACTGTCTTATCACCACCTGAATGGGACACAAAGGTGCCAATGAATTCGTCATGTCCTTCCTCATGACTTGGTTTTCGCTCGGCCACGCCCCCCCGATTTCTGTTGGGTGCATGCCGACGCCGATGCGCCACAATCCGATCGCTTGCGCCAAAATTCCGGGGCAATACAGGGGAAATCGGCGCAAATCGGAAATATTCGGGTAACACGTCGGGAAAACGCGAATCGGGCCCTTAGTAAATGACCCCCAATGTAATTATAATCCTACTGTTTCAGCCCCTGAATATCCAGGAATCGTATTGAGCAGTGACCTTCGCCTTTCGCTTTTATGACTATGTCACTAGTGTGTTTTGCTCATCTCTACATACAGGAGAGGTGTGCGATCAGATATGGATCGCCTACAGAAATAGCTTATTGTTAATATATAACCCCAGGCTCTATTACACTTGTACTTTACACCACCACTTATTGTATCTGTTCTCTCTCCTAATATATACAGTATTGGCACATTAAAGGTAGTCCCCGAGTTACGTACAGGATAGGTTCTGTAGCTTTGCTCTTAAGTTGAATTTGTGTGTAAGTTGGAACTGTAGATTTTATAATTGTAACCCCAGTCAATTTGGTTTGGATTTTAAAAAATGTTGGGTTGTCAACATTTTTAACCAGGATTAACAATAAAGCTTAATTGCAGACACATTTGGTGACTGTTACAGCTGATTATTGTAGCCGAAGGCTAAAGTACAGTAACTTACCAACATCCAGAGGTCCGTTTGTAACTAGGGGTCGTCTGCAAGTCAGGTGTTCTTAAGTAAGGGACCGCCTGTATAGTACTAATTCTCTTATCCTGCATATACGGACGCTACACAATATTATTTCTTCTTCCTTGTATATATGTGCACAGTTATATTTCTTATCAGCATATAGACCGGAAAGCTTCCAGCATATATAGAGTGTATATACTGACATATAGGGGGTCATTTACTAAGGGCCCGATTCGCGTTTTCCCGACGTGTTACCCGAATATTTCCATTTTGAGCCGATTTTTCCTGAATCGCCCTGGGATTTTGGCACACGCGATCAGATTGTGGCGCATCGGCGCTGGCATGCACATGACGGAAATCGGGGGCGTGGCCGAACGAAAACCCGACAGATTCGGAAAAAAGTTACATTTTTTTAAAAAAAAGTGTCGCTGGACACGCGCTTACCTTCACCCAGCAATGGATCGTGGTCTTCGGCGGACCTCGGCGGACTTCAGCGCAGCAGCGACACCTGGTGGACGTCGGAGGAACTGCCGTAGTGAATCGCCGGAAGACCCGAATCCACCGCAGAGAACGCGACGCTGGATCGCGAATGGACCGGGTAAGTAAATCTGCCCCATACTGTCAATGGTGCCCCATTTTAGAACAGTGACATCACTGGAGAATCACGCCAAACACCCCACATTCATAGGGGGAGGATAAGGCGACGAGCGTCATATTCCACTGTACGGGAGCAGATCTTAACAAGTTGGGACTGCAAAAGCAAAGGCCCATTCTAACAGCGCTACACACAGAATTGTTATCAGAATCGGCTAATTACATAACATTTATGGGGGGTTTCCTGACTTTTATTCCCTGATATTTTATTTCAGCATCCTTATCTTGTGTCATCAGGAGGTAAGGATAATTTTTCAATATTTAAATTCCCGGAATACCCCTCTACGGCAAAAACATTAAGGTCCAGCAGGTTGCAGTAAGGCTTGTACTTACGTTGACATTTGATTTTGGAACTTTATAGATGCATTTATCATTTCTTCCACTGCAGAGAATAAAATAATAATATATCACTACTTTTGATTAAAGATGTACTTACTCGCCTCTCGGAAAGCAACCCATTTCCAGCACTAACTCTCCAGTCCCTTTCTCTGAGCAATCACATCTGAATGGCCCTTGGGCCCCTGGTTGTTACTCATGGCCTCCCTCCTTCTAAAAAAATCTACATCTAAAACTATGTTAAAGAGCCTAAAGTGCTATGGGAGTGATGTAGCTTCATATACTGTTATACTGTGCAGGAGCACTTCCCCCTCCCAATATGTGAAATTGGGGAGGAAGTGCTGTCAGAGTAGGGGGGTTGGGTGACATGCTCCTTTACAGTGTAACAGCCTGTGCAGCAAGAGCTTGGAGGGGCTCTAGTAACACCTCCTCCATAGCACATCAGACTCTAAAAGTTGATTTTAGAAGGAAGGAGGCCATGGATAACAAGTATAAGAATATTACCACAGTCACAGTGCCTGGATCTATGTGTGATGTCCCTGGTTTATCAGGATGGAGTTTGATGGTAGATTTCCTTTAAATACGACTAATGTGGAACCACAGCACATCTGAAGCTTATATTATAATAATAATAATAATAATAATTATTATTATTATTATTATATCATAGTGGTTGTGGTCCCAGATACTTTTGCAAATTCACAGTGTGTAAACCATATACAAAATGTCAACATGGAAATGATCTTATAAAAGCTGAATACTGACTGTTTCCTATGGGTAACAAGGTCACATGACTCAAATCAAGATATGACATGGATCATTTAGTCACAGTACATTACGCAATGGAATTTATACTAGTAAAACAAGCCATATTTACTCACAGGTGACATTTTTCCCAAAATCCACAAAGCTGTCTGTCATGTCTCCAAAGACGAGCATCATGAGCGGCAGGCCGGCACCGTGAGCCATCGCTGCAATTGTGCCAACCACCATTAGGATCTTATCGACACCTCCAGCATATCGGAACTAGAAAAATAATACGTATTATAATAAAATAGAGATATCTAAAAACAGTGGAAAAAAGGACCTGATCCACAAAAATAATCACGTGATCATCGTCAAACAATTCACAATGAGGCCATTTGAAAACGCAACTCTTACCACAAAAAAACAAGCCTTCAGATGCCTATGCAAAATTGTGAATCTATTATTGTTTTTACTACTTTGGTTATTTAGACCAAGCAAGTCTACTCCACAAGTTATCAAGGAAAGGAAATGAGCCTTGAACAAGCGTGTTGCCATTAAAGACGCCGGATTGATAAATGATAATGGGACATTTTCTGCAATTAATCTAATTAAATCAGAAATTAGACCTTAGCAATCTGGAAGGAAACATGTGCTAAGGGCTCAAGCTGCAATGAAATATTCCCCATAGATCTATGGTGAGCAACTCAGCAATCAGCTTTGACCTATATGAACAACCTTAAGTTCCCTAGAGCGCCGCCACAGGGGAGATTAAGAATTACATGGTGACTATTGCTATGTCCTATATAAAGGGTCTGCTTCTTACCATTGTGGTAGGGCTGACCATCTTAGGTTTTTCCTCTTTTTTCTTGTCTTTTGACCGGGAGAAGAAGCCTTTTTTCTTGCTGCAATCAAAGATCACATCCAGTCAGATCCCAAATTACATAATGTGCAGAAATAATGAGATCTTATCTTTATGGAACAAGAAAGAGATCCGTCATTACTAATTATACATAATTGTATTGCATGGGGTTATAGAGACATATGGTACATATGGTTACAAGGTACAAGGCAATGTAGACAGTAGTAGATTATAATATTGGTCAAAGGATGGTAGCCAATACAATTTAAAGCAGGACAAAAAATTCGGACTATCACTGCAGCTTCTCTCCAGGATCCCACTGTACAGGAAGAGTCGTGGGGCCAGCAGGAGGACCTTCAAAGATAAACCGGTCCTCTCCACACCTTCACGTTTTTTTCCTTCAGCCCCAAGCAGCCAAGAGGTTCTAGGTGCCAGGGATCCAAAGTTAAAGCTCCTATAATCCAGGAAGTGTCTCATACATGCTTGGCCACTGAGGTGCCACCCTGTGAGAACATATGAGATACGTCCTTGGTGATTAAAAGGTTAAAATAGCACTGAGATTGGTAAATCCTGACTTGCGTGGGACTGCCGATAGATTCTTGGAATCCTGTCTGGTGAACTCTCTGCCACCTCTAGCACTCGTGCCGTAGCTTCACCACCACTGCCCTATGACAAGGGCTGTATATACATACATTTCCAGGAGAAATGCCAAATTTATAAGGAAGTTGCTCTAAAATTCATACTTCCCTGGTAAGACATGTACAAGTTGACAAGTCCGTTAAAAGGGAAACTACAGCCCTTTAAGAATTATTTGACACTGAAGTTACCTAATAAATTGCATAACATAGTAAGATGTATACAGAATAGTATATAATATACTGTATATTATAATATATATAGAACAATGTACAGTACTTATATGGCAGAACTCTGTGTAGTGTGTATATAGTGCATACTATTAAATCCTGGTTGATATAAAGCAACACACATTCCATTACAGATGTGAAGTAGTTACAAGATTTTATGAAGCTATTTTAGGTAATGTTTGGATACTTGTTTACTCAGCGCCGTTGATATGACTCAGATGACTTTCCTAGAGATATACTGAACTTTGTCCTATTCCGAGTATGACCATCTTTATATTTTACTTTTTGTATTTTTAATATTTAAAGTCAACAAAAGTTGCAACTGCAACTAAAAAATCAATACAAGGTATTTCTTAAAAAAAAAAAAAAAAAATTAACCATAATAAAATTCAATACAATTAATAAATGATTAAAAAAAATGGATAATACAAAACAATGGTGAACATTTACTTACCCGGTCTGGAGGAGTTCCTGAAAGTGCATTGTCCAACGACAATGCACTGTGCGCGATACAATAAGATTGTGCGCCCGATATGCTTCATGTGTCGCTCCCGCTCAGGTCCGCCGGAGTTCACCTTCTTCTTCCCGGTGCATGTAAGTGCTTGATCTTGCGACACAATTTTAAAGTTAAATCCCGCAGTTTGTCTGAATCAGTCGGATTTTCCGACGCCCCCCCCCACCAATTTGTGTTGCATGAAAGCCGCCGCCACTGCGCCAAATTATGATCACGTGCGCCAATATCCCCTTCTAAATGCCTGTCCCAGCGGCACAAGTCCAAAAACGACGGAATATCAGACTGAAGTGTGGTCCGCAGGACCCTTGGTAAATAAGCCCCAATCTATCCAATACATTGACAATTTAAAAATATTTTAAAAAATACTCAAAATCAATGCAATAAACAAAGAAAGTACCAAATATCTACAGGATAAATAAACCATAAAAATAGTAAAAAGTAACACCATAAAGATGAAAAAGACGAAGAATGTAAACAATACTTTAAAAAAATTAAATACTTAAAATGAATATACCGGTAATATTGGAAATTAAAAATTAAATTCTATACAATAAATAAACAATTTTGATTTTTTTTAGGCTTTTAGACTCAATTTAGACATTTTAGGCCATCATGATAAACCAGGGACATTACTCATAGATCCAGGCACCGTGACTGTGGTATCTGCTTATATTTGTTATCCATGGTCTCCTTCCTTCTAAAATCAACTTTTATTATAATGCTATGCCTGAAGGCCTCTGGGGGTGTTACCAGAGCCACTCCATGCTGCAGCTTCACAAGCTATTACACTGTCTATCCCTCCCTCTTGTGCCTTAGGACTTCCTCCCAACCTCTTCCTGTTGTAGTCTCAGCACATAGAGGGAAGGGGATAATACTCCGTGTGTAACAACCCCCCCAGAGCCCTTATGACTCATTATCATAATTTTAAAAGTTGATTTTAGAAGGGAGGAGGCCATGGATAACAAATATAAGAAGATTTCCACAGTCCCGGTGCCCGGATCTATGAGTAATGTCTCCGGTTTATCAGGATGGCCTAAAATGTCTAAATTGAGTCTAAAAGCCTAAAAAAAAAATCAAAATTGTTTATTTATTGTATAGAATTACATTTTTAATTTCCAATGTTACCGGTATATTAATTTTTAGTTTTAAGACATCTAAGTGCAAAAATGTGATTTTTTTTTTTACAGTGCCATATACGGGTTGCATAACTTTTAAGTTTTTTCAATAATTAAGACAAAAATTTGTAAGAAATAATAAGCCTCTATTAATCATTGAAATATTATTTTTTTCTGAAGTCTTTTTAATGTATCCAAATACTGGAGATGCCAAGAAATAACAAAAAGCTTTAACTCACTCCATAAATCCCCTTCACCAAGTGCAGTTACAGAAGGAAAGTGATTGCAGAGCTTTTTGGCATCTTTTGTGATGACATTTTGGAAACTCCTCCGCCTCCCCGTTCATACAGGAGCGTAGCTGTCAGTCTTCCTCTTCCTCCCGTGTCTGAACTGTTCCATTAGAAGCCACAAGATTTCACAATGTCCCCGACGCTGCTCTTGTTATACTGAATTTTTCCTTGTACCTTTTGATTCCCAATATCACCAGTGTGTAAGAGGGGAGTAAAAAGACTGCTCCTCCTGCTGCTTTCACTCTGCAGTTTTAGGACCTTCAAAGGTCCTGAAATGGCAGTTGTGTACATGTGTATTGAGAGCAGGAACAGATGTACGAGAATTTCATAGGTGAAGGTCCTTCTGAGTATAACTTTTTTGCTGGTTTGGTGGGCCCCCTAGAAGGCTTAGGCCCTGGACTACCGCCCAAACCTTTTGTATTATAATCCACTACTGCTGTTTAAAGTCTAATGTTTCCCACCACATCAATCAGACCCCTGTGATTCAGGATAAAGGTCTACTCCCAGAAAATGGTTTAGGGGACAGTTCATGCAGTTGATATGCTGCAGGAGGTGAAATAAAGATCACCCTTTTTGCACTATTTATTGGAGTCCTACCTTACCTTCTATTATAGTATACCATCAAAATCCACCATGATAAACCAGGGACACTTACCCATAGATCCAGGCACTGACTATCGTAATCTTCTTTTGCTTGTAATCAATGGCCTCCTTCCTTCTAAAATCAACTTTTATAATTATGCTAATGAGCCAGAAGGGCTACTGGGGCAGTTTCCAGAGCCCCTGTATGCTTTAGATTCACAGACTGTTACACTGTGCACTGAGCACTTCCCTCTCCCGCTGTGTGATGAAGCTTCCTCTGCTGCAGTGAGAGAATACAACAGGTATAAGTGGTAACAACCTCAAAGCCCTTCTGACTTATTAGCATAATGTTTGAAGTTGATTTTAGAAGGAAGGAGGACACAGATTACAAATATAAAGAGAAGATTACATGGATCTATGAGTAAGTGTCCCTGGTTTACCCATACTTGATTTTAATGGTCCTTTAGAATAATATTCTACATAATGCTGCTTCCATAGACCTGGGATTCCTCCCTGTCCTCTCCTTCTCATAGTTTTTTTTTTCTAACCAATTCTTTAATTTTTTTTTTAATTCATCCACTTGGCCAAAAGATTTAGCCCCCAGAAGTTTAAATATGGATTTGCCTTTAATAGACAAGGAGGTGGTAACATGTATTTTCTATGGGGGGGTGTGTGACCCTGTGCTGTATTAAAAGAAAAGGTTACCACCCCCTTGGCTAATATAAGATAACACACATATAAACCTCCTGGGGATTGTGTATTCCACATCTAACTAAAATTGGACAAACCCTCGATCCATCCGTAGTTGAAAGGACTTTGTAATCTCCATGAGTGACTCTGTATTGCCTCGCAGTCATAAATCTTCAGAATATAATCAGCTTTTCTGATATAATGTTATTTTCATGACAAAAAGCAAACATTCAGCACAGGTTTGGAAAACCTATTGAAAACCCGCAGTGAGCTTTGTTTACTCAGCAATAAAAAAAATTGATCACGTGCTGCCATAAAGACTGAAAACCGAAGCCTTGACAGAAGCGAGCTGGATCCTTGTATGTGACTATGTGACCGCGGACATGAAGGAAATATGTGTCATCTCTAGGAAAACACATGTCATGGTGAAGGGCTGCGAGTGCTGGAAGATTTACAAAGGAGTCCAAAGACATGACGAAAGCTCAAGCACAGACAGGACTGACCATCTAGTGTTTATATTGGGGGTCCTGACCCTCTGTGGTGGAAGATTTCATTAGGTTCTCTACTTTCAGCAAATAATTGATATTGTTTGTGCAATTAGAAATGTTACAATTTCGATTATATACTTTCTGTATTAATTCCTCATTGTTTTCCAGATCTCTGCTTGTTGTCATTATATAGAAAGTTTCATTGTTTACTTCCTGGGGATAAAAAAAAAATTGTTATTAACCCCTTAACGCTCTGCGCCGTAGCTCTACGGCGCAGAGGTATAAGGGATGTATGAAGAGGGCTCACGGGCTGAGTCCTCTTCATACAGAGGTGGGGGTTTTTGCATAATGCATAAAACCCCCACCGCTAATAACCGCGGTCGGTGCGGGCGCCGCCATCTTTTTTTCGATCGCCACGCCCCCGAACGTCATCGGGGGGCGGCGATCGGTTGCCATGGTAGCCTCGTGTCTTCTTTTGACACGAGGCTATCTGGCAGCTGCAGATTCGTTACAATGAGCCAGTGGCTCATTGTAATGAATGTGCTGCAAAAATGCCATATATTGCAATACAGAAGTATTGCAGTATATGGTAGCAGCGATCTGACCATCTAGGGTTAATGTACCCTAGATGGGCTAAAAGATAGTGAAAAAAAAAAGTTTAAAAAATAAAAAAAATTAATAAAATATTAAAAGTTCAAATCACCCCCCTTTCCCTAGAACGGATATAAAACATAATAAACAGTAAAAATCACAAACATATTAGGTATCGCCGCGTCCCAAAATGCCCGATCTATCAAAATATAAAAACGGTTACAGGCGGCGGTGACCTCCGAGGCGGGAAATGGCGCCCAAATGTCCGAAATGCGACTTTTACACCTTTTTACATAACATAAAAAATGAAATAAAAAATGATCAAAATGTCGCACAGACCTCAAAATGGTAGCAAAGAAAACGTCGCCTCATTTCGCAAAAAATGACCCCTCACACATCTCCGTGCGCCAAAGTATGAAAAAGTTATTAGCGTTAGAAGATGGCAAAAAAATTTTTTTCGTTTTTGTACACATTCGTTTAATTTTTGAAAATGTATTAAAACACAATAAAACCTATATAAATTTGGTATCACCGCGATCGCACCGAACCAAAGAATAAATTAGGCGTGTTATTTGAAGCGAAGAGGGAAAGTCGTAAAAACTGAGCCCACAAGAACGGACGTGCGGTTTTTTTTAAATTTTTCCCACATTTGGATTTTTTTTTCAGCTTCGCAGTACACGGCATGTTAAAAAATAACATTACGGGAAGTAAAATTTGTTACGCACAAAATAAGCCCTCACACAGGTCTGTACACGGAAAAATGAAAAAGTTATGGATTTTTGAAGTAGGAGAGCGAGAAATGAGCCGAAAAACCCTCCGTCCTTAAGGGGTTAATCATGTGCACACAGGTGCAGGACTTGATATATATCCCTGGTCATGTGATGTCACACAGGTGCAGGACTCGATATATATCCCTGGTCATATGATGTCACACAGGTGCAGGACTCGATATATATCCCTGATCATGTGATGTCACACAGGTGCAGGACTCGATATATATCCCTGATCATGTGATGTCACACAGGTGCAGGACTCGATATATATCCCTGGTCATGTGATGTCACACATGTGCATGGCTCGTTATATCCCTGGTCATGTGATGTCACACAGGTGCATGACTCGATGTATATCCCTGGTTATGTGATATCACACAGGTGCAGGACTCAATATATATCACTGGTCATGTGATGTCACACAGGTGCAGGACTCAATATATATCCCTGGTCATGTGATGTCACACAAGTGCAGGACTCTATATATATCCCTGGTCATGTGATGTCACACAGGTGCATGACTCGATGTATATCCCTGGTTATGTGATATCACACAGATGCAGGACTCAATATATATCCCTGGTCATGTGATGTTACATAGGTGCAGGACTCAATATATTCCTGGTAATTTGATGTCACACAGGTGCTGTGCTCCTGTGTGACATCACATGACCAGGGATATAACCAGCCGTGCACCTGTATGATATCACATGACCAAGTATATAACGAGCCGCGCACTTTTGTGTAACATCACATGACCAGGGATATACTGAGCCGTGCACCTGTGTGACATCACATGACCAGGAATATAACGAGCAGTGCACCTGTGTGACATCACATGACCAGGGATATAGTGAGCCGTGCACCTGTGGGACATCACATGCCCAGTGAGCGGCGTTTATCAATGGAAGTAAACATCAAAGCTTCCTATATGATGACAGCAAGCAGAGATCTAGAAGACAATGAGGAATTGATACAGAAAGTATATTGGAAAATTGTATAACTTTAGCAATTACTTGGTGAAAGTGGACAACCCCTTTAAGAAGAAAGTGGACAACCCCTTTTGTCCACCCTCTTAAGTCTCTCCATTCAAGACACAAAGGCACTTGGCTTGGAATGTGCTTGGGGAGGGTTGCCACCTTGTTGGGCAGTATTATGTTTGTACAGTTACCAGATTAAAGGAAATCAACCATCACAATCCATCATGATAAACCAGGGACACTTATTCATAGATTCAGGCACCGTGACTGTGATTATCCATGGCCTCCCTCCTTCTAAAATCAACTTTTATCAACTGGGAGCATTACCAGAGCCCCTCCTTGCTGTAGCTTCACAGACTGTTACACTGTGAAAAGAGGTGCTGCGGGAGCTAAGGGGAGGAGGAGACAGTGTAACTGCCTGTCAAGCTGCAGCACAGATGGGCTCTGGTAACAACCCCCCCCGCGAGCCCTTCAGGCTCATTAGCATAATTTTAACCATTGATTTTAGAGTGATGGAGGTCATGGATAACAAATATAAGAACATTACCACAGTCACGGTGCCTGGATCTATGGGTAATATATGGGTAATTTATTTTAAGGGAGCAAACTTTAGCAGGTATAGAACCTGATGCTATGACATGTTACATAATTACCAACTTCAGGTTTACTAAGAATCGGAATTTGCTGTTATTGTTTCTATAAATTCCGGAAAATTCGGGACATTTGAAAATAATTGTTTTACAAATATTTATTACTAAGGCTCAAAGTCCTCTTCTCCTGCTTGGTACCTTGTTTGATAATGTGTATTTATTATCTTTGGGACAGGAGATAAGCAGATGCCATATAACTCTACCTCTACTAACTATTTGGATCAGGCCCAATGCAGCCCAACACATCAGACCTCATTTAACCTTTAACAAAAGAAAACTTGGAGCAGCGGCGCCACATTAATGTCATTGTTTTTTTTACAATTATTTAACATTGGAAGTAACTTATGGAGGTTGAGAGGGTTCCAGGAGGCTTAGAGGACCTGTCAGGGCAATTTGAGACACTAAACCACCTTCAGGTTCTTAGAGACCAGTGGTTTAGTGTCCCAAATAGTCCCTTAGCTAGTCCCTCTGTGCCCACTATCAAGAAAAAAACCTTAGTACTAACCTAGATGAGGCGCATTGGACCCATCTCTGGTGCTCCCCGCACCTGTTCATTAATTCAATGAAGCCGGAGTGCTACACACTGGCTGCGATGTAATACACCGGCTTCACTTTGAGACTGCGCTGCTCCGGAACTAGGTAAGTATAAAGATTCTTTTTGTAACAACAGGCACAGAAGGACTAGCCAAAGGGATGATTTGGGACACTAAATCACCAGTCTGTAAGGACATGTGGATGGTTTAGTGTCCCAAATCGCACCAAATCAATGTCATTTAAAGGACATCTACCAGCAGGATGAAAGAATGTATGCACATGAGCCTGAGGGGCTCCAGGCTCCATTAGAGCCCTTTAGGCTCATTTGTATCTAGTCCTTCACCCTGGTGGTAGATGCCCTTTAAAGGGGTGTCCAGGGGGTGAAAAACATTGCTACTTCCTTCCAAAAACAGTGCTACACTTGTGCCAGTATTGCAACAAAACAGCATAGAGATGAATGGAGTTTAGTGATCAGTAGAGGAGCTATTTTTGGAAGAAATCAACCATGTTTTGTAACCTCCAGACAACCCCTTTAAGGAATCCATAAGGTGTCTCTACATACAAAAGGTGTCATACAAGAAAACCAATTCTATCACAGATTTTGAATTGGGGTCCAGCAGTTTCAAGTTTACGTCTCTGGAAATGTCTACGTTTACATCTAAGAACAATCACAGTTGTACATGGACACTAGTGGTAGAGCATGGCCCTGTTTATGGCAGCTGCCATCCTATCTTAGTACATAGGTTGTGATATACATCTCCCGTATTCTGCCGACAGCAGCAGGTTCATTGTCAGTAAGGGAAAACCACAGCAAGTAACCCGTATGTAAGAGAGCTGATTGCTGGAACATATAGGGAACAGTTTTTGGAAGGCATATATGTGAACCCTATAGGGTTCCTTGGACCCACCAGATAGGGTTCTAGGAAATAGACCAGGCAAGTCTCTTACTTGGGTTGCCTTCTAGTTCTATCCAAAATTAGGATAGATCCTTGCCCCACTGGAGAATCTTCTGCTACTCTGGTCCAACACTACATAGTATCATAGTAAATAAGATTACACAAATATCTAGGTCCATCAATCCTATGAGGTTGATCCAGAGGAAGCCAAAAAAAAAAAAAAAACTAATTCCCTAAAAAGTGGGGGAAAAAATTCCTTAAAAGTAAAAAATCCTCCTTAGAGTACAGTTCCATAGAATTTCTATGCAGCCATGTGGATGGGGCCATAGGCTCTATTCACACTTGGTTTGTAAGCAGGGTCCCACACCGTTGCCTGGGACACTTCTGGCACATAATAAATGTACATATGGTCCTAATTTGCCAGGTTATGGTACAGACAGATCCGTATGTTACAGGGCAGCACAGGCATAAGGCACATCTTTATTTTTACTATTATTTTACTATGGGGTCCTATAGGTGATGTATACCACATGACATATACCTCCGATGGAAGGCATAAAATAAGGGTCACAATGTCTACTGTCTTATTCAGATGAATGTAGTGGAAATCGAGTTTTATCTGTAATATATGGATAGTATTTATCCACAGAACTCGGTCTCCTCTCTGAATACATTGCACCGTCTTCACAGTGATCATGTAACTTGGGGCATTGACTAATGAGTTTCCATCCACATGAACAAAGATTTTTTTTTCCTTAATTGTTCATTCATTTTATCCTGAAACATTTCCAGTAACAGTAAGTAACATCTACAGTAAGTCCGTGAATCACAAGAGTCACCTTTTTGGTGGATTGGGGTCGGCGACATCCACTTGAACTTCTCCAGCACCATTAGCTTGGTTTTTCCCCTCCATCCCGTTGGCCACGTTATTCTGGGCACTTGACATGTTTAATTACTAAAATAATAATAAAAAACTATTATATATAACAACTAAATAAACAGCAGAATAAGTATTACAAGAAGCAATGCCTTTAATCAACTTTTCTGAAACATTTACATATATATATACAGGCAGTCCCCGGGTTACATACAAGATAGGATCTTTAAGTTTGTTCTTAAGTTGAATTTGTATTTAAGTCGGAGCTGTATATTTTATAATTGTAACCACAGCCAAATTTTTTTTTTGTCTCTTTGACAATTGGATTATAAAAATGTTGGGTTGTCATGAGAACCAGGATTAACAATAAAGCTTCATTACAGACGCCTGTGATAACTGTTATAGCTGATTATTGTAGCCTAGGACTAAAGTACAATAAATTACCAATATCCAGTGGTCCGTTTGTAACTAGAGGTCATCTGTAAGTTGAGTGTCCTTAAGTAGGGGACCGCCCCTACTATAATAATATATATTTACAATTCATAGTGATCCCTTTTCTTTATAGTTTATGTTTGGCCAGGTACAAAAAAGCGATCTAAAATGCATAATAAGTAGCACTTAGTGTGCTTAGTATCATCCCATGCTCCAAAAAAAAACAGGTAATACTTCACCAAAAACGGAAGCATTGAACTACATGAAGCACGGCACAGTGATAGGTAGATGTAGCAGAGCTGAATTATCTATATATATTGTTAGATATTATATAGTATCTATATCTATCTATATATAGTAACTATATTTATATATAGTTACATCTTTCTGTAGTCCGTGTGCGCTATATAACTAAAGGAATCATTGATTATTTGTTAACTTATTTGTTAACTTTGTTAATTAAAGTTCTATATAAAAACATAGGATGTAGATGACAATCTGCACCCTCCTGCATCTGACAGGTTTAGGGCGGCTATTTTTGTACTTACTTTTACGGTTCCTCTGCTTTATGTTGCACATATATGTCCTTAGGGGATGTTGTATAGTCCTGATGTTACCATGTGAAGGAGGACTGAACAATAGAGGCAGAAATGACCGAGCTAACGGGGAAAATCTGCTGGGTTCCTCCTCCCTGAAGCCAATGATTTCACTTCTTCTCCTGATATGGCCCGGTTTTGGGCGTCCCTGGCTGCAGCTCCTCCTCGCCCAGTGACTGGAAGCTACAATGGATGTTAATATTTACCACAGATAAGAGTAATACTCTGTTTCTCACGCACACTGTCATGCAGCTCCTCCTATACTTATATATACTCTCTGCCTCCTCCCAATGCTTCCTCCCTGCCGGGTAATGACGTCACAGCAGAAGCCTCAAGGAGGTCACTGGGTTTCTTTTGCAACTCTCAGTAATTTTGCTTGTTCTTCTTTTATTAACAATTTATATAGAAACATAAAAAACACATAACAATAATAACAAATAAAACATAACAATATATATTAAAAATGAACACACAATAACACCATACAATAATACATCATATAATAACCACTTCAAGGGAACCCGTCACCAGATTTTGTCCTATTAAACTACCAGCTCCCTCAGGTCCGGTATGAAATGTCCTTTTTAGAATTCCCTCTTTTATGTAAAATCTTATCCGTTTACCTATAAAAAAAATCTTTGCCAAAGTCATGTGAAATGAGTAGAATACGGTCAACCTTTGCCTGAGAGTAAGACTCTGGGGCTCCAGGGGGGGCATCAATTTGGATGTCTCTATCTTGGGTTCTGTAACAGGTAAAACCAAGGTTCGGGTATCAGATTAAAGAAGATAATTTGTTCTTTTGAATCGAATCAGGCTTGTGGTTCTGAGTGCTACATATCCGGAGATATTGGTAGGTAAATTCATAATTGGGATTTCAACCTGCAGATAAAAATCCAATTGCCGTCTTTTTATTTAAAGGGCACCTACCACCCCGATCCTACCTATAAAGGTAGAAGGGGTGGTAGGTGGATGGATGGGACGTGAGGATAGCCCTTTTTTGGGCTAATCCTCACGTCCCGGGTGTCTTTTACAAAACTTTATTACATGTATATGCTAATTTTTTTATGCGGCTACTGGGGCGTGGAGTAGCCGGACATGAGGCTACTAGTCGCGGCTACTCCACGCCCCAGTAGCAGCGTTACTCTGCCTACCAGGTAATCTTCGGCGCACAGCTCCTGGTAGCTGCGCACCCTCGTACGGGTCCGAAGATTACCTGGTATGCGGAGTAACGCGGCTACTGGGGCGTGGAGTAGCCGCGACTAGTAGCCTCATGTCCGGCTACTCCACGCCCCAGTAGCCGCATAAAAAAAATTCGCATATACATGTAATAAAGTTTTGTAAAAGACACCCGGGACGTGAGGATTAGCCCAAAAAAGGGCTATCCTCACGTCCCATCCATCCACCTACCACCCCTTCTACCTTTATAAGTAGAATCGGGGTGGTAGGTTCCCTTTAACTTCTTCTATCTCTGGTTCTGTAGCTCCCTGAACCACTAGATGGGCATTGTACACCCTAACCCTACCTAATTTTTAACTATAAAGGGTTGCTCCCACCTAATCTGGGAACAGTTAGAATGTGAGTGGCCCTGTCTACACCTTCCAAAGATGAACGAGTGTTGTGGAGGCAGACAAATACAGCTTTTCTTTGCAGTAGAAATAAATAGGCGTTACAGAAACATTGTAGCACTGTGAACTACATGATGGGGGTTGCTCTATATTTAGATCATAGTATCATAATAATAATAATTCTTTATTTATATAGCGCACACAGATTACGTAGCGCTGCACAGAGTTTGCCAAATCAGTCCCAATGGGGCTCACAATCTAATTATCCTACCAATATGTTTTGGAGTGTGGGAGGAAACCGGAGGACCCAGAGGAAACACCACGCAAACACTGAGAAAACACACAAACTCTTTGCAGATGTTGCCCAGCACTGCAAGATGCTGTAGGGAGCCTCTTGCTGACTGTGACTGGTCATAAAGTAGTTTTATTTCGGGGCCCCACTTTTAGTTTAGCCCAGGGCCCCACTTTGTCTAGAACTGGCCCTGATGGCTTGATATGAGATGGTACCAAGAAGCCTTGTGCCAGGGCATGACGTAGATGTTCCTGTGATGTTCTCCACCTCACAATGCACAGGAGCTGATGTTAGACTCTCACCACATGACACCTTTAGAGGTGAAATATCTCAGTGACACACCATTACTTTATAAGAGGGGACAACCCCTTTAAGTAAGTGCAAATATGTGTTGTAACTGCTCCCCGTCTCCTGCAACCAGAAGACATAACAGGTTAAACGGGTGACTCTATTTATAACATACACAGCTCTCTGGTCCGATCTGCCGCAGCGCAGAACATTACAGACCATGACATGAGACTGATAGGAAGTGACACATATTCCTCCATCTGCTGAGCCCTGAAATCTCATTTATTATACTACATACCTGATAATGTACGTGTAATGTAACCTACTGCTCCATAATAACGTGCTGTACATCATAGCATACTGCTTCTAATCCCCGCACTTACTATAGGACAGTGATGGCAAACCTTTTTGACACCGAGTGCCCAAACTACAACCAAAACCCACGTATTTTTCGCAAAGTGCCAATGCGACAATTTACGCAGTAACTTATTACTCCCTGCCCTGTCACATGTTTAAATTGTATAGGCACCTGAGGACACCAATACAGTAGAAAGAAGGAGAACAAGTTTGGATTAACATTGTAGCTCCCTTCTAGGGTCCTGGGCTGAAAGAGGCCTTGAGTCTTGTCTGGCGAACTCTGCCCTGGGGTGATGGCAAGAGTGCCCATATAGAGGGCTCTGAGTGCCTCCTCTGGCACCAGTGCTATAGGTTCGCAACCACTGCTATAGGATATACATATTTTTAATGGTAAAAAAAATTGTGTGAGTTTTTTTTAATCTGCAGAAAAAAGTTTAGTCTTTTTGACTATGGGGGTCATTTATCTTTTCTTTGCCATTGGTGTTTTCGCACCTTTTTGCTGCATAATGGCTGTTTTGCGCCTATTTGCGCCGTGTGCTGTTGTGCCCTATTGGTCATTACATTGCACCTCTTTCCAGATTGCAACTTCTCTACTCTTTAAGGCGGTTGGGCAAGGAGGGGGGCAGTGCTGGGCCATGTAGTGGGCTGATGCGTGTCAGTGACGTCCCACCCGATACACAGACTAGCGCCAACCCCACCTTACCCAACCGTCATACAGACGCAGGCATGGGCGCGAGTCTACACCACATTGTCAGTTTATGATCAACGGGGCTCATTTACTAAGGGTCCGCGGACCGCGTTTCTGTCAGGTTTCCTGAATATTTCCTTTTTGCTTGCATGAATTGGTTGCGGAATTTAAAAACGAAATTGTGTCGCAAGATCAAGCACTTACATGCACCAGGAAAAATAAGGTGAACTCCGGCGGACCTCAGCGCGGAAGTAACACAGGAAATTGGACGCACGACCTTAGTGAATCGTGGCAGACCAGACAACGCACTGTGGGATTACGACAGGACCAGGTAAGTAAATCTGCTCCATTGTGCCCCTCTGGGGGTCATTTAATAACGGCCCAAATCACGTTTTTTGGAGGACATGAATCAGCGTCGGAGAACCCACCGCTGGATCGCGAATGGACCGGGTAAGTAAATCTGCCCCATTGTGCCCCTCTGTCTGTTCTTTGATTTATCTAGATAAATTTAGGTGAATTATGCTCTTTTTTTGCTCAATTTCTGAAATTTGCACAGTTTTTTTGCCCAACCTACACAGAACACCTGGGGACTGGAGTCATGGGCCAACATCTGGTAAAAAGATGAATTAGTCACAAAGCAGAAAAAACAGTGCGCAGAGATACACATGCACCATGATAGATAGTTTGATAGATCATAGAAGTTGATAAATACAAGATAACAAATGTGATACATAGATATGATACAGATAGAGGAGAGATTAGATTAGATTGACAGATATTTTGCATGATGCAACATTCTCAATATGACAGTAATAAATTGTTATATATTTCAATCATTTAATGATTATGAAATACATATTTTGCATTGTAAAGTCGGCATGTGACTGTTTATAGTGTGTACTTTGTACTTACCTTCTAGGGGGTAGGGTGTGCGCTTGTTACATGCAGCCAGCACCTGTCGCTGCTGTGTGATCTGTGTCATGGCCTGGAGCTAAGTGTCAGCTGTGATCTTTCCAATAACAAGACAATACAATAACATAGAAACACATAAAGGTCATATAGAGTTATACTTATATGGCCAATTCACAGCTCCATCCTCTGTATACTGTGTTTCTACAGCTTACCCAGGCCAGCCGCTTAAAGGGGTTTGCCACTATTTTACATAAGTGGCATTGCTTCTTTATTAACTATCTCAATGCTCATCAAGTGATTCAGCAGTCCTGCTACTTACTTTTGTGCTGCCTGCAAACTCTCCGTGATTCTTTGTTTACATGTCTCAGCTCTGCTGAATAGAAGGAGCTGCAGCAGGAGATTATGACTCATCCTGCTCCCTCCCCTTCCCTTTTTAGTGTCTCTATCATTGAGGATTGAGCGGTGAAAAGAGAGACACAGTGGGAGACGTCATGAGGATGGGCTGGAGCGAGAGTAAGGAATGTGTTGTTCGTGAACAAGCTGGCTCTAAGAGCTGGCTCTTTTTCATGAGTGATGGGATCCGGCTCACCTTAGCGGAGTGGCTCACTCAACACCGTCCCTAACCGGCTCACCATGCCCCCTTTAACCAGATACAATCGGGTTAAAAGGGGAGTGGTGTGGGGTGACTGATTGGCCTGCGGTTCCCTATTATATATTTAATAGGGAGCCATTCTGGAGTGGGAAGAGCCGGCTCGTCTTAGTGAGCTGAGCCTAATCAGCCGGCTCACTAAGAAGAGCCGGAATTCCCACCACTAATAAGGAAGTTGTGTATATATGCAGAGGACAGCATGGTGAAAAGAGGGAAAGCATGAACTCCTTAAAGGAGGCAAAGACTCAGGTACATACACATGCAGATACATGTATAGTCTAATGGAAGAGATTTATTGGAAAGTGGCCAATCCCTTTAACAAAGATTGAATGGCAGCTCAGTTGCAGTAAAACAGCTCAGTCACTACACAGAGGAGCCCCGGTGATCCCCAGGCAGTTAGTGATGTGACTGAATATAAATGCAGTATATAAGGATATATTTCCCCATACAATATCAGTACATTATACATGTTCCGTTTTCTATTTCGTCATCAAGAAAACAGTTAATTAAGCTCCACACCCACGTCCCGGCATCCGTCACACTTGTTGGAACAGGTAAACAACGTGCAATCGCTACATGAGACTCAGCTACAAATGTTGTAAGAACAGAGATGAACGTATTATATTATATGTAACCACTCGGGAAGAGGCATTAATCATACATAATAGTCGGTTATAGGAAATGCTCCCATCTGTCATGGCACCCCCTCCCCCCCAATGACATCACTAAAACATGACAATAAACTATCATTTTTGTATCTCTGTGATTGTACTGACCCAAATAATAGAGGGGATGTGTTATTGGACCAAAAAGTGAAAGCTTTGAGAACTTAAGAGATTTTAAGAGGTAGCTGGTACCTCTCTATAATGGAAAAATGCAGAAAAATTCTGGGTTTTGTTATAAAGTGCGTAAAAAACAGAAAAGCAAAAATGGAAAAGGTCTATCTACTGAGAGGCATGTGCTGTGACTATCTATCTACTGGGGCATGGGGGCATGTGATGGGGCTACCTGTCTACTGGGAGGTATTTACTGTGGCTACCTATCTACTGGGAGCATGAGCTATGACTACCTAACTACCTTGGGCATGTGCTGTGGCTACCTACCTACTAGGGAGCATGTGCTGTGGCTACCTACCTACTAGGAGCATGTGCTTTGACTACCTATCTTCTGGGGGGTCATGTGCTGGGACTACCTATCTACTGAGGGCATGTGCTGGGACTACCTTTCTACTGGGGGCATGTGCTTTGACTACCTATCTACTGAGGGCATGTGCTGGGACAACCTTTCTACTGGGGGCATGTGCTGTGGCTACCTATCTACTGGGGGGGACATGTGTTGTGGCTACCTATTTACTATCAGGCATGTGCTGTGGCTACCTATCTACTGGGGGGGGCATGTGTTCTGGCTACCTATTTACTGTCAGGCATGCGATGGTGCTACCTATCTACTGGGGGGGGCATGTGCCGTGATTACCAATATACTGGGGGGCATGTGCTGTGGCTACCTATCTACTGGGGGGGACATGTGTTCTGGCTACCTATTTACTGTCAGGCATGCGATGGTGCTACCTATCTACTGGGGGGGGCATGTGCCGTGATTACCAATATACTGGGGGGCATGTGCTGTGGCTACCTATCTACTTGTGGGCATGTGCTGGGGCTAGCTGTCTATTTGGGTGCTGTGGCTACATATGTACTGGGGGCATGTGCTGTGGCTACATATCTACTGGGGGCATGTGCTGTGGCTACCTATCTACTGGTGGCATGTACTGGGTTTACCAATCTACTGGGGGGCATGTGCTGTGGTTACCTATTTACTGGGGGCACGTACTGGGGCCACCTATCTTCTGAGGGCATGAGCTATGACTACCTATCTACCCTGGGCATGTCCTGTGGCTACCTACCTACTAGGGAGCATGTGCTTTGACTACCTATCTACTGGGGGGTCATGTGCTGGGACTACCTTTCTACTGGGGGCATGTGCTGTGTGCTGGGGGCATGTGCTGGGGGGGGGGCATGTGCCGCGATTACCAATATACTGGGGGGGCATGTTCTGTGGCTACCTATCTACTTGTGGGCATGTGCTGGGGCTAGCTGTCTATTTGGGAGCATGTGCTGTTGCTACATATGTACTGCGGGCATGTGCTGTGGCTACCTACCTACTGGTGGCATGTACTGGGTTTACCTATCTACTGGGGGCATTTGCTGTGGTTACCTATTTACTGGGGGTATGTACTGGGGCCACCTATCTACCGGGGGCATGTGCTGTGAATACCTTTTTACTGGGGGCCATATACTTGGACTACATATCTACTAGAGGGGAAGTGCTGTGGCTACCTATCTACTGGGGTGGGGGCATGTCCTGTGGCTGCCTATATACTGGGGGACATGTGCTGTGGCTACCTATCTACTGGAAGGCATGTGCTGTGGCTGCCTATCTACTGGAAGACATGTGCTGTGGCTACCTATCTACTTGTGGGCATGTGCTGGGGCTAGCTGTCAATTTGGGTGCATGTGCTGTGGCAACCTATATACTGGGGGACATGTGCCGTGGCTACCTATCTACTGGGAGGCATGTACATATTGTATGGCTCTCACAGAATTACATTTTAAAATATGTGATGTTCACGGCTCTCTCAGCCAAAAAGGTTCCTGACCCCTGCTTTAAAGACTGCTTTCCCATTAGTTGTTGTACCAAAGGGAACTGATCTGTGTGGCTATGCAATGTGTTAACCGAACTGTGCCCATACAAAGACATCCTATACCAATGCTTGAAGAGGTTCTGCATCAGATGAATGACTGTAGTATATTGGACTTGAGATGGGGCTTTCATCATATTAAATTGACCCCTTCATCCAGGGTCCAGAGACGGATGATTGTGATGCTCGCAGCATCTGATTCAGTATGTGATTCAGCAAGGGCTCCATGGGTGTGAAGGCTCTCACTATATTTCACATCATTGTGCGAAGAGATTGACACATAGGGGGTCATTTATTAAGGGCCCGATTCGCGTTTTCCCGACGTGTTACCCGAATATTTCCGTTTTGCGCCGCTTGTACTTAAATTGCCCCGGGATTTTGGCGCACGCGATCGGATTGTGGCGCATCGGCGCTGGCATGCGCGCGACGGAAATCGGGGGGCGTGGCCGAACGAAAACCCGACGTATTCGGAAAAACCGCCGCATTTAAAAACCGAAAATGTGTCGCATAAGGACCGCTTACCTTCACCTGGTCCAGCTCGGTGCATTCCGGCGCGATGAGTTTACTTTCAGCGCAGCAGCGCCACCTGGTGGACGGCGGAAGAACTACCTTATTAAATCCCGGCCGGACCCGAATCCAGAGCGGAGAAGCCGCCGCTGGAACGCGAATGGACCGGGTAAGTAAATTTGCCCCATAATGTGCAGATTTCAGATAAATTTGATGTCTTTTAAGGGTAATGTATGGTTAGACAACGCTGTTGGTCCAGAGCACAGTAAAATCAAGGCTGTTTCTCATGTCACAAATCAGCCAAACACAGCGGAGGTGCACAATTTTTATTCCAAAAAAGGCAACTGCCATAGAACACTTCAATGATCAGTGATGGCGAACCTGGTACATTTTGTACCAGTCTTAAATCTTCCACCAGGATGAAGGATTGTAAACCAAGCACACTTACATGTTGATGGGTACCCCCTCTGGCAGGATCCGCTCTTCTTCTTCATAGTTTCTTATGCCCTTTTTTTTTTTACAAGAAAAGACTTTTAAAACTATGCAATGAGCCTGAAAACCTCTAGGCTCCATAGATGTTAAAGGAGCCTGGAGCCCCTAAGGTTCATTTACATAATTAAAGCCTTTTTTTTAAACAAGGGTATCTGAAGCTTAAAGTAGAGCGGGTCCCGCTAAAAGCTCACACTAGCATGTAAATGTACATGGTTTACAATCTTTTATCCTGGTGGTAGATGTCCTTTAACATTCCCCCTGGTGGCGCATGATGTGCTGGATATACAAAGAGGTCGCGGCACATAATCTCAGTTGAATTTCACGTCAGGTCCTTCCTGGTATAGAATTCCCCTGAACCAACTCAGACTATTGTTCATGCCAACTCAGTGACTGATGATTTGGTATCTTTCTGGTTCATTACTGATAAATACAAGGCTCATTTATACTTCATAGTAAAGTATTTGCAAGAAAACAAGCGAATTAAAATGCTAAGAATAAAGTTTATTATTTTAACATTCTCATCATAAAAAGAATCCAGTGCTGGAGTGGAAAACAAAAATGAAGATCTAGCAGCTGTAATAACCATCTGGTCCATGTCCCAAATCATCAAGTGCTCAGAATTGGATATTGAATAAAATATATTCATAGTTTATACAGTTGAAAAAAGACACTTGTCCATCAAGTTCAACCAAAGAAGGGAAGGGATTGGACGAGGAAGGGATTTAGGGGAAACAATTCTATATAACATAACCATCAATGTTATTTAGGTGTAAAAAAGCATCTATACCCTACTTGAAGCTTTCTGCTGTCCCTGCTGTGACCAGCGCCTGAGCTCGGCTATTCCACACATTGACAGTTCTCATAGTAAAAAAGCCCTGTCGCCTCCGGTGAATAAACCTTGTTTTCTCCAGACGGAGACAGTGCCCCCTCGTCTTTTGATTTGATTTAATCTGGAACAACTTTCCACCATATTTTTTGTATGGACCATTCATATATTTATATAAATTAATCATGTCCCCTCGTAGTCGTCTCTTTTCCAGAAATAAATCTAGTAATATTAATTAATAGTTTACAAAATATCAAGGAGAAAAAAAATTATAGGTAAAAACATTTTTCAAAAATGATATCTAAAGTAGTCCCCTGAAATTACTAGTACTAGACATAGCCCACTAAGAGGAGTGGTGCTGGTTCTGGAAAAACTGGCCGCTCTTTTGAATTGTGTTATGAGATCCACCATCATATAGTGGAGCACTGTCTTATTATCATGGTCCTATTGTCTGTGCCTTTCCCAGCAGCTTAGCATATTATGACCATATAATGTCTATGTTTTGAAGATGTAACCGATTCTTATTGAACATAGCCAAAATTTTTGCAATTTTTTTTACATTAACTTATAGTGGGTGTAATTAAAGAGACATCTCTATGGTCCGGCTTGACTGGCACCAGGGCATCGTCCATAGTACTGGCCTTTGGCTTCACATTCACACCAGTGTAATCGGTAAACCTCAGAGAGGCGGCATTGTCCGGTCTTGTCTCCTTCTCATGTGGGTCCGAGCTGTATTGTGACCAGTGAGTGATAGACGCCCTTCATCTGTAGGAGCTGCTGATGTGTCCCCAGTTCCACCACTTTCCCATTCTGGATAACAGCGATTTTATCAGCGTTCTGAATGGTGGAGAGCCGGTGAGCGATGACGATACACGTGCGACCTTCCCGAGCTTTATCCAGAGCTTCTTGTACCACCTGAGAGGGAGAAAGAGATATTATACAGCCGGTCCCCTACTTAAGGACACCCGACTTACAGACGACCTCTAGTTAAAGACGGACCCCTCTGCCCACTGTGACCTCTGGTGAAGTCTCTGGATGTTACTATAGTCCCAGACTGCAATGATCAGCTGTAAGGTGTCTGTAATGAAGCTTTATTGATAATCCTTGGTCCCATAACTGCAAAAAACTTTGAAACTTCAATTTTCACTGGGACAATTTTTTTTTTTGTCTGGATCTAAAATTATAAAATATACAGTTCCGACTTACAAACAGAGTTAGTGTAGGAAGGGACTGTCTTTTTCAGTCTTCCATATTACATAACATACACTGAGGCAACCAGGCAACGCTTTTGGGGGGCTAGAGTTTATGGATCATGATCTACTCTTGTCCTCCCTTTATCCAGTGCCAACATTACAATAGTAATGCATACACATACAATGATACTGTGAAAAATAACATATTATGAAGTAGTAGCTCCCCCAAGTGGTGGCTGCAAGGAGCCAAAATCTTGTAATTTAATTTAAGTTTACACAAGAGAAATGGTTCTCTGACCTCTCTAATGATATGTTAAGCTTGGATAAGAAAAATTACGTTAATTTTAATACATAAAAAGCAGCATAGCTGTGATCTCCTGTACAGTTTTACCTTCTCGCTTTCTGTATCCAGAGCAGATGTGGCCTCATCCAGTAGCAGGATTTTGGGTTGGCGGATCAGAGCTCTTGCTATGGCTATTCGCTGCTTCTGACCACCGGAGAGCTGCGTCCCCTTATCTCCGACACGGGTGTTATATTTCTGTAGGAGTGATAGGATGCATCAGTGACAGATTTATCTATGGTCACTCTGTAAATATACTGAATATTAGGATAAGAGCTCAGCTACAGATCTGTCCTTCCTTACCATCCTCTTGGCTGGACATGTACAGTACAGAAACATGTGCTATGCGATGAGCAGCTTTTCAAGATAACATGATTACACAATAATGGGGGACATGTATTATCGTATCTGCGCCTAAAAAATGTCGGGATCTTTTGTCTTTTTGGGCGATGTTTCCGACTATCCCAACTCCTCTGTCTTTTTTTTTTTGCGCAAGTGGGCGTGGCCTAACTTTTCCACATTATCCGTCACATTTATGTGTATTTTGTCGGCATTTTTAGGCGCAATTTTTGGCGCACAATAGACCAGGAAAAAAAAAGGTCAAAGAGCAAAACTGAGGCGCAGTCCATGAAAGATTTTGGCGCACATCTCATTGATGTCTGCATTTTTTACATACACTTTAATACATCGGGCTGTGCTTTCCGGAGACTGATCTCCGATGCCGACAGTCGCGCTTGCGCCAGAATTAGTAAATACCCCCCAAAGTGTCTAAGCTTAATGTATCTGTGGTCACCCATTAAATGTAGCCTGTAATTTGTATCACTATCGTCTCTCAATATGTCATTATATTTATTGTGACCAAATTGGGGTCAAGGTAGTAGTGGACACCTCTCTATGTTTTCAATTAATTCAACAATATTAATAGAGATGACAGAAGATTAACATCTATAACCTAATAACGGGACGGTAGTTGTCCATTGTTAGGACCCCCCACAACCAGAGGCAAAAAGGGCGGTTCAGAAGGGGAGTCAGTGTCACTGTATTAAATTTTTATGTTGTATTCTTGGGGGAGGTCAGGCAACTTACCTATGACCTCTGCATGCACAAAAGTTACCATGGGGTCATAGTATGAAGAAATGCTTAAAAAAATAGGAAGAAATTGAACTTACATCAGGCAGTGATTCGATGAAGCTCTGGATATTGGCCGCCTTGGCCGCTCTTTCAATCTCTTCAAACGGCACCACCCGGCTGTTATCTCCATAGGCGATGTTCTCCGCTATACTACAGTCAAACAGCATGGGCTCCTGAGACACAATGCCCATCTGTGCCCGCAGCCACTGGATGTTCACAGTCTTCACGTCAGAGCCGTCCACGCTCTAAAAACAGATTGCACTGACTTGAATGGAGTAGATGAGTTTCCATTGATACTGGATATTACCATAAAGACCTCCATGAAATGATCTCTCGTTGGATATACCTACCACCGCTCCATCCAGTGGGTCATAGAACCTCTCCAGAAGTTGGACTGTGGTACTTTTCCCACATCCACTGCTGCCCACTAGTGCCAGGGTTTCTCCCTTCCCCACGCTGATGTCTAGGCCTTGTAGCACCTGCACATCGGGTCGGGTTGGATAATTAAACTGGACGCCTTGGAATCTGACGTTCCCATCGCACTGAGACTGTAGGTAATGCAAACAGTGTTGTGTCATTCAATGCAATTACGTAGAGGACAGGGTTAAAAAACATGGCTTCTTTATATGAGTGACAGCTCCTTACCAACCTATTTGGTTGTGTCTGGTATATAGTCTGAGAACTATGCAAAATAAAAGAACATACTTCCCAAAGTAGGATACCTTTCAGATCTACTTACAGGTCTGTCCCCGGCCGTGCTGTAATTGTCTATAAGAGGCGTCCTCTCTAGTAGACTGAATATATGAGCCGCTGACGTCTTCGCTTTAGCATAATCTGGAGCAAAGGAACTTGTCTGACCCAATGCCATAGCACCAAATACAATGGCTGAAAATACCCTGGAAAAGAAAGTTACATGTAAAGTGCATCCCCTTATTCAGGCCAAATACCCTTCATCAGATTCTGTTGAAGATTCTGTTCTGTCACCGACTATACATATTAGCCACCATATAACCATAGAAATGCAGTTTTAGGAGGTGCTCTCTTATGGGTTTGACTGTACATATTTCTTACAAATAAATACTGATGTTTACAGATGTATGTGTAATGGGGACACTGGACTTAGGAACAACAGACAGGACAGTGAATCCTAAAACTCTATCACCCCCAACAGTCCTGCCTGCTTGCCTCTGCATATCGTCGGCCATATGGGACAACCATGTAGACAGACTTTCCATGCAAAGTGTGGACACATAACAAGACAGACAAACAAATAACACAAAGGGGAGATGGACAATCCTGATCCCAACAGAGATAGAATATAAAGTACAAAATCGTATACACAGAAGAATAGTCAAGAACGTAAGCCAAATATTGAAAAACCAGAACTACAGACAAATAGAAAGCAAATCATTGGCAAGGAGAGCTAGCAAGATAATCTTTAACCAGCAGTCAAGATTGGACATACATGGAATATATTGGTGTAGGGAGCCTGTTGCAGGTGAGAAGGGCAGAGATCTGAGAATAAGAGGGTGAAGTATGAGAATGAGAATCTCTGAGAATGAGAACTGTGTGAGATAGATTCAACCAGCAGTCCAGCCATAGAGCACTGTTCAGACTGCCAAATGAAAAGAACCGGATAGAATTCAGCGTCTTCTCAGCTGGACAGTACGAACTGCCTAAGACACAAACTTATCAGTATATTTGTGGAATATCCCAACAAAAATGTAATGTGTGAGTCTAGAATACAGTATTATAGGCCATTTATCAACCTGATTGTTATGTTTTTATTGGAACTTAATTCTAGTTTTTTCATTTCACCAATAGTTCTCCCTCCTTAATAGACCTACAAGAATTGATTCTCTACAGTTAGGTGACCATTTGCTATCAGCCATGCCCCGAATCGGAAACACCCAGCATAAGCGAAGAACATGATGGCTTGAGATAACCCAAACGTAATTCCATGGATGTGCGCTTTCTTAACGGCATTCCTAGGAGAAGAGAATGAATTATTAGAGTATTATATCATCTGAGCTGTAGGTTTTTCTGTGCAATGTTTTAGCAGGTATCAAGTATCACAAACACATGTCCGTATTATATGATCACTTACTTGTAAGGTCCCACCAGTTTTTCTTCATACATCTCTTCGAATTTTGTCTCTCGTGTCAATGAGACCACAGTGCGAATGTTTTCTACAGCTTCGGTGGCGATCTATAATGGAAAGGTCAATATATTGCAATTTCTGCAGTGTTTATAGGCGTGGGACATCCTGTGGGGTAGTAGTGTAGTAGTAGAATAGTGACCTCTACTCTATGGTTACTACAGTCACTGGTAAACCTGATGCTGGTCTCCCATGCAAGATGGCTCCCATGTGATCACCAGGTCTAACAGATTCAGGAGTTATGCTGCTTGCACTTTTCCCAACATACATTCAGTGACCACTATGTAGACTAGACTAGAGAAGCAGACTTATTTCTTACCCGCTTTTGTCTTCTCTTTTGGGACCTGACCTGCCCTAGATTTCATGAGCCTTTAAGAAAATCTGTCACCAGCGACCTCCCTACCGCCACAGTACCTTTAAGATGTCTTTATACATGTATCACTAAAGGCTTTATCCTTTGGATAAGAGCCACAATTCTTCTACAGATTTTTTTTTCCAGTCATGGAGGCAGGAGAGCTTCAGTGTGCTACAAAGCTAAAGAGGTTGAAGAGAATTCCTAAGGGAGGGGTGAGAAGCAACATCTATTTCACATAGCCAGTGTCACTCTCACCACCTCCTTCCTGAGGGAGTGGTTAATGATGTAGCAGTGCCAGTCACACACATCCACTGTCTCTCTCTCAGCCCTCCCACAGGAATTCTCTTCAGCCTCACAGAGGTCTCTCTGTCAAGGTACCAGCAAGGCACAGTGTAGTATTTCCAACCCCTGATAACAGCCCCTGCAGGGGGAACCTCTAGGGAGCTGTATATGTCTATAGTTGAATATTAGCAGACGGTCCCTAAGTAAAAGTTCCATAGGCAGCATATTGGTAGCGGTGAGACCTGTCAATCAGGAATAGGGATGTAGATTAGTGCAAGAAACATTGAATATCCAGAACTCACTTACTGTGATTGGACTCACCTCTGTTGAGTTGCATATAAGTATACAAATTGAATGTTTTAACATTGCAGCCATGGAAAGGAACCATGGATATGGGCAAATCATAACATTTTTATTTGTGTGGGTTAATTTAAACGGCAGGTTCTCTTTAAAGGTTTCTCCAGGCACCACATAGGTAGGGTGTAACACCCAGCAACCAATTACTCACCTTTCCGGCTAATTCAAGCTCCTTTTTGTCCTTCTTTGCATGCCCTGTGAATGTCTTCATCTGAAGCACCGCAGACATTGCCATGACTGGTACAATGGCCAAGACAAGGAGGGTTAGCTGCCATCCGTAGATGAAAGCTATAATTATTGCGGTGCCCAAGTTTGCAATGTTCTGAGCCATCAAAGCCAATCTGGATCCAGTTGCCTGCAATACAGGTGTACATTTGATGAAGCATTCTCTGACGTTTCAGCAATATTTAATTGACTTTACCCACAATGGGAGAGGAGATTAAAAAAATTAAACATTTCTGTGGTCTCCCTTAGCTTTGGGCTGCTCTGCGTTTAATTTTGCATTGCCCCCACTCTTGAACTCTTTCCCCTTATAATCTATGTTGTCTTCTTCTATATGTCGGTGGAAACTCTTGGCTGCTCAATGTGGAAGTCATGATCCAGAGACATTATAAAGTATATTACATAAAACATAAATAAACATAACAATTTTAACTTTATATAGAATTTGAAAATGAAAAGTAAATGTAATTGTGGTGACATTTACTGTAGACTTTTGAAAATATCCCCATGTGCTATATGATGCACAGGCATGAAACATGATGACTCTTGTCATGGATGCTCCTGCGACCCACCTCCCGGGTCCAAGGCGCACCCGTGCCCCTCTCTGCTGCACTGGTCCCCAACTCCTAGGGCGCGCACGCCGGCTTCCTGAGATTTAAAGGGCCTATAATTGGCGCTGGGTGGCTGCCAATTCTGATAAATTCCTCCCCTTCCTGTGTCCCCTGCTGGATCTTTGTGCTTCCATGCCTCACAGAAAGCTGTATTCCAAGCCCTTTGCGATTATCCTGATTTCCAGTTGTGACCTCGATTTAGTTTCTGACTTTGCTCCTGTGCCGCCTGTCCTGACCTACCGCTACGTCCCTGACTCCGATCCAGTGCTGCCTGTCTCGACCTTCTGTCTGACCCCAGAAACTCTTCTGCCTCACGAATTTGTACTAGAGCCTTGGCCACCACTGCGGACAAAGTCGTGCCTGTGGAGTTACCTAGTGGTACAATCATTGTCCACAGTGTTCCAGTGAGTCCACTACCCTTGATGCCTGACAATTCTGAAATTAAAATGCGGACCCCATGCCAAATAATTTTATAGTAAGAAAAAAAAAATAGATGCATACCCCATGAACTTGAGAAGCATCGGTAGCCAGGCGTGTGGTTAAGGCGCCGGTGCTATTCTTTTTGTCATCAAACCAGCCCATTTCCTAAAATTACAAAGACAAAAGAAAAAAAAATTACTATTGAGACCTTCATTTCTCATGAAAAAGCTCTTACAATAATGACGGGAAGTTACAACATCCTAAATATCTATGGGGCTGTTAGTCTGAATTTGTTTGGAAGGCAATTTGCAGCCGTGATACAATCTGTCCCTCTGAATGGTCCACGGAATGCCGTCATACTTCTTGTTTTGTGTCCTAAGAGGGTGTCAAATTGGACACCTGCTTAAAATTGGAGAATTAATCCTGGATACATACCTGTCGTAACATTGATTTGAAGGTCAACAGCCGAAGTCTTGTTGTCAAAATCTCCCCTGCTTTGCCAAATGTGAATCCCTTTAATAGAGGGAATAGGAAATATTAGAAATTCTTATCCATCCACCTATTAAAAGATATAAATGATTCTCCTAATTAGAAATGAGCGAAACATCCAAGATTTGATTCAGCTCGGTTGAATTTTTCAAAAGATTCGGTTTTGTTGGCTGTCCCAAATGCTGCCACATTTTTGCTTTTCTAATCTGCTTTACCGTATTTACAGCAAATCTGTGCAATTAAAGATTAAATAATAATAAATAATTCAATATAGCCATTGTAAATTAAACATTAAAGACATAAAACTTAACACAATAAGAAAGGATAAAAAGAACATTTAGAAAATAAAATATCTTAAAAATACCATTTTTGGAATCTTGATGCCTAGACATTTTACACTTTCATTAGATACTACTCAATTCATATTGCAGACAATATTATTAACCCAAATAACATTACCCCTTCCCACTGAAATTTTGGTATATGAATGATTATCTCTCATGTATAAAGATCCCATCAAAAGGAGGGAGATGGAGAGGCTGGAGAGAAAAAAATTAAGTTGCTAGATGGTAAAAACAAACAGGATAAAAAAGGAAAAGGAGGGATTGTTATGCAAAGCCAAAGAAGGGGATTTATTGTTAGGATTAAAAATTGTTATATTAACATTAACTCTACCAAAAATAATTACCTGCAGGAACAATGTGACAAAAGAGACGGCCCCTATTACCAAAAACATCAAACAAAACAAGTTGCTTTTTGTTCTGATTTCATCCTCCGGACCGGAAAATACCTACAAAACAAGACAATGATTATCACCAAGTGCTCTGTGCACAATGTATTAAAGGTAGGAACTATATATATGTAACCAAGGGTGTAACCACCCAGGGGCGTAACTAGGAGTGGTCGGGCCCCATAGCAGATTTCTGCATGGGGCCCCCCTTCCCCTTTAAAAGATATATGCAAATTTGTACAGACAAATTCACTTTTTTACATCTGTACATGTATACATATAAGCACACATTTAAATACTCATATATACATTTATACACTAATATATTGAATATATACAAACTCATACAGTATATACACATCAAATTTGCACACATACTGTATAGTACATATACATATAGTATATATATATATATATATATATATATATACACATATACATACACACACCCTTATGCATACAGTATAAACACACCAGATACACACATATCACGTTTACATACAGTACATACAGCATTTACACACAACACACATGTAGCAAACGCATACATGCATACAGTATATACAGCATACATATACATACAGTATATGAAGCATACACAGACACAGTATATACAGCATATACACACATACATACAGTATATGCAGAATATACATACACATACGCACCATATACAAAAACACACATACAGCATTATATACACATGCATATATATATTTACACACACACACATATATGCATATATATATATATATATATATATATATCTATATGTATGTATGTATATATATATATATAAATAAAATGTGTACACAGAAACATGTAAATAATTGTACTTGCTTTTTTGATGTCCGGCGTGGCTGCTGTGCAGGTCAGCAGGTGGGTGTTCCGGGGAGCCATCAGACGGGTGGTAAGTTTGATGGGTGGGTCGGTAAGATCGGTGGGCGGGCGGGGGCAGTTGGACAGCACATGCTCCCCAGTAGTTAGGTAGTCACAGTACATGCTCCCCAATAGATAGGTAGCCCCATCACATGCCCCTAGGCCCCAATAGATAGGTAGCTCCAGCACATACCCCCAGTAAATAGGTAGTCAGAGAAAAAAAAAGGGAATACTTACCTATCTGCTCTCCCTTCAGCGGCTTCACACCCCGCGCTCTTCTCTATAACCAAAGCGCCGCTGCCATCATTGCTTAGGCAATGGCGCCTGGGTCATAGGGAAGAGTGGATGCTGCTGTACTCAGACACAAGCGCTGTCACCTAAGCAATGGTGCGGCGATGGCACCTTGGTCACACAAAGGAGGTAACATCCCTACCTGCATCCAGTGATCATCACTGTGTGTGTCTTAGATTTGTCTAAGGCCCGTTCCACACTTGCGAGTGTGATGCGATGAACTCGCATCACACTCGCAACGCATGCTGCCGGGAACGCACGGCCCGAACGCTGCACCGCGGGAGTGAACTCAGCATGTCAGATGCTGCCATCAAAAGAGCCACATATGGCTCAAAATGTAAGATAATTTGAGTTCCCTTCAATAAAATTAATTGTTGATTTTTTTTTTAAATGTAAGAGAATTACTTGTTCTCTTCTTACTTTACTCAAATTGCAATCAGAGTGAAAGTTTTCGAGCAAGACCTTGCTTCAAGGGACAGAGGGAATTTTTCGGCTGCATGTAACATTTATTCCAGTTTGACCCCTGGAAGTTTAGTTTTATATTGCAAAGTGTTAATTTACCCAGGAGGGATCTGAACATTTCTTTTAGAGACAATGGGGCACATTTACTTACAAAGTCACTAGAGTTCACTAAAAGTGTTATTATGTCTATAATTCAGCATGTGTCAATTCACGGAGATCGTGCATGTGTCGCTTTTTCGCTCAGCTCCAACAGTGTTCACCATCTTTTTTGAGATGCATCTTTAACAAACGGTGCGCGACACAATTTGCAATTTAAATACCACGCTCAGTCCAAATAAGTCGGACCATCCGATGGCACTTTCCCTAATTTGTTTCGCATGGAAACCAGCGCAGTTGCACCACAAACGGGTCGTGTGCCACACAAACCCTGGGTACACTCTTCTTAAATACCTGTGCAAACCATTTTGGCCATGAAGAACCATTATAGAATGTAACAACAGTGTGGGGCAGTTTTACTTACCCGGTCCCATTGCGATCCCGTGGTGCGTTGTCCGACGAGGATTCGGGTCCAGCGCGATTCACGAACATAGTGCGTCCGAGTTTCTGCATGTGTCGCTGCTGCACCAAGGTCCGCCGGAGTTCACCTTCTTCCTGGTGCATGTGAGTGCTTGATCTTGCGACACATTTCCTTTTTTTAAATTCCGCGGTTTGTCCGAATGTGTAAGGTTGTCCGACGGCCATGCCCCCGATTTCTGTGCAAGCCAATGCGCCACAATCCGATTGCGTGCGCCAAAAACCCAGGGCAATTCAGGGCAAAAGAGAAATATTTGGGAAACCCGACGAAAGTGCGGCGTTAGGACCCTTAGTTAATGAGCCCCTGTATTATAAATGTGCCCCCAGGTGTTTTGTCATCTCAATTTTGCTAATTATCCATCTTTTGGGGGGTTTTCTTAGTGGCTGCAGCATTCACTATTGGAGGACAATGCGATGTCCACGGGCAAAGTTGTTGTGTGAATTTTTCCTTGGGCTTGAATCACACATGCAGTTTATTAATTATAAGATGTAATCCTGCCATGAGACACTGTGGGGCAGATTCATTAGGACTGGTGTTTATAAAGCCAGTCCTGAAACTTCTTTCACTGGTGCAGGTGAATATGGGCTCAAACTCCGCCAGTTCCGATCTTTAGACCAGATCTGAACTGTCTGTTGCTATAGTCAGCGCTGGAGACTATAGTAATTGTGATGGGCCAGGTGGGAGAGGGAGATTCATATGGTTTCTCCGTAATGAATATCCCATTGTGTATTTGGCTTCAGCCAGATAGAAACTTTTTCACTTTAAAACTTCTTCTGCCGTAGATATAGATATTCTCCAGCAGGGGGCAGCATAGCGGCACATACCTGTTTCTTCTATCTTCCATGTGAATAAGGTGATAATTATTTTGAAGGCCAAATAGAGAAATCCTTCTTAATGTCAACAGGTATTTTATTGTAGCTGGAGACTCATCTGTATATGAAAGCACATACTTTATCTGAGATGATGAAAGAAGTCTATGATTTCATTATGTACTAAGCAGCGGGTAATGAATTGAGGTTTTATGATTAATATATGAACTCAAGGTAACTTGTGATTTCTGCTAAAACAGTGTTCAAGGAGGGAAAACTAAAGGCTTCAGGACTTTTTATGTGTTTTTTTTAAATCATATATTAGAGCTTGCCCCTATAGGCCCCATAAGAGGCTGTGATGGATGTCAATGGACATTTCCAGACTATTGTTTCTATGGGTCATGTGGCTGCTGTATAGCATATGACTACATGCTGTTAAAGGGAGTCTTCCTGCAGTTCCCACCTTGCAGACAGTGTCAGGTATTGCCCAGGAGATCTGTGTTACATCTTTGTAAGTTGTTAGTAGCAGAAGTACTTTGAAAAAATATATATATGTATATATATATATATTCCAGGATTGTACCTGGACTTAGTGCACTACTGTCCTGTGAAATCTCTGCCTGGTAGTGAAGTGTCGGTCGCGAACAATGTGAGCTGATGGCTCACCATGCCCCCTTTAACCTATAACAATCGGGTTAAAAGTGGAGTGGTGTTGGGTGACTGACTGGCCTGCGGCTCCCTATTATATATTTAATAGGGAGACATTCAGGAGCCAGAAGAGTTGACTCTTCTTAGTGAGCGGAGCCTAATTAGCCAGCTCACTAAGAAGAGCCGGAATTCCCATCACTACTGCCTGGAGGTGCTAACCAGTCCCTCCCCTCTGCTCTGAGCAACTGCCCTAAGAGCCTATTACAGCTTATTCTCATAGCACATTGGGTGGGGGTGTACAATGTGGAAATAGATAAGTAGTTATATAGATAGATAAATGAAAAAAAATGGTGGCACCCCAAAGGATTCAAAAACAAAAGATGGGTCACCTTATTCCCATAGTGCACCCATGTTGAGGATTAATCAGTTCCTGGATGTGCACCCACTTCTATTGACTGGTGCAGCTTGTTTTATTAATAATAGATACATACATAATAGAAATATTTGTAATTCCTGGCATAGGGGTCTTTTGCCTAGTGGGCATGGAGCGGTACAAAGGGGTTCCGGTGTTGCCCGAGGGGCGGGGTTGAGTGCCATTGCTTGATAAATGTGCCCCGCCCTGGGCAAACCTTGACTCCTCTGCAGTCTATATGCAATATACTGTATTTATCATCTCTATTACAATCCGATGACTTTATCCCGCAATATTTGTGTAACATTAGAGTAAAGCCTCTAATGCTGAGAACAAGGTTTGTCAGTGTCCTTGCTTTAAGGAAGTTCAGTGTCACTCGCATTCTGCGTTTCCTATCAGATCTAAGAAGCGAGATTAGCAGGATCTTCAGCAAAGCAAATCTATATTTCATGCACAGATTAGAGACAGAAAGCTATTTTCATACTAAGTCATGTTCAAGGGAAGTGGGAGAGAGAAGGTTTCTGCTGACATTAAACCGGCAGATCTCCGAGGGAAAGGATGATCTTTGCATTAATTACCCATTTATATGCCTCCTGCTCTCGCTGATATTCCATGTCCTGCCTGCAGAACAAAGAACCCATGTGCACCTGTCATACATCCTGATTCCATGAATTCCTTATACAGGCAGTTCCCAGGTTATGTACAGTATGTAAGTGGGAACTGCATATTTTATAATTGTAACCCCAGCCAAAAATGTTTTGGTCTCTTTGACTATTGTAAACAAAATGTTGAAAACAAGAATAAACAATAAAGCTTAAAAGGGGGTATTCCGGAAATATGAACATCTGATACAAAAACCCATAATGCTATAAATAAATGAATGTAACGCAACTCAATATCATTAGTTATAAAATGGATCTTAAATAGTTTGATTTTATAGTTCACAAAATTTTATGGCCTCTCTAAAGTAGATGTAGAAACTACAAGTCCCATGATCCTTTAGTTCTCAGTAACTCCTCCTCCCAGGCAGGTGCAGGACATGTGATGTGGACATGTGACCAGCATCCATCTTCTGTCCAGTGTCTTCTCCACGCAGAGGAAATTAACAGACTGATTAAAGGGCCGGTAGCATTTTAATTCTTCATTACAGTCTATGTCAGCAGCATTTTTCTGCTGAGGGGAACAAAATTTTAAATAACAACTTATTACATATTAGCTTATATTTTATTGACTCATTTGCAAATTAATTATGCTGATTCCTGGAATACCCCTTTAATTGCAGACACCTTTGAAAACTCTTATAGCTGATCATTGTAGCCTGGGACTGAAGTACAGTAAATTACCAACATACAGAGGACCATTTGTAACTAGGGGTCGTCTGTAAGTCGGGGACTGCCTGTATATATAAATCTATAGTCCAGGGACTTATGTTTTAGTGTTTCCAAGGATTTCACCCTTTTATTACGCACTCTTCAACCCCTAAAGGACACAGCCCTTTTTTGGTTTTGCGTTTCCATTTCTCACTTCCTACCTCAAAATTTCATTTTTTTAAACTTTTACCACATAGAGAGCTGTATAAAGGCCTGTAACGATTTGTACCTCCTAGTGACAGCATTAAAAATTCCATACCATTTACTGGGAAGCTGGAAAAAAAATCCAAATGCAGTGAAATTGACAAAAAATACACATTTGCACCATTTTTGAGCCCAGTGTTTTCGGCTTTCACTGAATGATCCAAATCATCGGTTTAATTATGTTTTTGTAGATTTAAACAAATCAAAATCTTTTGTACAAATTAAAAAAAATCTTCATTTTGCCACATTCTGAGAACAATAACTTTATTATACTTCAGTGTACGGAGCTGTGTAAGGCTTCATTTTTTGATGAGAAGACTTTTTCATTACTACCATTATGGGGACTATACAACTTTTTGATCGCTTTTTTATTAAAATCTTTATGTCTCGCAAAATGGCAATAAAGTGTCGTTTCGGATATTTGGGCGCTATTTTCTGTTGTGGGGTACATGGGAATAACTGTTTTTAAACATTGATAGATCAGGACTTTTGGGACATGACCATACCTAACATGTTTTTTTATCTTTATCAGTTCTAGGGAAAGGCGTGTGATTTGAACTTTTAGGTTTTTTTTTTTTTACTTTTACATTTTTTTTTACTATTTTTTAAGCCCCCTAGAGAACTTTAACCCTAGGTTGTCTAATTGATCCTACCATATACTGCTATACAACAGTATATTAGTATATGGGTATTTTGCATATGATCTGTTACAATGTGCCACTGGCACATTGTAACAGAACTTCAGAAATGACAAGTCATTATGCAGCAAACACCCAGTTTGTAGGAAGAGGGCTCAGTCCAAGAGCCCTCTGCCACACTATCAACGGGGAACGTCGTGTTGTGGCAAGGGGTTAATGGCAAAAAAGTTAGAGTATTAAGCAGTGAAGTTTATTGGTTAAATGCCTTTAATTAATAAAGGGGTTGTTTAGCCAAATATAAATTTTACTACTTCCTGATTTTTTTGGAATTGTCTTTCAAAACAGGCACTTGGTTCCTCTGGATTGTCAGGCTCAGAGTTTGTGGATCCTCTGAACCACTGCGGACGATGACACAAGCCACTACCTGGGACCGAAGTCTAAGTGGCACCGGTTTTCACTAGAGCCCACTGCAAAGCGGGTTGGACTTGCTGCGGCGTGGTACCACCAGGTCGTTTCACAGGCGTGACTTGTCTGCAGTGGCAGGCAATATCGTAGTCGGGGACTGGCAGGAGGGCAGGACGGGCAGCACAGGATCGGAGTCGGAGACGTAGCAACAGGTCAGGGCAGGCGGCAAAGGAGTGAAGTCAGAAACGGAACCAGGGTCACAACGGAAATTCTCAGAAACAGCACAAGGCATAGACACAGCTTTCTTTAGGGCTCTGGGCACAAAGATCCGGCAGGGTTTGCAGGAAGAGGCAGGGTTAAATAGATACCTGAAAATGGCCAGCGCCAATTAGGACGGAGAGGGCGGAGCCGGTACCCGTGAGTTGTGCGTGCAACGCGCTGGCGGGGAGAGCAGGGCACAGGTGAGCCCGTGACCTGCGGGACCACCCGTGACATGGATTACTAAATTATGTGGAATTTGGGACATTTTGTGGACTTTTTAAAGTAGATTAGTGAAAAGCCTGATCTACATAACCACCAAGCTACATTGATGTCTTGGATAGTAGCAAACATGTATCCGTGTTTACATGGGTTTCCTCCGGTTTCCTCCCACACTCCAAAACATACTGGTAGGTTGATTAGATTGTGAACCCCATGGCAACAGGGACCGATTTGGCAAAACCAGTTAAACAAATTATTATTATTGGTATATTGAAATCTAACCACTGCAGCCAGTCACAGACATGTCTTGTCATCACCGCGGTTAGCTAGGTGCAGCTAGTGATTGGCTGCAGCAGTCACATGACATCACTGGAAATGGGTAAACTTTAATTTGTGGTGAAAGTTTAGGAAGAGAGGCAGGTGACTCTTTTTCTATTACTTTACGGCATTTTAAGTTAGATTCAACCTATTGATACAGGTGTCCCACTGCATAAGGATATCCTGCCACTAGCAAAATGGAAAAAAAATGGATTCTGCTAGTTTTGTATGTTTTCATAGTGTAACATGAATAAATAACAGGGTGTAACCATATTTGAGACATACACCCGATCCTGGCAACTACTAGATTCCATACGCCAAATACAAGCATTGTCTGCGCCACGGCTAGGAACAAACCTTTCCTCCATTCCACCTCATTAAACAATCTTCAGCCCAAGCTCTCCATTTGCAGTTTGTCTGACCTCTATTTTTTTGCAGCGAATCATGGCATTGTCCGGATAATTGTAGGAGATTGTGCTGAGCGGCACTTTTATTCCAAGTACACAGAAGTGGAATTCAATTTACAAGAAAATCCGGAAAGATGAAGATTTCACCGGAGAAGACAAACCAGAGAATAATGGATGAGATGATTATTAGTCTGCGACCGGCTACTACAAATGTTACTTCTACCTATTGGACTCTCATCAAAACTACATCCTTTGAAGATATCTAAAGTTTGTTACCAGCTCCTTGTACATGATATTCTATGTCCGGGCAATTATTTGAGTATTTCCATGGGAATCTCTAGATAGGATATGACTTGAGACGTGTATTCATGTCATTTCATTTTTTGTCTCCTGCTTGTGGACACGAGGGATTCATCCTGATACTGAGGCATCTGTAATGTTATAGAATATAATCACCATCTCTACATAAGAAACTATGGACTATGGAGAGTCTTAAACCCAAGTACGACATATGACATTCAGTTCTGTAGGAAACTTTTTTTTTGCAAAAATGCTCTTCATCAGTATTTTCAATGGCGAGCACTCATTCTTTGATTTAAAGGTGTTGCTGGTTAAGTTTCTCACTCGGCTGATGCTCATATATATATATATATATATATATATATATATATATACCGTGGTATTGTTCTTTTGAAAATCATTGCAGTTAAGGAAATCTACCATCAAAATCCATCATGATAAACCAGGGACACTTACTCATAGATCCAGGCACCGTGACTGTGGTAATCTTCTTATATTTGTTATCCATGGCATCCTTCCTTCTAAAATCATGCTAATGATGATAAAGCCTGAAGAGCTACCCTAGCCCCTCCGTGCTGTAGCTACACGGGCTGTTACACCCACCCATAACATAACAACATAATTGTTTTTTCAGCAAAACCACTCAACTCAGGGATTAAACAAGATATGTTTCTGCATCAGTGTAGCTACAGCATTCTCAAGGTATGTTTGGTTCATAATGCATGAAATCAAATGATAGATTTCCTTTAAGTAGAATTTGTATGCAAGTTGGAACTGAAAATTTTAATTGAAACCCCAGCCAAATTTTTTTTGGTCTCCGTGACAATTGAATTTTAAAAACGTTGGATTATCATAAAACTCAGGATGAACAATAAAGCTTCATTGCAGACACCTTTGATATTACAAACATCCAGATGTCCGTTTGTAACTAGGCATCGTCTGTAAGTCGGGTGTTCTTAAATAGGGGACTGCCAGTATATGTACATTGTAATTGGATAACTCCATTTATTTCTACTGCTGTTTGAGACTTCCTAGCTCTGTTCATGAATGTCCCATCTTTTTCAATTGCAGTTTTACCCAGTGTTTTACTACTTAGAAGATTTTTGGGGTGTAGCATGTCTAACTAAAAAGTTATATCCTCTTGTCTCTGGGGGGTCTCCTTGGTTCCAGCAGCGGCCAGGGATTTCCTCAGATTCCATGTAAATATACATACAATGGAGCACATTTACTAAGAACAGTGCAAACTGTACTAAATGCAGTTTGCCTGTGTACAGTACAGGGGGCACCAGATTCAGGATTTCTGGTGCATGTTTTTCATGAATCTGGCGCCCACTGCCCTGACAGAGTGCACCAACTTTTTTTTTGGGTGCACCTTTGACATAGGGCTTGTGACACAATTCTCTCGACCTTTGCATGTCAAATCTGGCGCATGGTCCGACTGAGCACCGGAACACCCGCTAATTTGTGTCGCTTGGTGGCTAGTGCAGCTGCAACACAAAACGGTTGCGTGCAACACAATAGTGGCGTGGACACTTCTTAAATACCTGTGCAAGCAGTCTTCACCTAAAAGAATGGGCAAAGTCTGACGGAAAACTGGCGCAAGGGCTTAGTAAATGTGCCCCATTATGTATAGATACATGTTCCAAATGAATTGATCATGTTTTCATCCAGTAAACCAAGCGCAGATTCATTCCCCTGGTACAGTAAGATGAAAAAAGTTTATAATAATGTCCTGCAAAGCATGTATGCCATATTTATTACTGCAAATTGAGCCACAGTTTTGCCAATTTCCCTTAAGATATTCTCAGCGTGTTCTGCTGTACCTTAGTGAATACGATTTTTCTTGCCAAGAAAACCTCTACATCATCTCCCGGGGGTTCTCTGCTTTGTAAAGATCATTACATAATTACTGCAGCTAAACCAATGGTGCAAGTGCCTTCAGCGTCCTTTTACTATTGATTGTTCTTCCAACCAGACATCTCTCCGGCTGCTAATATTTCATCTTATCAATGGTGATATTCTGTAACTTATATATTGGAGGCTAGATGAAAATAAAATAGACACATCTGTTCCATCAATAACTGTCTACTATTGCATGTTAAACAATGGTCTTTGCTAAGCATCAAAATAATATTAGATATGATGCTGTATATATATAATATATATATATTACAATATACGGTAATAGTTTATACTGCAGTCCCCTGACTCTTGTTTTCCATAAACTGCATCCAAGACCCTGAGCGCTTTGCATTCTGTGCCTTCAGAATTAAATAGCAGGAACTGACAATGACAAATCCTCCTAGAATTGCATTTATTTCCCATTATTGGTATAGTCTCCAGATATTATGCAGAGCTGGGCACAAAATGTACTCTTGTAGGTCATTGTCTCAAGTGTGGCCGAAAAATCTAATTTACCTACGTGAAACACATACACAGTCTAAAGCCAAGGGACGTAGCACAGATCTGCTCCATAGCGGGTAATAATGCTATTTAGCCTCACTGACATGATGGTGTTACAATACTACAGAATAATAATTATTTATTTATATAGCGCACACAGATTACGCAGCGCTGCACAGAGTTTGCAAAATCAGTCCCTGTCCCCAATGGGGCTCACAATCTAATCAACTTCCAGTATAAAGAAAACCATTCACAGCAGGCAAAATCTACCATATCTACAATTGATAGAAGATCATAAATGATTAGTACTACGAGTGAATACAAGAGCAAAGAACTCCTCCCATCAGTCTTGAGCCAACAGCAAATTCACAGAAAATAAGAATGCAACAGAAACAGTGTTACTCCTCATGTAGACTCACGGAACGACGCTATTTGAAAGGGATTTGCTGATAGATGACAAGGAACAGGCAGCAGCAGTGTGAAAAGATCCTTGCTGTATGAAATAATTGCTATTTAAAGGAAATCTACCACTAAAATAAAGTAAAACTAAGTTAAAGGGAACCTGTCATCAGGAACGGGGTTAATAAACTACCACTATGTTGTCTAGCAGCTTTACACCTTACAGATCATGTTTCTTTCATAGCCCAGCATAGTTCCATCACCAAGAAAATCAACTTTGAAGTGAAATACAAAATGGTAGTATAAAGTCAAGGAGGCGGAGAGTTTAACAGTGAAGTCAAGCTCTCCCTGCCTCTGAACACCTCCTCCCATGACTTACATGCACCAGACTTCAGTAGATCTTGTTAGCGATGCCTCTGAGTACAGGTCCATCAATTACAGTGAAGGGGTGTTCTGAGACAGGAAAAAATTTAAAACAAAGTTAAACTCACCGCCTCCTTGACTTTTGTAGGGGTTCAGCTCAAACGTGGTGGTCGGCAATGACAAAGCTCTTATGGACAGCAGGATTAAAGTTGAAAACTGTGCATTTATTCCAGAAAACACCAGTATCAAACAAAATCCTTGCCTGTCCCACTATAACTATACACTTGGCAGCCCTCACTAGCCACTGGAGGCTTCTCCCTGCTAGCTGAAAAAAAAAGTTCAGAAACACTGTGTTACTCACTTGTGGCTCTCACACAGTCCAGCTTCTGTGTCTCCAGGTAGGGAGAACCTTCTTTTTTTAAAAGTATTTATTTTTGCAGTTTTTGAATTTTTATACAAACATAATAAACAAAACCAGAAATCAAGATTGTCTGTCACATATTTCCTTCCCCCCAATACAGGATTATTATACAACAGCCATGGTAACAGTCGGGTTCTTACTGCGTTTCAAAACTACCTGAGGGATATTACACAGTAGATAACAGCAGGATACTGCAGTCAGACATCTTGATACAACACAAATAACTATTGACACAGGGACAATCAGTCACACACACACACATACCAGCACGCTCAGTCTCCTTCATCATGGAGAGGAATATAAATCACATGTGATTATAAGGCTGTATGGGGAGTCGCGCACCATCTGGACCAGATGCGGTCAAACTTCTGGGGACACTTCCTGTTGGTATACAGGGACCGGTAGTGGGGAATGACACTATTAATGAGTAGTATCCATCTTTTTAATGGAGGGGGCTCCTGGTCCTTCCAGGTCATCACCACCACTTTTCGGGCGTAGTATAGGACAAACCTAAAGAAAATTTTGTCATAGTGGCCATTGACAACTTCATTTATGATGCCGAGGAGACACACAGAGGGAGACAGTAAGCGTGGGAAATCAAAGTGTAGATTAAGGAACTCCAGCACTTCGGACCAGAAGACATGGACCCTAGGGCAGGACCAGACACAATGCAGGAAGGATCCGACTTCAGCCTGACAGCGAAAGCAAAGATCATTAGGCATTGCTCCCATGCGAAATAGTCTAGCAGGGGTGAAGTAAACTCGATGGAGGAATTTAGATTGGATCAGGAAGTCCCTCGCACTCACAACAGATGTGAAGTAGGACAGTTCGACTTCCCTCCAGTCATCATCTGACAGGTCAGGGATATCCTGTCTCCAGCGTTCACAGGCTCTATCAAACGGTCTGGACTTTTGCTCTTGTAGGAGAGCATAGCACTGAGTGAGTGGCTTAGGGAGGTCCGGGGAACTCATCAGAGTCTCTAGTTTGGAGAATTTCACTGTCAGGCTGAAGGAGCCGAATTGGGCTTTGAATGCGTGTCGCAGTTGCGTGTAATGGAAGCTAGCCGTATTGGGTACAGTATGTCTCTCCCTTATCTCGTTAAAGCTGAGTAACTCTGCTTCCGGGGATAAGAGCTGGCCTACAAATTTCACCCCCGCTGCCCCCCACATTGTCCAGCCTGGGAGGGAGAGGAAGTGAGAGAGCCACGGATTGAGCCACAATGGAGTCCTAGGCGAGAGAGGGGGAGAGCTGCTCGGTTCTACCAGGGATTGTGCCCTACGCCAGCACACCGCTACCGTACGTAGGGGAAGTGGGGTATCAGATGGGGACTTGTATCTGTACAGCAGGTTTGTAAGGGCCTCGTAGGAACCCACCAGGGCACCAGCCAGTGCAGTAGCTGCATTACCCATGTCTATATCTATCCACCACTGAGCATAGACTAGCTGGGAAGCCAGGTAATAAAGATACAGATCCGGGGCAGCCAGGCCACCCCTAGACTTGGGAGCCTGAAGCAGCGCTAAACTGAATCGCGGGGCACTACTCTGCCAGTAGAAGGACCTGAGAATGCCGTCCAAGCGTTTAAATAGGCTCTTAGGAAGCAGTATAGGACAAGCATGGAAAAGGTATAGGAATTTTGGAAGAAAAATCATTTTAAATATATTAATACGCCCGTACAAAGACAAGGGGAGAGTGGACCAGGCTTTTAGGCGCGATTCCGTTGCAGCTATCAGGGGTGTAATGTTTAACTCCGTAAATGCCTGGACCTTGCGTGACACCCGGACTCCCAGATATTTAAAGGTGGACACCACCCGGACTGGGACGGGGAGGGAGTGTACCCCTACATCAGATAAGGGAAATAGGGCCGATTTGTCCCAGTTAACCCGAAGGCCTGAGAACCCCCCATAACGTTCTATCAGGGCCAGAAGGGATTCCAGAGAGGGGCCCACATCCCCAAGGTATACAAGTGTATCATCAGCATAGAGAGATACCTTTTCAATAATAGTACCTCTAGTTATGCCCTTAATGCCCTCAGAGTGGCGGATCGCCACAGCAAGGGGCTCAATGGCGAGTGCGAAGAGGAGGGGAGATAGTGGGCAACCCTGTCTAGTGCCCCTAGCCATAGGGAGAGTAGGTGAGATGTTAAGATTAGTCCGCACCCTAGCCTTGGGATCGTTATACAGTAGCTTAACCAATGCTGTAAATCGAGGGCCAAAACCCATTCTAGGCAAAAGGGTCCACAAATAGGGCCACTCCACAGAATCAAACGCCTTACAATTGTCTAAGGATAATATAAACCCAGGGTCTGGAGACCGCTCTGCCTCTGCAATGCTCAGGTGTAGTCTTTGTATATTTATGTCAGTTCCCCTCCCAGGCATAAAGCCTGTCTGGTCCGGGTGAACCAATGATAGTATTACTTTGTTAAGCCTTGTTGCCAGAATTTTTGCTAGTATTTTAACATCTGAATTTAGGAGGGAAATTGGGCGGTATGAGTCAGGAAGCAGGGGATCCTTGCCAGGCTTAGGAAGAACTACAATAAGGGCCTCTCGCATGGAGTCGGGGAGGGAACCTCTATCAAGCGCATCGGAGTATAGGCTGAGGAGAAGGGGGACCAGAGTCTCACAGTTATCCCTATACCACTCACCTCCCAGCCCATCAAGTCCAGGTGTCTTACCGGGGGGCAACGATTGGATGGCCAGTTCCACCTCCTCTGCCGAGAGCGGAGCATCAAGCTCCGATGACTGTGCCTGTGTGAGCCTCCAAAGTGGAAGACTGTCAAGGAATCCGGAGATCTCGACGGAAGAGGCGGACAATCTGGAGCTGTAAAGAGAAGAGTAGTATTCATGAAATACCATGTTAATGGCCCGGGGTTCTGTGATCAATGCTCCATTACCATCAATAATAGAGGGAACGGAAGCACAAGGGCGTTCAGCCCGCGATAAATACGCAAGCAGCTTCCCATTTTTATCTCCAAATTCAAAGATGGACGCCTCCCTGGCTAGCAGGCGTTTGCTGGTGCGCTCCTTCACTACAGCTAGATGGTTCCTCTGCGCCTGAGCCCAAGTCTTTTTATTCCCCGGAGTAGGTTTCTCTAGATAATCCTTTTCTGCGGTCACCAGTACAGCCGTCAGCCTTTCCTCCTGGGCATTCAAGGACTTCCTATGGCCAGCTACCCCCGACATGAATGCCCCCCGTACCGAGGACTTGTACGAGTCCCAGACTAGAAGAGGATCAGGATGGGTTGAGTGTACATCCCAGAACTCGCTGTGCGCTGCCCTAACAGTACTCTGGACCGCTGGGGACAGGAGCCAAGCCGGGTGCAGGCGCCATAAGCGGGAGTCGTTGGGGGGGCCTATAAGGAGACTAATGAACAAGGCGGAGTGGTCTGACGCACTGCGCGGGCAATAGGATATCTGGTCAACGTGCTGCATCATATCAGGGGAGACAAAGGCCAGATCAATCCGAGAGAAGCTCTTATGAACAGAGGAATAAAATGAATATTCTCTCTCTTGAGGGTGTTTACTACGCCAAACATCGGCGAGGTCTAGAGAGGTGAGCCACTCGTTCAGACGGACCGAGCCTGTGTCCAGACCACTTGTACGATCCAAGGAGGGATTAGGGACGGCATTGAAATCACCAATACAGAGTAACGGGCTTGGAGGCATAGCAGCCAGCTTACTGGATATTAGATGCAATACTGCTGGATCAAAGGGAGGTGGGACATAAATAGACGCAATAGTAAAGGTAAAGCCCCACAGGGCACAATGTATGACTACATAACGGCCAAAGTGATCCGGTGCTACCTGTATGACCTCTATGGGAAGCGCTTTGGATATGAGTATGGATACTCCCCTGGCGTAGACAGAGTAGGAGGAATGGTAACCTCTAGCCACCCAGGCCCGCTTCAGGGAGAGGACCTTCTGACCCGTAAGGTGTGTCTCTTGGATACATACAATATGGGGGGCCTGACGCTTAATGACATCTAACATCAGAGCCCTCTTGAATTTGGAGTTAAGTCCCCTCACATTCCAGCTCATTACCTTAAGTGAAGACATCTTAGCGGAAGGGAAAGGGGTGTGGGGGAGGAGACGTGAGCAACCAAGCATTCATCCTTTCATACCACAAAGACATAGACAGACAGACAACAGTGAGCATAACAAATATAACAGAACTGAACTAACAATCCCAAGAATACAAACCCCCTGTCTAACACCCTAACAGCAGTAGTGTAGACCTAGACCCACTAACAGTCAAATAGTAGAACAGTGGTCCCTAACTCAAGACAAACCTACACCATTTGTCCCGGGACCTTCAACCCTTAATGTATATATGATCAGGAGGTTATTAGGCAGCCATATTTAGAGAGAACCAAGAGGAAATAGGGGAGGGGGGGGGGGGATATTTGCTGCCTGAGGCGACTATTAAAATGCTGTCCCCCCCCCCCCGCTCCCTTTTAAGTAAATCCTTAAACTTTACTAACAATTAACAACCCTACAGGCAGCTCCCTGACACTGTGACTGACTACAGGATCTGAGAGTCATTAGTGGCATCTAGTACCTTATAGATGGCAATCTCTTCCATCAGGAGGACTTTATTCCGGGTTCTCCAATCCATGACGTATCACTGGTGAATTCACGGCCAGATATCTTCAGCTCCGTGCAGCATCTCCACCCGGCGTCCCTAAAAATACCACAGTCACTTACATTATGAAGTCTCTTGGATAACAACACTGCAGTGGGCAGGACGGCAGGCGGAAAGTTCAGTGGGCAGGACGGCAGGTGGAAAGTTCAGTGGGCGGGCAGGTGGGCGATCGACACGCGCGGGAAGAGCAGTGAGCGGGCAGGAGCAAGAGAAGTTTGGTGGGCATTTTGTTTTGTGGGTGGGCAGGCTTGGAGTGCCATAGACAGTAACTTGGTGGGTGGTCCGTCGTCTGTGTCGGCCGGCAAATGAGAGGCAATGGGCGGGTCATGAACGCAAGGCTATGAGCTCGGCAGGGACACAGAGGGAGAAGCCCGGGGGCATGGTATCTTTAAATTATGACTTGGCCGTGCGTCGCCGGGCCCCTAAACCTCACGGGCCCCGTAGCAACCGCTATGGCTGCTACGGCGGTAGTTACGCCACTGTAACCACCACTGTAGCAGCCATAGCGACTGTTACGGGGCCCTGGATGATAGTGGGGCCAGCAGTTCAGTACAGGCAGCCCCTGGTTTACGTACAAGATAGGTTTTTTACATTTGTATTTAAGTTGAATCTGTTTGTAAGTTGCAATTGGTATATTTTATAATTGTAGCTGCAGACAAAATGTTTTCTTGGTCCTGTGACAATTGGATTTTCAAAATTTTGTGCTGTCATGGGAACAAGGATTATCCATAAAGCTTCATTACAGACACCTTACAGCTGATAAGTGCAGCCTGGGAATAAAGTAACATCCAGAGACTTCACCAGAGGTCACAGTGGGCAGAGAGGTCTGTCTGTAACTAGGGGTCGTCTGTAAGTCGGGTGTCCTGTATAGCAAAGAGTGAAGGATGTACAGCATTAATGTATGCAGTGCTTCCATCAGTCCTTCGTACCTTTGTTTGGGTGGTACAGATAACAATTTTATAGATGAACTCTTAATTTACTAAGACCCAAGTCGTAATATTCCCCCTGCCAGTGCACTGCACACTGGATTTACTAAGAAGCTCTGGCCATACATCTGCCGGAAAGTAATCTCCACCAAGATTTCAGCTGTAGTCTCTAACTGTTTTTCAGAAGAGGATATAGTAAATAAGGGGGCAGAGGTTTTGGTTCAGTAGGTCATAGAACAAAAGACTAGATGCAATATTAAAGATGAGATTCTTATCTTTAATATGACACCAGCAGCAATGGGTGAGATTTCACATCAAAGTGGGGATTCATTCCCTACCTGACGGGGCTGGTTGTTAAATGGGGTACAATCTGGTAACCGGTTTCCTTGGTTTTTAGCTTTTTACTTACCCCAATAACCTTGGAAAAAATAATGGCAAAGGCCGGCTGTGTGGCTCCATTTATCAGGGCACAAATTAACCCGACAACAAAGTACGGCCATTCAGGTTTGTTCAACTTCATGATTTTGAAAAAAGAGACTGGAGGAACTTGTTCAACCTGCAATGTACATTTCCAAAATATGAATAGATAAGCAAAAGGATGTCATGTTGTTATGTGAATGAACGGCATCATCACATGATATCAAATCTATATGTAGTATGTTGGATGCTAAAGGGGTTTTCCCACCAAACAAGTTAGACCCTTTCCACAGGATAGGGCCTAACTTGCTGATCGGTGGGGGTATCAGTGATGAGACCCCTACAGATCAAGGGAACAAGGGGTCTGATGGAGCAGATGAATGGAGCAGAATGGTCATGCGTGGCCGTCTGCTCCCTTAATCTTGGGGAGCAATGAGGGGTCCAATGGAGATAGCTCCGGCCCCTCGTTCTCGTGATCTGTTGGGGTCTCATCAATGAGACCCCCACCAATTAGCGAGTCAACCACAATCCTGTGGATAGGGCCTAACTTGTTTGGTGGGAAAACCCCTTTAAGGGCAGGAATAGCTGATATTACGAGTGCTAAACATTTATTGTTGTAAATATGTTACAAGCTGTTTCTGTCTGGTGCAATTGTACTCAATAATTCAGTATTATTACACCGTCAGTATTACAGCCTCATATGTCTATTTCTTTCTGACACTTACCACCTCTTCACCCTTGTTATTCTCATTCTCTTCTTCATCCTCGGCTGATTTCTTAGAACTGTTCCAACTTGATATCCTCCTCACCAGCTGGGGGCGAGCGTGGTTTACTATATCTTTGGTTTTTTCATCGGCAGTGCCCTCCATAAGGCTTTTCTCATCTTCCTCTGCACCTAAAGTCTAAGAATGACAGTAAAAAAGTCAAATACACGGTTACATCTCCATTTATTCTTCAAAATGGTGTCACGGGTGCTCCTGCGACCCACAACTCGGGTGCCTATCTATGCCCCCAGACCCCGCCACTGTTCTCAACTTTCCTCGATCCCTCGCTGGCTCCAGCAGTCCGGGATGCACGTCCCTGTCTCCTAGGGTGCCGGCTTCCAGAGATTTAAAGGGCCTGCATGCTGATAATTGACGCTGGCCAGCTGCCAATTCTCTCAAATTCCCAACCCCTTCTTGTGTTCTCTGCCGAATATTTGTGCCTTGTGCTCTAGAGAAAGCTTTGTTCCTTTGCCCTGTGCTGTAATTGTGATTTCCCATTGTGACCCCTGTTCCCTTATTGACTTCGATCCTGTGCTGCCAGTCCTGACCTCCTGCCTGTCCCTGACCACAATTCTGCTCTCTGTACCTCACCTTGGCGGACAAAGTCGCACCAGTGAAAGACCTAGTGGTACCACGCTGCAGCAAGTCCAACCCGCTTTTTTTGACCGGCTGCCACTTAGACTCCAGTCCCAGGCATCGGCTTACGTCACGGTCCGCAGTGGTCCAGTACCCCTGGAGCCTTACAAACTGTAAGTGATTGCCCGACTGTTTCATTGTTCATTATGACTCTATGTCAATTGGTTATGGATACAAATATTACAAGTACCAGAAGCTCGAAACAGAAGTTTTAGTTCTGAAACAAATTAGAGGAAACACAGTAATGTAGGGAGTCTTATTCCACAGAAAGTGCTCCATGGGAAGAGAACTACGGAGAACGGTATGTCTACAAGAGCAGCTATCTCCGCAAAAGTGGGGCTGGATGCATTTTTCCTTTTTTGATCTATGAAAACCTTCTTACATAGTTACAAAGTTTATACATTTGAAAAAAGACACATGTCCAACCAAGGAAGGGATGGGATTGGATGAGGAAGGGATTTAAGGGAAACAATTCTATATTATAACATAACCGTCAATGTTTAGATGTAAAAAAGCATCTAGACCCTTCTCTCTGCTGTCCCTGCTGTGACCAGCACCTGAGCTCAGCTATTCCACAGACTTACAGTTCTCATAGTAAAAAAGCCCTGTCTCCTCTGGTGTTAATTTCCTCAGAACAGACAAACCAGAGACATTTATTTGTAGACACTGGTTCCGGTGTACTTGACCCTCATCAGTACAGTGTAGGGTTACTGGATGACTTAATGCGAAGCCCTAGAAGCAGTTAAGAAAAATGTTTTCCTGCTTGGAACTGACCTGCATAGTGACCAGCTTGTAGTAAATCCCTTCCTTCTTCATGAGTTCTCCGTGGCTTCCTTGCTCAGTTATGACGCCTTCATAAAATCCAGCAATAGTGTCTGCGTTCCGGATGGTCGACAATCGGTGAGCAATGATAATAGTGGTCCGGCCTTCTCTAGCCTATGTAACAAGTGAAATGCTTAGAGGCAGATCCAATAAATAGTTGGTTATCTAGAAAATGAAATATTCAACGCAATTTAAAAAAAAAGGGCTATGACATTGAATACCTTATCCAGAGCTGCCTGGACAACAGCTTCACTCCCCATGTCCAGAGCAGACGTGGCTTCATCAAGAAGAAGAATTTTAGGGTTTCGAACCAGCGCCCGGGCAATAGCGATTCTCTGCTTCTGACCTCCGCTAAGTTGGGTTCCTCTCTCTCCCACAAGGGTTTCAAACTTCTGCAGATTCATAAAAAGTTTCTTAATACGGCAACTATATCATTTTGGAAGTACAGTATGTCCCCCTCAATGAGTAGGGTAACGTATGGTGATGCTAGTTGCCTTTATGATGCTTGCAAGGTGTCTTCTTGACCATAAACAATACTTTATAGTTGGAGGTCCAGAACAGATGCACTGGCGCCCAACAGCTTATGGTCACACCTATGCCCCTAGTAAGTACAGTCTTATACCCACCTACATAAGAAAGTACCATGGAGGACAGCGGGTTTCATGCTCACACTGACTATAAGAGAGTATTCATATTTATTGATCTGAGTGTTGAGTTTAAAAGGAATCACCAAAAGCAGGTTAGCATTTAAGAATGGAAGTGGTGTCCGGCTTCTTAAAGGGAACCTGTCACCACATTATATAACGAATATAGCTAGTCACAGGTTCCCAAAGAGCCAAATTAACTAAATGCCACCCATCTTCTAGCTAAAAGTTGTTTCCCTCACACCCATTAAAATCAACTTTGTTATCTTTCCTGGCATGCAGCCAGGGGGAGTCAGATGGGTGTATCCTCCTGTCCACACTCATTTTTCTCACTATTTAGCACTTCATGTCATGTGACCAGGTTGATGTCATTTAAGCGGCTTTACCTACTAACATATGCAAAATCTACCTCATTTATATATCTGATCACAGCAGCCTCCATGGGGAGGAGTAGAAGACCGGGGAGGCTGTTGTGATTTCAAGTGATCAGATACATACATGGGGTACATTTTGCAAATGTTAGTGGGTAAGGGACCATAGATGACATCACCCCAGTCACATGACATGGAGTGCTGAATGGTCAGAAGGAGACATGGGGAGGAGTTCTTAAAGAAAAGATGGTTGTAGACTAACCTTTTCCTATGAAATTTGTTTCTACTGGTATCAAAATAGTGTAACCAAAATTCCAAAAAGAAAATGTAGAATGACATAATACATAAAAGCATATAGATCTTACATCTGGAAGCTCCATGATGAAGTTATAGGCATTGGCTTCTTTGGTGGCTTTTACAATCTCCTCCATGGTTACATCTTCCCGGCCAAAGCGGATATTCTCAGCAATAGTGGTATCAAACAGGACGGGCTCTTGGCTGACCACACCAATGATCTCTCTCAAGTATCTGGTATTCAGATTACGTATGTCTTGTCCATCAATAGTGATCTATGGGAAGAAGTATAAATCTATCCATAACTAAGGAGAGGATAAGAAATGATGCCTGCTTGTGCTTATCTCAGACAATGAAAATCAAGTCCATCCTCCACCGATTCCTCTTACCGTGCCTTCATCCGGGTCGTAAAATCTCTGAATGAGCTGGACCGTTGTACTTTTTCCGCACCCACTGCTCCCCACAAGGGCCACCGTCTGACCACTAGGAACCATAAGGTTCAAACCTTTCAGAACCTACAGATAAATAACATTGTCATACTGTGCATATAACTAAAGGAAATCTACCATCAAGCTCAAGCATCATAACCAGGGACGTTACTCATAGATCCAGGCATCATGACTGTGATAATATTTGGTATACATGGCCCCCTTCCTTCTAAAATCATCTTTTAAAATTATGCTAATGAGCCAGAGGGGCTACCCTAGCCCCTCGGGGATCTGGCTTTACAGACTGTTGCACCGTGCCCCCAGCTCCCTGATGTAATTTCAGTACTAAGGAAGCCAAGGGAGGGTGAGGCAGTGTAACAGTCTGTAAAGCCAGACCACAGAGGGGTTCGGGCTCATTAGCATAATTTTTAGAAGGAAGCAGGCCATGGATAACAAATATAAGAAGATAACCACAGTCCGGGTGCCTGGATCTATGAGTAATGTCACTGTTTTATCAGGATGGATTTTGATTAGAGATGAGCGAACATGCTCGTCCGAGCTTGATGCTCGTTCGAGCATTAGTGTACTCGAAACTGCTCGTTGCTCGGACGAATACTTCGCCCGCTCGAGAAAATGGCAGCTCCCGCCGTTTTGCTTTTGGCGGCCAGACACAGAGCCAATCACAAGCCGGAGACTCTGCACTCCACCCAGCATGACGTGGTACCCTTACACGTCGATAGCAGTGGTTGGCTGGCCAGATCAGGTGACCCTGGGATAGACTAGCCGCTGCCCGCCGTGCTCGGATCATTCTGTCTCTGGATGCCGCTAGGGAGAGAGCTGCTGCTGCTGGTCAGAGGAAGCGTTAGGGTGTTCTATTAGCTTATGTTAGGCAGGAGTGATTCTCCAAGAACCAACAGCCCCTTCTTAGGGCTACAATAACGTTCTACTTTTTTTTTTTTTTTTGCAGCTAGTACCATATTGTGAGGAATTTGCAGGGGACTTGCTACCGTTGTGTTTAGCTCTTAGTGGCACACATATCCATAGCAAAGACCGAGTGGGAAAATTTATTAGGGGTTTGATTTCAATTAGGCACAGTCTGCCAGTTTCTTTTAATTTTACGTTTATTTTTTCATAACTCAGCGTCATCTCATCTGGCATAGTGTGTGCTTTCATACTTGGCTAGAAAATAGCCAAAGGAGAATCCAAAGGCTTACTTACGCCTACAGTAGCGTTCATATATTTGATTTCTGGTTGATCTGTGGTGGCTGTACTTGCTGCAGTTCATCTACTAGCCATTGTGAGGAATTTGGAGTGAGACTGCGACCGCTGTGTTTAGCGCTTAGTGACGCACATATCCATTGCAAAGACCGAAGTGGGATAATTTATTAGGGGTTGGATTCAATTAGGCACAGTCTGCCATTTCCTTTTTATTTTACGTTTATGTTTTCATAACTCAGTGTCATCTATCTGGCATAGTAGTGTGTTTCATGCTTGGCTAGAAATAGCCATAGCAATAGGATAGCATCGTTTGGTTTAAAAATTAAAAACACAAAAAAAAAAACACAAAAAAAAGTAAAAAAAAAATTAAAGTATAACTTTCATTTCAAAATGTTTAACCCGAGGGCTAGGGTAGAGGACGAGGGCGGGGGACGTGGGCGTCCAACTACTGCAGGGGTCAGAGGCCGTGGTCCTGGCCGGGGTGAGACATCACCTGCTTATGAGGGAGCAGGGGAACGCCGCAGAGCTACACTCCCTAGGTTCATCATGTCTCAAGTTACTGGGACTCGTGGTAGAGCACTGTTGTAGGCACAGAACAGTGCGAACAGTGATGTCGTGGATTGCCGACAATGCTTCGAGCAATTTGTCCACCAGTAGTCTTCCACGCAGTCCACCATGTCACCGAAATCGGCACTCCTCCAGCTCCTGCACCTCAGCCTCCTCCCCCCCAGTCTGCCCCCTCCCAGGAAAATTGGCATTTGAACCGGCATACTCTGAGGAACGCTGTTTTCTGGACCCTTCCCACAGTCACAAACCACTTGTCCGGTTGCTGCTGAGCAATTTTCCGATGCCCAGGTTTTCCACCAGTCGCAGTCTGTGGGTGATGATGACCTTCTGACGTAGTGGCAGAAGTGTGTAAAGAGGTGTCCGACGATGAGGAGACACGGTTGTTCAGACAGTGGTGAAGTTGTTGTCAGGGCAGGCAGGAAGTCGAGGGGGGAGCAGACTGAGGGATCGGAGAATGAGAGGTGACAGACCCAAGCTGGGTTGAGAGGCCGGGTGAACAAGTGCTTCTGAGAGGAGGAGAGTCCTATAGAGAACAGGTTGGAAGAGGCAGTGGTGGGGCCAGACGGAGAGGCAGGGCCCGAGCAGGTGCATCAGCGCCAAATGTGTCACGTAGTGAAGCTCCCGTGGCGAGGGCTCCGCCGCGGCGAGGCTAGATTTTCAGAAGTCTGGAGGTTCTTTAAGGAAACACCGGATGACCAACGGACTGTGGGGTGCAACCTTTGCCAAACCAGGATACGCAGGGGTTCCCACCACTACGAGCTTAACTACCACCAGTATGCGCAGGCATATGAATGTAAACACCCGAATCAGTGGCACCAAGCCCGTTCACCTCCGGGCCGTGACACCACATGCTCCTTCCCCTGTGTCAGCTGATAGTCAGCCCCCTGCCCAGGACCCTGGCACAAAAACCCCATCGTTGCCTCCACGATCCTCCACAGCATCCACCAGCGTTCAGCTCTCCATACCAAGACGCTGGAGCGGAAAAGAAAATATAGTGCAACCCACCCGCACGCCCAAGCCCTTAATGTCCACATCTCAGATTGTTAGCCTGAGATGATGCCCTAAGGAGTAAGAGACGAGGCTAGCCTAGATGGAAGGCCCCACCGCCCGCCCCTCGGTATCGGTCCCAGCCGCCACTACTTTTCACGATTGTGCCGTCCCAGCCCTGCACCAGCACGTTGTCAGACAACATCATCCGTGCCCTGACAACGCCGTTTCTGACAAGGTCCACCTGACCACGGACACGTGGACGAGTGCTGCCGGGCAGGGCACATATATCGCTGACGGCACATTGGGTTAACTTGGTGGAGGCTGGGACCCAGTTGACTCGGGGTGGTATATACTGCCGAAGCTGAGGATTGCGGGGCCTAACTCGGTCCAGGTTCAAAGGCCTACTATGCCTCTCCTCCTCCCACCCCTCCTCCACCTCCTCCTCGAACTACCCTCGTGGCATGGCGCCATCAGTGCTAGCTCTAGGCACAGAAGGCGGTGCTCAAAATGCTGAGCCTAGGCGATAAAAGGCAACACCGCCCAAGAAACTATACAGGGCATCACGGCAGACTGATTGTGGCTGGCAAGCTGAACCTGAAGCCAGGCATGGTTGTGGTGACAAAGGCCGTAACCTGGTGGCGGCTCTGCAACTCGGCAGACTGACACATGTGCCATGCCTGGCCCATGTGTTAAATCTGATAAGTTCAGCGTTTCCTCAAGACATACCCCAATCTGTCAGATTTGCTCACGAAGGTGCGCCGCATCTGTGCGCCATTTCAGGAAGTCCCAGCACAGATGCTGCCACTCTCAGGGCAGCGCAGCCGCCGCTCACAATGCGCCTCACCGACGTGTTGTGCGACGGGCCGCGTGGTGGAATTCAACATTAACCATGTTATCCAGAGTTTACCAGCAGCGCAGAGCGATTGTAGACTGCCAAATGTCAACTTCCACCAGGAACTGGTAGTCAGGTCAGTCAGCTTCCTCAGTCTACAATGAGGAGGTGGACGTGGATTCTGATATCTGTCAGGTGCTGAGTAACTTGAGAGTCAACACAGATGGTCAGTGGTGATGCCGCCATCATCATGCCTCACCATCCCACTGCTTGGCCTGTTGAAAAACTCTCTGGTCAGCATTGAAAGTCGGAAGCTTTGGCGCTCGTCACAAGAGACGGGGGAAAGAGATTCCCTGTGTTGATAGCCAAAGCACCTAGGTCTGTTCTCAGCACATATCGGAGGAGGGGGGAGGAGGATGAGGAGGAAAGAGGAGGAGAATGTTGGCGAGACAGAAGAGGGGACCATTGTTCAGTCCTTCACTGTTCAGCGTGTAATGGGCAGAAGAAGAGGAGGTTGGAGGAGGAGGAACATGGACAGTCAGGCCAGTGAGGGGAGAGAATCTTACGCGTGGTACTCTGGCGCATATGGCAGATTTCATGCTAGGCTGCCTATCCCTGACCCTCGCGTTCAAAGAATTATTCCAGCACCGATTACTGGGTATTCACTCTCCTGGCCCACGTACAAGCAAATCTTTATCCACTCTATCCCTGAGAGAGAAAGAGTGTGAGAATGCAGAATACCAGCAGGCCCTGGTGCACAAGCGTGAAAATATTCCCCTCTGACAGCGCCTAGCGGCAGAGTGCTAGTTCTGCGGGAACAAGTAGCGAGGGGAGAGTAGGCGGCGAGCAGGCAGCTTGTCACACTGGCAAGGGTACGCTTTACAAGGCTTTTTGCCACTTATGTCACCCCAGCAAGACACTGTCACCTGTCCCCAGTCTCGGCAGAGTAGGCTGATCTTTACAGAAAGATGGTGAGGGGAGTTAAGTAGCTACCATACCATCGTCCTAAATGATCACACAGCTCCCTACAACTACTGGGTTTCAAAGCTGGACATGTGGCACGAACTGGCGCTGTACGCCTTGGAGGGTTCTTGCACTGCCTCCGCTAGCGTCGTGTCCGAGCGGGTTTTTCAGTGCAGCTGGTGGCATCATCACCGATAAGCGTACACGCCTGTCGACTGACAGCGCTGACAGTGCGCTTATTAAGATGAATAAAGCCTGGATTTCTCCTAATTTCCAATCTCCACCAGGTGAAGGAAGCTCAACCTGAATAATTTATGCACTCCTCCTCCTCCTCATTTCCTCCTTCTCCTCCTCTTTGTACACAAAAGCAGAGGAAATGGCTATTTTTTGACAGGGCCCACTGGCTCTAGCTATAGTACTTTATGCATTTAATTTTTTGGAGGGCCACCTACCCGGTCCTCTGTTTTAAACAATTTTTGGGAGTGCCACAATACAGGCACTCAATCTATTCAATTTTCTGGAGGGCCACCTACCTGCTCCTCTGGTTGGAAACTTTTTTGGACTGCCACATACAGGCACTCAATCTATTTCATTTTTCGGAGGCCACCTACCTGCTCCTCTGGTTTGAAACTTTTTTGGACTGCCACAATACAGGCACTCAATCTATTCCATTTTTCTGGAGGGCCACCTACTGCTCCTCTGGTTTGAAAACTTTTTTGGACTGCCACATACAGGCACTCACTCAATCTATTCATTTTTTTGGGGGCCACCTACTGCTCCTCTGGTTTGAAAAACTTTTTTGGACTGCCACATACAGGACATCAATCTATTCCATTTTTCTGGAGGGCCACCTTACCTGCTCCTCTGGTTTTGAAACTTTTTTGGACGGCCACATACAGGCACTCAATCTATTACATTTTTCTGGAGGCCACTACCTGCTCCTCTGGTTTGAAAACTTTTTTGGACTGCCACATACAGGCATATCCAAAATTAAATTGGCTCCATAGCAGCCTCCCACACGTGTCTCCATCTGCTACCTCCAAAAGTCGCATATAGCTGCCCCATACATCGTCCCCTTATCAAACGACGTGTGTCAGGCACAAATTTGGGTTGTTTTCATGGATTCCACATCAAAGTTGTTAACTTTGTCGCCACCCTGCTGTGTAATCCACCAAAATATAACTGGCAAAATTTTATATGTACCGATATATTTGAGCGCTTCTTGCTCACCTCCTTTGGTTCCTCTCTGACCCCATTGGTTTGAAGCCTGAGTCCATTTAGTGGTATGTCGCCATGCCAATCTCTAGCCTTCCGCTGCTGCCGCTGCCTCTGCATGCCGTCCCTATAGTGTCAGGCGTCAATATATTGGATGTTTTAGAAATGCTTATTCTTAGCTTCTTTCCTGTCACTCTGTACATGGCCATGCTGTTTGCCCAATAATTTTGGCACTTAATGGTGCGCTTTATTAGCAGCCTCAGAGGGCATCCATGCATGCTGCCCCTGGCTGTTCCTGTCCATTTCAGTGGATAGGGTTTCCCATCCTTTTTGAGGTCCCAGGGTGTTTGGCCAAGCTTCCTGGTGCAGAAGCCTTTTGGCCCCTTGAAAAAATGCTTCGAGTTTCTTCCCATTGACTTAAATGGGGGGGTTCGGTATCGAGACGAGCCTCGAGCAAGCGGAAAAGTTCTCGTTCTCGAAATAACGAGTACCCGAGCATTTTAGTGCTCGCTCATCTCTAATTTTGATGAATAATAAAAATGAATAATATTCCCATACTATAAAATGAAATAGGTGCGCAACCGTTTCTGTTTTGCCAGAATCATATTATCCACTAATATCAGAATCATTACAATAAGGTAAGTTACTCACCTGGATGTCAGGCCTGGACGGATACGTGAACTTGACATTTGTGAACTGTATGTCTCCCTTAATCTTATCGGGTTTATAACCTGCGGTGGAAAAACTGTCTATTTTGGGCGCCTGTAGAGTATTAAAAAAGTTACACTTTCAGTGTAAAATCATAAAAACAATGTTATATTTTAGGAGATTCCTCAAAGTAATCAAAGTCAAAAGCGATGATGTATAACGAGTAAAATGGGAAGATGAAACGGCATGAAGTCTACAAGTAGTATCAGCCGCGGGGCCGTGTGCACAATGTCATATAAGATAGAAGAATAACCACAAAAATGTAAAAATAATAATAATAATCCTTACATTGTCGATGATGTTGAATACTGCATAGGCCGCTCCTCTGGCGTTTGAAAACGCTTCAATATTGGGTGATGTTTGTCCAGCGGCAAAAGCCCCGAAAATGACAGAAAAGAAAACCTAAGAGAATCATACATGAGATACATCTCAGTATTAGATCAGGGCTAAACATAAATTACCTAACTAAAAGAGAACCTGCCAGCAGTTATGTGTCACAGAAGATTGCAGACAGTGCTAGGTATTGACCCTGGAGATCTGTGTAATAATTGCTTTCTGTTTGTAGTTAGTAGCAGCCGGACTGTGAAAAATGCATTTATATTTTACATTTTTAAAGAACTGTCTACGATCCTAAAGAATCATAAAATTATTAGTATAATGGAAAATAGCCTGTGTAATAATACTACAGCTATTTTTATAGGACAAAAAAATAGTCAACTTTACTTACTGTTAGCACGCTCCCAATAGTGTATTCCCCTTGTATAACCAGAGTGGTGCCGTACCAGAAGGCCAAGGCATAGGCCGCGTATATCATCAGGAATGCAAATCCTATGGCCCCATTGGCTGTGATCGCCTTCCTGATGCCGATCCTTTTGGCTTCTTCTAAATTCTTTTCATACCTGTTATAAATATGCAGGTTATACAAGGGGCTTAGTATCCTGATCCAGCTCCTAACAGTATAACAAGTATAACACTGACCTCTTAATTTCCTTATCTTGTCCCCCAAAGGCTATAACAGTCCGGATGGCGGAAAGAACCTCCTCGGCCACTGCTCCGGCCTTGGCGTAAGCCGTAAGCTCCTTGTTAGTAAATGCTGACAATAGCTGCAAATAAATAAATCGGTTTAACAATAGTGAGAACAAAGATAAGAGTAGGGATGACACTTAAAGACATCTTAAAGGGAACCTGTCACAACATTTTTTTACAAATACAGCTAGTGGCAGGTTCCCATAGAGCCCTAGTAACCAACTGACACCCTTCTTTTAGCTAAAAGTTGTTCCACTCAGATCCCCATCTAGTCAACTTTATAATTTTCCCAGGTATCCAAGGATGTCTATAGCAAGTTGAGATGGGCGTGGCCTCCTCGGCTGAATCCAGAAGCTCCTCCCCTTTCTTTCTCTTCATGCAGCAGTAATGTCATGTGACCAGATTGACATCATCGCAGGTCCTTTAGCCTTCTAACATTTTCAAACTGTACACCAAGCACATATCACATGAAATCACAGCAAATCATATCACATGAAATAACAGCAGCCTGCATGGAGAGGAGTAGAAGTTCAAGCAGGCTGCTGTAGTTTTTTATGTGGTCAGATATGTGCAGGGGGTACAGTTTGCTAATGTTAAGAGGCTAAAGGACCTGTGATGACATAATACTTATAGGAATACAACACAGATGAGAAATGTAAATATAAAACTGAAAATCAATAAGGCTTGGTCAGTAAATCTATGGATTAATAAATAGACTTGACAGAGGAAGTTCGTTAGGAGACGTTTGATAGGAACCTATTTGGCTACATTCATACCTCATTTTATCCTCTTCGTTGTATGGACACGACGGGAATATTTCCGACATATTCATACAACGGAGGGCTACATTGTATCCCACAGTGTGTTTATACATTCTCCGTTCTAGCTCCTCCCCCTGAAAGTGGGAGGAGTGATCATCAGCACCAGGCACTGAAAAGAGCTAGTCAGTTTTTTACCTTTGCCCAAACGGCCGCTGAGACTCCCATAATAGGACTGATTGCCAGGATAACCAGAGTCAACTTCCAGCCCTTTATAAAGCCAACAATAAATCCGGTCACAAAAGTGCTCAATGACTGTATCAGCATGCCTATCTTATCTCCAATGCCTTCATTGATTTTTTGGACATCACTGGAATTAAAAAAAAGGAAGGAAAAATAATTAGGATCCAGTTATAATGCGGGAGTGATAATGGACAAGACCTTATAAGTTGCAAACTATCCTCAAGCTATAAATATATATATATATATATATATATATAACCCTGTTCTGATTATTATTATTTTACACAATATTATGGTTTCATTTTTTTATATATTATTTTTTTCCTTTTCCTGCTGCAATTTAAAGGAATTTTTCCCTTGGCTGGGGTTAGGCTGCTTCTTTTTACCATTCACTACTTGAGGATAAAGTATTGATAACTCGTCAGCTACCTATATAGTATTCACACTTAAACCATCAGATTTATACTGTTGACCTTTAGAATTTCCTACTCGCAAAGATGAAGCTACCCTCCGCTCATGGTATCACTATAGGGGTTGCAGCAGTAGCGTCAGAGACCATAAGCCAGGGAAGCCAATAGGCGATGTCCGACATTTTCATCTTCTTTGCCTCCTTGCAATTTAAGTAATGTAAATCCTTCAAACTTACTCTGCGGGCTGAGATTTATGACACTTGTTAGGAGATCATTAACTTTTGAATGTCAGAAGTAGCAGTAGCTCAGTATGTCGTCAGACAACCAAGGCTATAGAGAAACATGCAGCTGCGAGGGCTGCAGTATTCTCCTTCTACTCCATTCAGAGAAGACATGACTGGATATAATCGAAGCATAATCACTTCTCACTGTGTATAGCTGGTATCTATACAATATTATAGAGATGTGTACCAGCTGATCAGCTGTATCTAAGCTTCCATTATACAGGCATCCACCCTATATAGAGCTGAGCTGCTGTATCTAATCTGCCTTATTAGAAAAGATCTATTATTGATATGCGGTTTCCAAAAGTTATGTGGCAGACTCAAGCTAAATTTTTGCCCTGGGGTTTGTGAATTTATAGCCTACGTTATTTTGGGACAATGCACTAGGAGTATATAGCGAAGCATATAAAAGCATAGCCTGATAGTTAGTACTCACTCGGTCAGCCTGGTGTTCAGTTCTCCGGCATCATTCACATCAAACCAGCTGATCTCCTGCCTCAGCACTGCATGGAAGAAATTCTTCCTTAGTTTCTTGATTTGCCGACCGGCAGCCAATGTCCAGAATGAGATCTGTATATAAGCAGCAAGAATGACTGCAAATCCTAAGCCGGTGTAGTAATAGGCGTACCTGTACCAGGAAGATATATTGCGGTACATTAGATTAGCATGAACACAGCACAATCTCTACTGACTTATACATATAGAGATTTATCACTGCTTCTACGACAGTTTTCTGACATAGAAACAATGAAATAATTGTGCCTGCTTTGTTTTAATAAACCAGCAAACCAAAGTTTGCTTCCGTTTTTACTCAACACTAAGGCAAGTCGGACCTGCCGCATTTCCGCCAGGTTTTCCAGAGACCGTGCCGGGGATTGTGTCAAACATGATTGGGTTGTGTTGCTATCACGCCAGCTTTCACGCGACACAAATAGGGGAGCGGGCCGACGGATGATCCGACAGATTTGGACAACACGCGGGATTTAACAAATCTGTGTCGCATCCTTACATACACTGGGGGAAGATGGTAAACTCCAGCAGACCTGATCGGGGAAGCGACACATGCAGGAAATCGGGCACATGATCTTCATGAATCGCGGCAGATGTGCATTCCGGCAGACAAGGCACCTCGGGGATCGCGCAGGGACCAGGTAAGTAAATGTGCCCCAATCTGTCCGTGGTGATGTCGTGGACATGCAGGTGCATGAACCATTCCTTTCCATCACATCTCATGGACAGATTTCTATTCACTTGAGTAAACATAGAAGCTTCCCTTAGAAGGACAGCAAGCAGAGATCTAGAAAACCGCAAGGAAGTATATTGGCAAATTGGAATAATTTTCCTTCCTTCCAAAACAATATCCATTATTTTCTGAAAGTGGACAACCCCTTTAAGCCTTTTGATGTATGTGGCATGACAAGTACAGGATTCCAGCCTCTAGTTGTGCAAATCTGCAAGAGACATCCCCCAAGAGACTTGCAGCTGACTTGCAACAAAGTATGACTAAGTAGTGTATCGGCGCAGTCGCCATCTGTTGGACCACAACTTTTCTTATACTGATCCCTCTCTAAGACCAAGACCATGAGGTCAAGCAGTGTGCGGTAAATCTTGCACTTACGTTGCCATTTGATTTTGGAACTGAGCAGATGCGTTCATCATTTCTTCCACTGAAGAGAACAAAATTAAAAATTCTCACTCACGTTGATAAAAATGAAAAAAACTTTCAGCAATCATCTAACGATTATATCACTTAATCAGATTTCTATTAAAGGGGGTTTCCAACATTACAGAAGGAAACCTGCATTCACAATGGATAAGCCATAGGTAAAACATTGCTATGAAAATGTTGAGCTGAATACTGACTGTTTCCTTTGGGTCAGTTCTGCTTTATATTATAGTGACACTATATTACCCAATAGAATTTATAATGGACATAATTCTAAAACATAATTGATATAATAATACAGGTCACATGACAATATACTCACTAGTTGCATTTTTCTCAAAATCCACAAAGCTGTCTGTCATGTCTCCAAAGATCAGCATGATAACCGGCAAACTGGCACCATGAGCTAACGATGCGACCGTGCCAACCAGCATTAGGATTTTATCGACTCCTCCAGCATATCGGAACTAGGAATAAATATGTGTTACAATATAGTAGATATGTCTGAGAAAATGAAAGAGATTCTCCAGGATGATAACAACATAAAAGTCATTGGGGGTCGTTTACTAAGGGCCTGATTCGCGTTTTGCCGACGGGTTATCTGAAAATTTCCGATTTGCGGCGATTTTCCCTGAATTGCCCCGGGTTTTTGGCACACGCGATCGGATTGTGGCACATAGGCGCCGGCGTGAACGCGACGGAAATCGGGGGCGTGGCCGTACGAAAACCCGATGGATTCGGAAAAACCGCCACATTTAAAAAAAAAGTGTTGCTTGACACGCGCTTACCTGCACCCGGCCCGGCTTGGTGTACTCCAGTGCATTCCAAAGAACTTCAGCGCAGCAGCGACACCTGGTGGACGGCGGAGGAACTGCCTTAGTGAATCCCGGCAGAACCCGAGTCCTCCGCAGAGAACGCGCCGCTGGATCGCGAATGGACCGGGTAAGTAAATCTGCTCCATAGATATCAAAGATGAACAAACAAATTCAATAAACTTAACCCCCTCCCAAAAAGAAAATGAGAAAACATGGTGATGGAAACGGAAATAAATCCCAAATGGAGTCATCTGATCCCTCTCAACCAATTGACAGCTGTAAAAAGGATCAGGTGACATCAGGCGTGCACCAGACATGAGGCGAGTTGAGCCTTTTGCCTCAGGCAACACCACCTGCCAAGATGGAGGCAGCATCAGGGGCGCAGTTATATGCTACAAAGAAGGAGCTGACACTTAAAAATAGCATCTCTTCATATCTGATGTCAGCAGGTGTGTAATAATCCTAGGTCAACATCTGCAAAGAGGTTGTATGTTCTCTCCATGTTTGCGTGGGTTTCCTCCGGATCCTCCGGTTTCCTCCCACACTCCAAAACATACTGGAAGGTTGATTAGATTGTGAGCCCCATTGGGGACAGGCAATGATTTGGCAAGCAGGCAAAACTTTTTTATTTTTCCATCAATACATGGGGGTTGTTTTATTGGAGGGTGCAAGAGTTGTATTTTTTATGTAATCATTGTAAGAAACATGTTTTATTAAATGGATATTCTAGTTATACCATGTTATCCCCTATTCACGGGACGGGGGATAACTTGGTGATTGGCAGGGATCTGATTCCTTGGACCCCCATATTTCTGAAACAGTCCTGTACTGGCTACCCCCTGTGAATAGCCAGGGGAATGGCTGCATCGACATTCATTTGGTAAAACAGGGAACCACCATTCCCATGAATCATTGAGGTTCCATTCACAGAACCTCACAGGTCTGTGCAGGAATACTTTTTATAGTTTTTTTTTCTAACCTTATAATGAGAACCACAACTTAGTTCACTCTGGTTATTTAGACTAGCAAGTCTACAAATTGATCCAGAGGAAAGGAATGAGCCTTAAAGGACATCTACCACCAGGATGAAGAACTGTAAACCCAGCACACTGACATACTGGTGTGTGCCCCCTCTGGTAGGATCTGATCTTCTTTTAGCTTCTTAATCCCTGTTTTTTTACCCAAAAAAGGATTATGCAAATGAGGGGCTCCAGGCCCCATAGGTGTTAATTGTGCCCCTAAGGTTAATAAAGCCTTTTTTAAATAAAAGAAAGAGTATAGGGAGCTTAAAGGAAACCTACCATTTGATTTGATGCATTATGAAGAAAAATATACCTTGAGAATGCTGTAGCTACACTGATGCAGGATCATATCTTGGTTAATCCCTGTGCTGAGTGGTTTTGCTGATAAAACAATTATAAAATTATGCTAATGAAGCCAGGCCCCCCTCATGTGGCTCCTTCAGGCTTCTCCTAGTACATTAGTTATTCACTGCACGAAAGGATGATGTAATCACTGGGTTGTGCCTGAAGGCAAAATAATCAATTGCTGCGCCATCCCCCAGCTGCTGTGTATGAGTGATCCAGCTCAGGTTGATTAGTCATGTCTTAACTAAGCTCCATGTGTAATGAAAAGCTATGTGTGTAATGTAATTATGTAGATAGCCAGCCTCATCAGCTTTCCCAAGGTCCTGAATGTTATAATTGTTTTTTTAGCAAAACCACTCAGCTCAGGCATTAACCAAGATATGATCCTGCATCAGTGTAGCTACAGCATCCTCAAGGTATGTTTGCTTCATAATGCATCAAATCAAATGGTAGGTTTCCTTTAAAGAAGATTGGATCCTGCCAGATCGGTCACACACCAGTATGTCAGTGTGCTTGTTTCACAATCCTTCATCCTGGTGGTAGATGTCCTTTAAAGCAGCTGATATTTGATATTTTTAGTAAACCATAACAGTTGTCTCTGCTTTGGACAACACTTATTTTGTTTCGGATCCCCAAAATGTTCCATTATCGCAGCTTCATTCCTCATTGGAGACCTTAGCAATTAACTATAACCTATCTGAGCAACTTCCAGTTCCCATACAACATCAGCACAGGGACAACAAAGCTACTACTTCTTACCATTGTGATAGGGCTGACAGTCTTTGGTTTTTCCACTTTTTCTTTGTCCTTTGATTTGGAGAAGAAGCCTTTTTTCTTGCTGCAATGAAATATCACATCCAGTCAGATCCCATATGACATAATGTGGTCAGATTTGTGTTGTACTGGAAACAGCCCCATCCTTAATAACTGTGTATAATTGTGTTATATGATATTAACTACTGCAGAGATGGGCTGCAGAATGGGAGAGATGGTCTGCAGAATGGCGGAGATGGCCTGCAGAATGGCGGAGATGGCCTGCAGAATGGCGGAGATGGTCTGCAGAATGGCGGAGATGGTCTGCAGAATGGCGGAGATGGCCTGCAGAATGGCAGAGATGGCCTGCAGAATGGCCGGAGATGGCCTGCAGAATGGCCGGAGATGGCCTGCAGAATGGCGACAGAGATGGCTGTCCAGAATGGCCGGAGAGGGCCGCAGAAATGGCCGGCAGATGGCCCTGCAGAAATGGGCCGGAGATGGCCTGCAGAATGGCCAGACGAGATGCGATGGCCTTTGCCAGATGGCCGAATGGCCTGCAGAATGGACGTTAGATTGGGCCCTGCAGAAGGGCCGAGATGGCTGCAGAATGGCCGAAGAGGCCTGCAGAATGGCCGGTAGATGGCCTGGCAGAATGTGCCGGAGGGCTGAAATGGCGGGAGCCTGCGATGCGGAGAAGATGGCGCAGAATGCGGAGATGGCCCCAATGCCGGAATGGCGCAGAGGCAGATGGCACTCAGACTGGCCGTGAGATGGCTGCCAGAATGGCATGCAAAAGCCCCGCAGAATGGTGAGGTGGCCGCAGAATGGGTGGAGGTGGGCCCTGCAAATGGTGGAGGTGGCCTGCAAGAATGTGCCGCAGAATGGCCGGAGTGCCAGAAAATGGCGGAGATGGCCTGCAGAATGGCAGAAATGGCCTGCAGAATGGTGGAGGTGGCCTGCAGAATGGTGGAGGGTGGCCTGCAGAATGGTGGAGGTGGCCTGCAGAATGGTGGAGATGGCTTGCAGAATGGTGGAGGTGGCCTGCAGAATGGCCGGAGATGGCCTGCAGAATGGTGGAGATGGCCTGCAGAATGGTGCAGATGGTGGGAGGTGGCCTCTGCAGAATGGTGGAGATGGCTTGCAGAATGGCAGAGGGTGTCCCCCTGCATAAATGGCCGGAGATGGGCCTGCAGAATAGCGAAGGCCTGCAGAATGGTGGAGGCCCTTGCAGAAGGTGGAGGTGCCTTGCAGAATGGTGGAAGGTTTGGCCTGGCAGATGTGAGGTGGCCCCTGCAGAATGGTGGAGATGGCCTGCAGAACAGGAGACAGGAGTTCTGAAGGGTAATAGAAACGTATGAGGTCTCAGTTTAGAAAGAATAAGGTCATGTTGGAAAATCTGCCCCACAGAGATAATAAAGAGGGGTTGCCTATAGGGTGCACTTCTCCAACATAACATTCAGTCTAGGCATCCAAATTAGTTACTAACATTTACTGTATGTCTCCTTTATGTTGGACATGGGCTGTACTCACACTTTATTCAGGGTGTATATAAAAAACAGAAATGGTATGCACAGGGCGTGAAAAGGTGATAAAATACTGAAATGCTATAGGTTAGCTTGAATATACTTTGAGCAACTCCCAGAAACTTCCCTTAAGCTGCTTTCAAAAAATATGTTTACATGCTCTATGTATCGTTTCTTCTAAAAAGCAATGCTTCTCCAGGGAACAGAATCTTATGACTAAATTGGGCAGCACGGTGGCTCAGTGGTTAGCACTACAGTCCTACAGCGCTGGGGACCTGGGACCCTCTTTGCAGGGTCAACATCTGCAAAGAGTTTGTATGTTCTTTCCGTGTTTATGTGGGTTTCTTCCGGGTCCTCCGGTTTCCTCCCACACTCCAAAACATACTGGTAGGTTGATTAGATTGTTAGCCCCATGGAGACAGGGACTCTGTGCAGCGCTGCGTAATCTGTGTGCTCTATAAATAAAAAAGCTGGAGTGTGGAGTAGCAGCTACCCTCCCCTCCCACCGGGACTCACCACATGTTACTGGCAGGGAGCCAGGTAATGTGAAATAAACTTTTATAAAGCAGTGCAAATGTTCAGAATGCCCATAAAGGCATTTTTCTAAATAAACTATTGGAACCTATCACCAGGTAAAAATCACTTTCCTGATGACAGGTTCCCTTTGAGCCTTTCACTACCTCGTTTCCTCTTTAACCCTACAAAGTCCCTTATAACTGCAACTTTTACCACACTTACCAACATTTTAGATTATTGTCATTTGACATTTTTAATGTCACACTTGGGTCATTGGCCATTCCTACTGATTTCCCCATAGTATTGTTTCAGAAAAATCTGGATAATTTTGGGAAATTGGAATGTAAGCTTTTACTAATCTTTATTACTAAGGCTCAAAGTCCCCCCCTCCTGCTGGACACATTTTTCTCATTTATCACCTTAGGAACGGGAGATAAGTAGATGCCATAAAACTCTCTCTCCATTAACCATTTGGATCAGACCTGATGAAGCCCAACATGACAGACCTTGTCTAACCCAACGGCAGACAAAGCGGTGTCACCCCGATGTCATCAGAAGAATTTTTTTTTAATTAATTACAGTATTTTTCGGACTATAAGGCGCACCGGATTATAAGGCGCACCATCATATAACTGGACTATAAGGCGCACCTGATAATAAGGATGAATGACTTGCAGGTGGCAGACCTGTGCACAGTACAAGGCAGCTGTTGTCTATAAGTACGGTTCGTATTTAAGGCGCACTGGACTATAAGGCGCACCTTTGATTTCTGAGAAAATCAAAGGATTTTTTGTGCGCCTTATAGTCCGAAAAATACGGTAATATTGATGTACTCATTCTCCTGTGTGATTATATGGGGAAGATTTATCATAAGCCTTTTAGAGCAGAACTGTTCTAGTGGCAACCAATCAGAGCTCAGCTTTCATTTCCCCACAGCAGTTTTTAAAATTGAAGCTAAACTCTGATTGGTTTCCACAGGCAACTAGAGAGTTTTACCTTAGAAACCTGATGATAAATCTCCCCCTATGTCTCTTTCCCATATAAGAAGACCAGTTCTATCAATGATACATGAAAGTTTGGGGCCTGGCATGGAGTTCAAGGAGTTTCACATTATGTTTCTGTCCCCAAAAAACTGTACCGCTGTGTGCCAGATCTCAGGGGGGGATTAAGACCACCATGGGTCCTGAGCTGTATGAATATTATTGCCCCTACAAGTCTGGAATCACTTCCTACATCTGGTCCTAGAATCAGCTTCTTGGGGAATGGAGGATGTGTCCCTTCTGCTGCTTTCAATCAGTGGTTTAAGGACCTTTGGAGGGCCTTGTGTACATGTGTATTGAGAGCAGGAACAAATGTACGAGGATTTCATGGGTGAAGGTCCTTCTCAGTATAAAATTTGGTCATTGGTTTGGGTGGCCATGGGCCCCCTAGAAGGCTTGGGCCCTGGGCTACCGCCCAAACCACCCTTATATAATCCACTACTGCCTGGTCCCTTAATACAAGTATCTCTGCAGGGGATTAAGTATCTAAGAATCTAAGGCCTCATTCAAATGAATTTATTGCAAATGTTTTGTCTGCATAACATGTATAATTTTTCACTTTCACTTTTATTTGTGACTTTATTAAATATTTTATGCACCGCACAAAAAATTTTGCAGAACGAAATCTGCTCTGACCTTAACCATTTATTACTAGAATTTTTTTGGACAATTTTTATTTGATTTTTCCTGACACATATCCATATTACAATACAGGAATCACAAGAGTCACCTCTTTGGTGGATTGGGGTCTGCGACTTCTCCGAGGCCATTAGCTTGATTTTTCCCCTCCATCCCTTTGGTTATGATATTTCTGGCAGGTTTAATACAAAAAAAAAAAAAAGTTAAAAAAAAATGCAAATGATCAATTTTTATAAGAACGACCAATTAAATGACACAACAAGTATTTCAGTGTTAGAAAATCAATGCATTCTTATGTAACTTCAATGCAACAATAATATATGTAGTGTATTTATGCTACGATTTTGTGTTCAGGCGGTCCCCTACTTAAGGACACCCGACTTACAGACGACCCATAGTTACAGACAGACCCCTCTGCCCCCTGTGACCTCTGGTGACCTCTCTGGATGTTACTATAGTCCCAGGCTGCAATGATCAGCTGTAAGGTGTCTGTAATGAAGCTTTATTGATAATCCTTGGTCCCATTACATCAAAAAATTTTGAAACTCCAAAAAAATTTTTTTGTCTGGATCTACCATTATAAGTTTCGACTTACATAAAAATTCAACTTAAGAACAAACCAACGGACCCTATCTTGTATGTAGACCGGGGGGACTGTTGGTATCACAATTCAGAATTTGTTCACATCTGTCTTCCCAAACCCCCAAGCAAAAGGTCGAAATTGACCCAAAAACTGAAACATTAACACAACTACAACATGAACTATGGTCCGGCTTTATCTGATGTAGCAGAGCCGAGACAGTTATTGTTTGTAAACCAAAGTCCTATGGAATAACACATGACGTCAAAGCAGGAGGATATAGCAGATGACATTCGATTTTTTTGCATATTTTTATACTTACCTTTAGATTATGTCGCGCAAATAGTTCCAAAAAGGAATTTTGTATAGTCCTGATGTTGCAATGTGGAGGAGGACTGAGCAACAGAGGCAGATAATACCGAGCTAACGGGGAAGATCTGCTGTGACCCTCCTCTCTTAAGCCAATGATTTCACTAATTCAACTGATATTGCCTGCTTGCTGCTCCTCCTACCCAGTGTCTGGCAGCTGTTCTTAAAGGGACTCTCCTATAGTCCTGTCACCGGATTTCACCCCATTAAACTAGCAGCCCCCTCAGTGTATAGAATGTCCTTTCTAGAATTCCCTCTTTCATATGAAATCACAACGATTTACCTATAAACAATCACTGCAAAGTCATATGCAAATAAACAGAGAAGAGTCATATTTTTGCCTAAGATGAGTCACTTTTAGAAGCTAAACAGGGTGCGTCACTACAGATGCCTTTATCTTTGGTTCTATTATACCTAGAATCATGACTTATGAAAGACAGGAATCTTGTCTTTCAGACCTCAGAGATACAGAATCGGAGACATGGCCACTGAAAGAAATAGTTAGAAGTGTGAACTGCAGATAAAGATTCATTTCCCAACTATTTCTATTTTCTTTCCGTAGCTCACAGCACCACAGTCCCCATGTCATTTGAAATCATGTTTGTAGGTACTATAGAAATGACGATTGGGGTGTCAGAATTTACTCTCCCACCGCAGCCTCTAAATGTGACTCATCTCAGGGAAAATATGACTCATCTGTGCTCATTTGCATATTACTTTGAATATTCATTTTTACAGGTAAACAGACGAGCTTTCACATTCTAGACAGGAAATTTCATCCCCTGCCTGTTGGTGCTTGTGAACCTTTAAAGGCTATGGACGCCTTTGTGCAAGAGAAATTAACACATTAAGGCTACATTCACACTGACGTATGGGGGACGTATATACGGCCGATATACGTCCCCCATAGACGCCAATGGGAGCACGGCACCCTACGGGAGCGGTACGGTGCAGCACACGTGCGGCACCATACCGCTCCCTACCCGGGAAAAAGATAGGACCTGTCCTATCTTTACCCGTAGTACGGCGCTGTGCACCATTACTTCCTATGGAGAGGGGCGGGGGTGAGCTGCGCTCACCTCCTCCTCCTCCTCTCCCCGTGCACTGCCGTTGCCCGCTACGGTATGGTACGGGCGGGCAACGGCAGTGTGAATATAGCCTAACACATTTGGTGTTCGCTTCCTGTTCCTGTAAAATAAGATGCACATATAGTTTTTTTTTAATGATGCTTTCATAAATCATTATTTCTAAATTGTAGCTATTTCCACATATCAGGGCAGATTTACTTACCCGGTCCCGTCGCGATCCTGCGGGGCGTTGTCCGACGAGGATTCGGGTCCGGCGCGATTCACTAAGATCGTGCGCCCGAGTTCCTGCATCCGTCACTTCTGTGCCAAGGTCCGCCGGAGTTCACCTGCTTCTTCCCGGTGCATGTGAGTGCTTGATCTTGCGACACAATTGCTTTTTTAAATATCGCAGTTTGTCCGAATCCGTCGGGTTGTCCGACGGCCCGCCCTCCAATTTCTGCCGCGTGCATGCCGTCGCCGATGCGCCAAAATCCGATCGCGTGCGCCACAATCCTGGGGCAATTCGGCGCAAAACAGAAATATTCGGGAAACCTGATGAAAGTGCGGCATTCGGACCCTTAGTAAATGAGCCCCATAGACTTGGGACATTGGTCTCACGTTCTCTGCTGTCTGTCTGTATAACTTTCCCTTCACACGCACAGCTACTATGTCAATAGGTAATACCCTGGATTTAATACTTATATACCGAGACTGGCACTGCTAAACTTGGGAGAGGAAAGACTGAGCTGTGAGTGAGTGTTATACATAAGGGAGGGGCATGGCTGATGGAGTGAAGCAGGATAGAAGCTGTATTGGACTGAACCAGGGGCATCGCTAGGTGAGAAGATCTGGGGCACATCTCCCATATCTTTCTGCCTGGGTCGCGATTGTCCCTGGATAAGCAGGAATGCTCTGGCAGCATTCCCCGAATTAAACTCTATCTTAGAGTTGAATACAATGGTGGAATAGAGAGCCGTCAGCTCCCTGCTCCACCATGCAGTCTGTGCCGTCACACTGAGCAGCTATGAGGCCTGCTTGGTACAAGAGGCGCGATATAGTGACGTCACAAAGAATTTGGTACAGGTGCGCTGCGGCCGTTGCCCTTTTACGACTCTAGCAACGCTCCTGGCCCGAGCTGTCTGCCATGTGATGCTAGGGGGCTAGCCTGGAGAGAAGCGGCGTGTCCATCTCACAGTATTAATCTATGGACACGTCCAGCATTTACGTCAGCTTTCCTGATGTTTACAAAATGAGATGTGAGTGTCCCCGGACTTTGCTAAGGACATAATAACAATAACAAAAGTATGTTCGGCCACGGCTATACCCCTCTCTGCAGGTAGAGGATATCCCATTTCTAAAGATCAGAGGAGGGCCCGGCAGTCGGGGGTCTGATGTAACTTGCTTTGTGTGCTTATAGTACGTGAGCATCTCCCTCAAAATGATAGATATATATTGTTAGGATTGTTCCTAATCATTGCATTGGAAATTTACACCCTACCCTGACTTAAAGGGGCTCTGACTGTAAACAGATTTTATCCTATTAACTCCTTTGCACATGCAACATCCCCCACCAGGGCCCTAGCCTTTTCTTGGGGCCTGGAGGCAGCCGGGGCCCAGAATACCAGAGGGGCTGGCGGTTGCGGCCTAGGGCACGCTTGTGTCACGGTGCTTGGTATGTGGATCGGAGGACTGTCGTACACCCTGGCAGGTCTCCAGCAGGTGGTGTGTGCAAGAAATATTGAGGGAAAGACTGGTAGCAATAGTTTTCTTCCTGGGGCAAGCCCTGTGGTGTATGTAGGGGGTCCCTTGATGAGGTTGGGGAACCTGTGATGGTGAGCCCCTGGTAGTAAATTCATGCTGGGCTAGTAAAGATGGAGCCGAGTTTGGATGGTGGACCTCTGCTCTGGGGCTTAGTCTACTGACTTGCCCTAAGGGTGTCAGGCAGTGTCAGAGGCACCTCTTCCTGGTAGTGGGCCTGGATGGCAGCTCTGCATGAGCTGCTAACTGGACCTGCTTCTCACTCTGCTGACTAGAATCCAAGACCTTATGAGGTCTGACTCTCTGACTCTCTACCCTCTCCGACCATGTGCTCCCGCCCACCTGGAGTTCTTATACTCCCCTGGTCAGGTTGCACCACCCTGACCAGATAGATCGATAGATAGATAGGAGATAGATAGATCGATAGATAGATATGAGATAGATATATAGATAGATAGATAGATAGATAGGAGATAGATAGATTGATAGATAGATAGATAGATATGATATAGATAGATAGGAGATAGCTAAACAGATCAATAAACAGACAGAAGAAACCAGTATTAAAGGAATACGGTTTAATTGACCACATTTGCAGAATACATTACATTATACAACATTTAACCTTTGATTTTAATCTGATAAATACAGATAAAGGATCTTAATCAGAGACAAGAGAGAAGTGACAGAGAAGCACAGAGATAACAAGTATTCAAGGTCATTGCTGTGATACTATGACATATAATGTAAAGCCCTTGTCAGACCAGTAACATTTTCCGAAAATCTCTGCTTAGAACGTAAAACTGTAACTGGTCAGTGATGAGAGTAGATAAAATCTGGTATTTGCTAATAAACGACATAAAGGGGTTATTGCATTATTAGACCCGCCCCTGAGGAACTTCTTGTTGGATGATCATTTTAACTTGAATCTAAACTTAGTAGCAGCCATTCAGATGAACCTTTTAGCTGTCATTCGTCCAGCTCTTTGATGGGGTTACCTTTGTTACAGTATATTTCCAATTACTAAAATCTCAGTGTAACTATAATTTTCTCTGTAGATTCGGTAAAAATTTTCCATTTATCAGGTACTCGTCAAGAGGGGATTTGTCAGGCGCTGCCACGTGCTGTTGATCCGGCCCTGCACGTCCCATCGGATATACTACTAGGCCATTCAATTGTACAACAAACTGTGCTTGATCTAGAATTGTGCAACAACTTGTACCAAGAACTGGACCAGGCTATAGCTTAAGCAGAATCGTACCTGATTCAGCCCAGTTTGTTGCCCAACACGACCAACACCATGTGGAGGAAACACAAGAGGGGGAAAAGTTGTAACTCCTAACCGGATGCCAATACAAGTGGAAAACCTCAGAAGGAAACCTCCGATAACGCTAGCAAACACTGTCACGATGTACACTAGAAACCGCTTCCACACTGGAATCGGTCTGGCATATAAATGACGGGGCGGGATTAGGGGCGGTGACTGCTGCATGTCGCGCAGCAGTCACCGCTGGTCTATGGAGTGGGCAGTCCGGGGGAGAGGCAGCGCCTCGGACCGCCCCTTCATGAATATGCTGGACCGCTTCCAGCGTGGTCCGGCGTTTCTAGTGTACATCGCGGTAGTGTCTGCTAGCGTTATCGGAGCTTTCCGATAACGCTAGCAGTGTAACACATGCTGCGTCTGTTTTAGCACTAGGAGCTGCTTACTTTAGTAAGCAGCTCCTAGGGCCGTTTTTATAGGTGGCACCACCTGTACAGTAGGGGACCACCTGTACTATAAAACTCTGCTGTTACTCTGTTACTCCTCCTGGCACTGTCCACATAAATAGACTTGTTTGCCATTGTGTGTTACCATTCCTGATGGCAGGGCTCTGAAGAAAGGGGAAAGGACGTGGGGCGGCAGGAAAGTGACCGGATCCATCTCACTATATTTCCTTGCTTATGGTTGGGGGTGTTTTGCTCTCAGCCAGGATCCCACTGTTCGGCAGGATCTAGGGAAAGGCGTGTGCAGAAAACAATAAGGATATTTTTAAATCAAGATGTTCTAGAATGTAGAAAAATGTGTTCTTTTTTATTATTGAGGATGGTTCCGAGATCATATTCATTTATTTATATATTTAGAACTTTTACAAGAACTTTGGTGAAAAAATATTACTGTCCGTAAATACTTGTATTTCCCTTTAATAACTATTTTGGAGCAAATGTAACGCTGCATTTGTCCATTCCTCTGTTATTCATGAGTGTCACTTACCAGTTTGTCACTGTCCCTTCATTGCTGTATGTATTCATAGGGGTTATCACAAGTTCTAAATTTACTGTATTCCTAATAAGAAACTAAGGGTCAGATGTATCACTTAGTTTTTTAATTGACATTAATTAACATTTAATTGAAGTAATGTTTATATATGGCAGATTAATGAAACTAAATGTGAATGCCCAGACGAGAATGCCCCTTTAAGTGGGCTGGCTGTATACTTAAAGGTGCTGGCTGGCTGTATACTTAAGGGGGCTGGCTGGTTCTGTACTAAGGGGGTGGCTGTATAGTACATGGGGGCTGGCTGGCTATATACTACATGGGGCTGGCTGGCTGTATACTACTGGGGGCAGGCTGGGGCTGGCTATATACTACATGGGTCTGGCTGGCTGTATACTACTGGGGGCAGGCTGGCTATATACTATAGGGGCTGGCTATATACTACTGGAGACTGGCAGGCTATATACTACTGGAGACTGGCAGGCTATATACTGGGAGGTTGTGACCAATGCATTTCTCACTCTCGGCTTATACTCGAGTCAATACGTTTTCCCAGTTTTTGGTCGGTAAAATTAGGGGTCTCGGCTTATACTCGGGTCGACTTATACTCAAGTATATACGTTATGAGATAGATAGACTATAGCAAGTACTACCTTTATCGTGTGATCGCTATGTCTGTAGGGGTTAATCAGTGCTGCTGGGTCTAATCAGACCCAGTCCAGCTCTGATCAACATCCAGCGGCGGCTTCTCCGACGTGCGTTCGGGTCTTCCGGCAATTCATGAAGGTCCTGCGCCCGATGTCCACCAGGTGTCGCTGCTGCGCCGAGGTCCGCCGAGTTGCATCGGAGTTCACTGATCTCTTCCTGGTGCATGTGAGTATGGCCCATGCGACCAATTTTTTGTTTTAAATGTGGCGGTTTTCCGAATCTGTCGGGTTTTCGTTCGGCCACGCCCCCGATTTCCGTCGCGTGCATGCCAACGCGACGGGAAAACGCGAATCGGGCCCTTAGTAAATGACCCCCAGTGAGTGCGTCCTATACAGATGTTTGCACGCGATCTATCACAAATTTGCGCCTAAAAAGACGCAAAATAGGCGCAAAAATGCACCTACTCTGAGCAGGAGCACTTCCAAAAAAAAATCACTTTACATTACTAAAAACATAAATTTTAGGTTCCAAAATGAAAAATTTCCTCTATGCAACATGGAAAATACTTCGGAGCAGGATAAAATGTAAAATTTCTCCAGTAACGGCTTCATCATTGTCTATGGGATCATCTCTGGGAGTGATTATTGTCTTATTGTACAGATCTGAGAATATTATCAGTCTCCATTTCATGTAAATTATAATAAAATAGGAAAAGACTCATTTCAGCAAGAATTTTTTTTTTTTTTACATCTCTGTAACTTTTAGTCCCTGCAGTTACATCACAATGATAGGTTTTTGTGCAGAGATGAAGCCCTGAACGTTCTGTCACATTTTCTCAGTCTCCTTTCATTATTGCTCACAAATGAGATCTAACAATTTGAGACAAATTTGGTGCAAATTTAGGCGCAAATGAATCGGACATGCGACAATTCCAAAGTGCATTTACTAAGGCAGAACTAGATCCATCATAGATCAGGAGCCAAAAAAGAGAACAAACAAGGCGCAAAAACAGACGAACCTGATACCCCCCCTATGATTAATGTCCCCCTATGTGTCCTAAGATAAGTCCCTGGTTAATGGATAGGGAAGCCCGTGGTGGGACAGCCTTATCCAGGGATCAGATAGAGGCAACGTTGTGCAAATCAACTTACAGTTCTTTATTGATCCTCAAACAGCAGGCAACGGCCAAACTCGATTAACATCGGATTCGGATTACTGGAGTGGTCATGGAGAGTGGTCCACAGGAATAGTGCACCAGTTGGATAGTAGATACTGGCTGGGATAGTTGAGGTAGAGCTGTGCCAAATTGTGGAAGCTGCAGCTCTGGGTTAGAGTCTCTTGACTCAGCTCCTGGGATTAGTATGTGTGGCAGCACTGAAGGTGTGCTACATACTGTCTCTCTCTCCTTGGGATAAGACTCCTGAGACCGACCATGTGCTCCCACTGCACAGGACTTCTATACGCCCCATGGTCAGGTGGTAGGTAGCACCTCTCCAATCACACTCCAGACAACAATACAGATACATAATTGGATAATTACTTACACCAATTTAACTGTTGCCTTTTCAGGCAGAATCTACAGCTGCAATTTACATTTAAGGGATATTCTCATCTGGGCATTGACGTTCAGTTTCATTAATCTGCCATATATAAACATTTCTTCAATTAGATGGTATTTAAAAAAAATGTTCTTGTGTGAAGATAATTTCCCTAAATGTAGTGATATGGTCCCTTAGAAACAAGACTGTGTCCTTGGATACGACCACCTCTGCTAGAGGGATTGCACAAAGAAACGAAGGTTTTTGTATATGAAATGTCTAGAAGTTACTGCAGGTCCCACAGCCGTCCTGTGGTAATGATTGCAGAATCCTGGTGGTCCGGCAGGACTCAATAGAGCATGTCTGGCCACCGCTGCCAAAATGTGAGGTGGTCGTATCCGAGGAAGCCATCTCGTTTCTAAGGGACAAAATGACTACATTTATGAGAAATTATCTTCACACAGGAACATTTTTTTTATTAACATCCAATTGAAGAAATGTTCTCATATGGAAAATGAATTTATATAAATGTGACTGCCCAGATGGGAATATCCCTTTAAGTTCTCTTGGCATTATCTTCATGCAGAGGGCGCTACTCGCAACTATCACTTTGCCTATACGTTGGCAGAGGGGTTGCTGCTTAGCTGGGAAAACCCCTTTATTGCTTGTCCCACATGGGAAACTAAAGTCCATAAAGTTCCTGGGACGTCTATATGAAAATAGTAGTGGATTTTCACATTCCGGGACCCCTGTAGGTTCTCTAGAAAGAATTCTCCAGTGTTTTTTAACTATGGATGCAAATCTATTGCCGGTCACAATAGGTGGAAATGAAGGGAATTCTAGGCACCGGATAGCTTTTCATTTTTGGCAGCAATAATTCCTTCCTACTTTTGTTTTCAGCTATTACTCTATTCTTTGCAATAAACCTTTTTAGGGTAGCCCCTCTGTCTAAATTTAGTTGTCATTTGTGTCATATTTTATGGAACTTTTGGTCATCTCCAGTGATTCCAGTGAATGGGATTTGTAGGTCTGAGTAACGAGCCCCATTGAAATCAATGGGAGACCCGAGCATTTTTCTGTAAAATTACAAACTGAACGAGCACAGTGAAAGAACACAGTGCAGAATAGATTGCAGATGTTCGGGAACATCTGCGATCTGTTCCGGAGACACGCGTGCAGAACGGTGTTCTCCGCAATAGTATTTGAAGAACAATATGTGTGAAGAACACATTGCAGATGTTTGGCAACATCTGCATTCCCCATTCTTGGGATCCCTCACGGGTCTATCTGTTGTATAGGCATGTAGTGATATTCCCCTATGAACATATTATAATTTTGTCTTTTTCTACTTTGTAGATCTCAAGATTACATTGAAGCCAGTCCGGGATGCCTCTCACCATCTCTACACCACCTGTGACATTGTTTCCATCCATGCGTACCACCACCAATTTTTTCCACAATGTTCTTGTCCTCTAGGTGATCACATCGCGAGTGTACTACCCTCTATTTCATTGGTGGCCATATTTTGTGCCAAGGGAGTGGCGACTTTATAGGTTCCGGTGGTTTCCACTAAGTGGTTGAACAGCACCAGCTTTAGAATCCTGTTGGGACCCAATACGGTCATAGGGATATTAATGGTGCTATATGGGCTATACAGCCTTAATGATTCTGTTTATCTATTGTTCCACCCATACCTACATTATTGGAGAGCGTACTGCTACATGATACATTAAGCCCTCCTCTGTGCCATTGACCAACACCATTTTCACTATTTATGCTTGATCTAACCACTAAGATTCACCGCTATATAACGGCATACAGATACCCACAGCCGGTTAGGGAACGCTCTGGATGTCCGTGTTTTGTTTACACGTGACGTAGGCGATTCCCTTGACAACCGGACATGCGCATCGCTCTCTGGCCTGTTTGCGTTCCAGCTTTGCGGTTCATTGCAGCGGATGGTTGGCGCGCGTTCGGATGTGAGATCTCTGCCACAGGGACTCGTGTGATGGATGGTGAGACACCCGGTTCATTGTTTTAACTTGGTTTACAAAAAGCACAGTATGCACTTGTCACTTTATCCATATGCATTGCACTTGATGTTTAAGGATCAATAAAAAACAATGTTTTCTGCACTGGCACTTTATGATGATATGTCATATTTCTCCTGATTCTATTGATTTGCACTTTGTACAATGGAAATTGTTTTATACATATCATTACCATAACGGGATATGCTAATTAGGGGGTGGACACCACTTGGTCATGTGACTGTTTATCCATATGCATTGCACTTGATGTTTAAGAATTAATAAAAAACAATGTTTTCTGCACTGGCACTTTATGATGATATGTCATATTCCTCCTGATTCTATGTATTTTGCACTTTGTACATGGAAATTGGTTTTAATATATCATTACCATAACGGGATATGCTAATTAGGGGGTGGACACCACTTGGTCATGTGACTGTTTGTATGAGTATATATATGTGTTGTTCTGTTATGTTATCACTTGGCTTGAAAAAGGCTCTTGGAGCCGAAACGTCGCTGTACTTCACTGTACTTTGAAGCATGAATAAAAGAAAACACTTTTTTCATCACTTAACCATTGCTGTTTTGGAGGCTGCTTACTTTTCTGGAGTTTTGCTATGAAGGACCTGGGCCTGGTCCCTGTGAGCGTGCACCCACTGCCCCTAGTGGACTTTACTTGAAGTGTGTGTTTTTTTGATTTCCTGAAGTAGATAGATAGATAGATATGAGATATATAGATATGAGATATATACGGGTCGGACTGGGGTGCCAAGGGCCCACCAGTGTGAAATCATTTCTGGGGGCCACAGCTGCTTCATGGATACATGCGAGCCACCCCCTTGTATATTTTCATTGCGTTTCTGAACGTGCTGGAAATTCAAGGTGTGAATGCAGCCTGTGGCCATGTTCACACATTGCGTTTTTTGTTGCATATTCAACGCTTAAGAAAGACGATCTGTTCATCTTCCATTTGAATGCAGGTCTTTTTGCCATTCAGCAGACAAACTTTAAGTTTCTGCAACAAAAAAAACGTAATGTGTGAACGCAGCCTCAGGCTTTCTGCACACTACACTTTTACAGTTCTTGGTATGCAAACAATGGTCCCATGGGTTTCTTGTCATCGGGATGCAAGTACATAATAATAGCCTGAACCGCAAACATGGTTAGGACCTGCTCTGTCATTTGCAGCTCAGGCAGTCAGCTCATAAACAGGGCTGTAAAATTCACAGCCATGTGCAGGAGCCCATAGAAGTAAATGAGGACGTGTACAACAATCCTGCAGAAAACAAGCCTCACGCCGTGGTCACACATACTGCTAGGCGTCCGTTCATAGCGCAATGCTAGCGCAGAGGGGGCGGTCCTCAGCCCGAACGCACATGCGTTTTACAGAGAAACGCATGCGATCGGCTTATCATTCGCATGCATTTCCCTGGAAAAGCACATGCGTTTGGGCCTAGGACCCCCCCTGTGTGCTAGCGTCGCGTTATGAACGGACGCCTAGCAGTACGTGTGACCACGGCCTCATGCCCCATGCACACTTTTTGTTTTTTGATGAGTTTCAACTGCATTGGAAACCGCAAAAGGGAAGGGCTTTGTCAAAACACATATGTCTTTCTACTGAAACACTTTTGTTCTGGAATGAGCCCCTCCCAGTTGCATTTTTAATTCAAACAGATCAAGAACTGCAACGTGTGAATGGGGCCTGAGGCTTGTTATCTGCCCGTGGATAGGGCCTAACTTGTCTTCGTGGGAAAACCCCTTTAAGACATTTTTTTTTTAACCAAAGATTTTCATTTTTTATATAAAAACTGAATAAAAAGCTTTATGAATTTGGTGTCCTCGGGATCACACTTACTGAAGGAATTAAGGGGAGGTATGATTTGGGGCGCACAGTGAAAGCCGTACATACGTAGCCCACAAGAAAATGGCAGAAGTAAGGTTTTTTGGCAATTTTACATCATTGGGATTTTTTCCCGCTTTCCAGTACACGGCATAGAATATTTAATACCATCACTAGGAAGTACAATTTGTTATGCAGAAAACAAGCCTCATACAGCTCTGTACATGGAAATAACACAGTTATGGATTTATAAAGACGGGGAGGTAAAAATGGAAAATCAAAGCTGAAAATGGTCTGGCCTTCAACCCTTTAAGGGTTAATATTCCGTGCAGTGCACTAGGATGCTGGAAAAAAATTCCAAATGTGGTATAAATGACAAAAAAAGTTGCATTATTTTTATTACAGGCTCGGTTTTACAACTTTCACACACCTCTTACTTTTTGAAACTTTGATGTACGGAGCTGGAGAAGCTGACGTTTTTGTTCTATCAGTTTGGTGACGTGAAGAAGTTTTTTCAAATTATCACTTTTTAATTCAAATGATTTTGTGCATTGAAATGGTGATGAATCTGCAATTTTGGACAACCATACAGGTGGGGTGGGTTATACTGATGCGCGGTCACACGTACAACGCTGGGGTATGCTGGTAATACTGAGGCTGCTGTCACACGTCGGCGGGGTATGCTGGTAATACGAGCTCGCGGTCCAATGTAACCGGGTATGCTGTAAGTACATATGCTGCGGTCACAGGGTAGACCGCAAGTCGGCTATGCTGCGTTAAGTTACACATGATGCGTGCGGGGTTCAGCGTAATTTTTCAGGGGGTTTATGTCGGGTAATTGACTACATGCTGTCGGTCACGAGAGACTGGTAGAAATGTAACAACGGGGATAAGCGGGTAATACTGATGGGTGCTATCTGGTCGGCTGCAAGGACGTACACCGCAGGGGTATTGACTGGTGTGTAATACGAGCTGGTCCTAGTCGGTCCACGTATCGGGGTACCTACCCTGCGGGTATGCTGGTGACTATGTATAACTTGGGAGATGGGCGGCGTCGCCACGCACGTAACTGAGGGCAGGTGTTGGTATTCTGGTGGTAATTACATGAGGCGAGCAGTTTTACTACACGTATAGCTGGGCAGCCGATGCCTGGTAATAGCTGAACGCGGGCGGTTGCTCTGTATTTTACCGCGAGTAGGGGTATTGGCTGGGGTAATGGTACTGGAGGCGCATGCAGTCACAGTGTAACACTTCGCTCTAGCCCTGAGGCATTTGGACAATACCAAACACCGGGGTGCCGAGTTATCCATCACATGCGTGGGTTACATGAGGGAAGCCCACGCCCCCTGATATTGCTACAGGTATTTGGTCTTCCCAAATTCTACATCGAACAAGTGTCAGCTTCGGTTAGCGTTGGCCGAGACTTCATCCGTATTCCCCGCTATAATATCAACGATGGCACCGCTTAATACAGTCAGATCAACAAGTACTATCAAAGACTTCAGGCATACAGCTCATTCACTGCTGGGCGCTGTAGTTGTCTTGAAGGTCCGGACTCTGTTATTCTATTAGGATTAATGGACAGCATTTGCAGGTGTCGATGAGGTGGCCTGTGGTTGTGTGTTCATTGGGATGCCCGATTTCTATCTTTTGACCGTTTGCCCTTGTGAGCTCTGAAGCCATCAATGGGTAGTAGGATAGCAGCAGACTCCTAGCAGATGCTATCCTGTACGCTCGGCCTGGCGCCATGGTGCAGCAGCAGCCTGTTCTGTGCAAAGGGTAGGTACACTCCATCAGCACATGCCTCATCCATGCGCTGAGCTCACTGCACAATGGGAGTAGCCGGCGCTGTGCTGTGCCCGTGGGGCAGGACCACTATAGCTCCAGCAGCAAGCGTGCATTCTCGATAGCTGTATTTGGTTGGTGCCCCTTGTATGGTCGTGTCGTTAACCATGACGGCAGGCGGCCCCTCTGGTGACAACATAGGGGCCCACGTCTCTGTGGTCTATGTAACAGTTAAGTAGACAGCTAGGATGTTCACTGTCTTGCTTCCTTCAGGTTAAGTTCAGGGCCGGATAGTTTCTGTCTCCCGTCTGGGTACAGGGTGATGCTGCTGTCGCGTTGAGTTGCTCAAGGTGTGCAATGGTGGGAGTGAGGAAACGTCGTTACCCCACTTTCCCACAGGCTGGCTGCTGTTGGGAAAGAAGCAGAGAACGCTTAGGATCTCTGTCCACGGGTTCAGCTGGCAGACGTCATTCCCCCCTGCTGCCCGAGCGGGGCCCCTCCTGACTCCAGCCGTCAGCTGCAATGTTCCTTAGGCTGAGCTACCATGACACAGGCAGGAGTGTATGGTGGGACGGTTCAGTTATAAGGTGCCCACCTGGGGCTTTGTACCGGTCCCCTCCGGCAGGCCAGTCCGCGGGCCTGAGTCTTCAGCTACCCATCCATACTTTTGTTTGGTGGACAGAAGATGGTGTATAAACTGGCTCATGAAAAGACAGAATTTGGAGCTGTGGCATGTGGGCTTGTACCAGGAAAGGCATGGTTTATAACCTTGGTCTCGATTGGGGCACATTTGTCTACCGCGCCCGGGATGAGTTCAACCCGAAGTCCATGGCCCATTGAGTATGCGCCCAATATCCTGCATCTCCTTTGTCACCTAGTGTGTCCCCGTCGTCAGGTGTTCCGTACGCGTGAGGTGTCACCTTCTTTTCTGTGTCTTTCCTGATGGTGCATGTGAGTGCTTGTGATCTTAGCGACACCAGACTGTTGTGATAGTTAATACGCCAACTCGATAAGCCCCCCACGCAGGGGGGGGAAGCCCCCCGATTATCTGACTCACCCTCCCACTTGTCTTGCCTGTAAAGTCCAGACGCTAGCTGTGTCCTGCTTAGTGTGGTGTGCCTCGACCGAATACGGATTGCGGTATATGAACGACACCATGATTAAGAGAGGTGGGGGTAACCAAGGAAAGAAGGGAAAGAGAAGGTGGAAAGAAGCGCGCTGTGAAGAAAAGGGAAATCTGTATACTCTAAGATGAGGAAATATTGTGTTGTTGGGAAGAAGTCCCATGGGGGGGGGGGGTGGAGCCGAGGCGGGGGGGGAGGGAGAGATTTTATTATTTTACGTTTATCTCCGTAGGTCGCTTGGCTGGAGTTTCTTATTCTATGAGATTTTGGCGCCATTTTATAGACTGACCTTATTAGCTTTGTATAGTGGTTACCAGGGAGTGCCTCCCACTACCGACGACTTGTGCATCTCCTTACTCCATCGTATCTTTTGCACTCCCTAGTACCTCCCCTCCCTCCTTATTTCCCCCTTTTTCTTCCTTATCTCCCTAAAACATTGTATCCCCCTTCACTTCTTCTCAATCCCTAGCACGACTCCCTCTCCCACCGTCGTGCTAACTACACGTCGTTTCTGCCTGCACTCTCCTTTGCTTCACCACGTCTATTCTCCTCACATCCCCTATCCCGTGCCGTCTCTCCTCTATTCTACCTTCTCCTTGTCGTTCCCTGTTCTACCATTAAACGCCACCTCTCTCCTGCAGCACTCCGCGTACTTTGCCTCTTATCTCTCTCGGGGCGGACCACGACCCCGCTCCACCCTTTTCTTTGTCGGACTTCCTCTTTTCCCTGTCTTCTTGCCCGAGCTCTTTTCCCCTGTTTTGTCGCCGTGTCTCGCGTCATATACCCTCCCTTATCCTCATCCATAATCCTTTTTTCAGTACTCTATATCCACCTGCTTCGCGCCTCCCATGCTTCTCGGTACCCTCCATAGGACTCTCTCTGTGAGCGATTCAGGTTTCTTCCGCTGCTCCCCTCTACGTAAACCTCCTGTCGCGGTATCCCGTTTTCCTCATCTATCCCCACTCTGTTCCACGAGCTCGCCTCAGCGCTCCCCTACCGGGTTCCCCTCGCTCGGCTACTCTTCCACCCTCCTCCTAAGTCACGTCCAGCCCTCCCCTACCCGCTTTACCCCCTATACGCGGCCTCCGTCACCTCTTTATTCCATGATATTAGTGACCCCCTCCTACCGCGTCCCTCGGCCCATATCTCCAGCCACCCGCTCTCCTATATCTCCCCGCTCTTCTCATCCCTCTTCTGCTTTTTTTGGCCCCCCGTCGCCTTTCTACCACCCTTCTCCAACAGGCCCCCATGCCACTCCACTCGGTCTCTCCGCGCTATCTGTCTCCGATATCATTCCCTCGGCCTCGCTGCGAACTGTCACCTCATTTGCCCCCCGGTCCCTCACCTCTTCGTCCCGCGACACCCTCCCCACATCTGTCGCTGCTCGCCATCCTCTTGCACTCACCTCGTAGCCTCCCTGTTTTTCCTCCCTCTTCTTCTCCCTCTCCGTCTCGCTACTCTCGAACTCTCCTGCAGGTAGCACCTCTCGTGCCGGCGGGACGCGGGCCCTATTTCCACTCCTTCACTTCATTGTTAGACCTCTCTCCCCTTTATCATGTCCCGCGTCGCCTCCTCCTGTCGCCCCCGTCGCTTCGCCCCGGCTCTCGCTGTGCGCTCTACACCCCGCCTCGCCTCACTTCCACCTTCTCTGTTCTGGGACCTTACGTAAGCTTGCTTCTGCGTTTCGCTCATCCGACTCTCCGATCATACTATGCTGACTCCCGCTCCCTCGGCTTCTGCCTCATCTACCTCGCTCCTCTTACTCTGGCTATATCTTTTCCGTCTCTCATAATCTCCCGTCTCGCCATCCGGCGTACCCCCCCCCCAACACCCAGCGCTCCCACCGTTTCGCTCTAAAGCGCATCCCCCTCCCATGACACATCGTTCGCACGACTCTCCGAAGCTCTCTCCCCCGGACCCCATAGGTCACTTCTCACCCCAGTCGATTCCTATTCCGTCTGCCGTCCCCTTCTCTTCCCTGCTCACATGTCTTCATCGGTTCTCCCTGTCCCACTAGCTCTCGTCTCTACCACTCTCTTACCCATTCGCGCCCTCTCCCTCCCATTCTCCATTCCTTCCCCGGCCACCAGTGCTCGCTTGGACCCTCCTCTCGATTTGCGCTCCCCTACTCTCTCTACGCCTCCCTTCCCATCCGATCCTTTTCTGCGATCTACCACCTCGCACCCGTCTCGCCCGCTATCTCTCCTTATCGTCGGCCCCTCCTATAGCGTCCCCTTCGAACTCACTCTCCCTCTCTATGCCCTACTCTCCCCTATTTGCGCCGCCTCTCTTCACTCTCTCGTTTCCCCGCCCCTCGGTCCCACGCACTCTGGTCGCCCCCGCGACTCGCCGCTCTGGCGCCGCCTCTCCCTGAAAGCGCTTTCTCTGTCGCGAGCCATCCCCTCCACTCTCCCACTGCGCGCCTTGCGACTCCAGTCGCTCGCGCTCCTGCTGCCTCTTCACACGCCGTCCCCCACCTGACGGGGCGACTCCCGGACGCGCAAGGCGCGGCAGGCTCCAGCACGGCGCGTCTCCACCAACCCCGGCCACGCGCCCCTATGCCATCGCACACCTTCTCCCCTCAGTCGCGACTCCGTCCTCGAGCCGTTCATCTCACTCTCCAACACACCCACGCCTCGTCTCGCTTCTCTGCCTTAACCGCCGTTCGACGTGCGCCTCGACGTCCATCTCCGGATCCCTGCCCCCATGCCCGGCCCTCGGTCGCTCCTGCTCCCGGACTCTCTCTCCCAGGCCGCGCGGCCCCGCACGTCTCCGGCTGCGCGAGGCTGTTCGGGCCCGCTCCCCCGGCTGGCGCTGACCGCCGACGCCTGCACCACCCGGGTCGGGCATGACCCCGCCCACCCCGACCGCGCCCCCCTTTCCCTGGCGTGCGCCACATCGGCCCTACCGGCCACCTCCCCCGGCCGCTCGAAGCTGGGCGCCCTCCTGCGCGCTCGCCCCCTAGGGGGCCTCAGGGAGCTACGCTCGTTCGCCCCGTCCCACCCTGGGACCCCTATCCGTCGCGCGCTCTCTCAAACCGGCAGCCTCGCTCCCTCACCCGGCCCCGCTGTCTCCCCGCCTCCTGTATCCTCCCTTTCCGTAGCAGCCATGCGCCCGCAACTCCCAATATTGTATCCTCCCGCTATCCTCCCCCCCGCATCGGCTCTATCTGCTCGCCCGCCCGCCCCCGCCTTCTTTGCGTCGTTCCGCCGTACCGTCTCTTCCCACCCCCCATGCTCCCCGCCCGCGTCGCCGAACTACTCAGACTCCCGCCACGCGCTCACATACTAACCTAAGTCGTCGCCGCGCTCGCTCCTCTCTCAACCTCGCATCCTCTCTACCGCGACCTTCCGGGCGGCCTGCTCCTTCTCACCGACATCGCTACGCTTCCCGGTTCCATCCCACGCCCGCACTCGCTTCCCCCTCCTACGTCGTCCTCAAGGCCGACGCGACCCGCCCCGAGCCCCCTCCCGCGCGCTGACCCTGCGGCTAGCTCGCGCCTCCCCTCGACTCGTCCTGCGGACTCCCTACCGCCGGTCTCCTTCACCCGACCTGCCCGCTCAAGCCGCGCGTCCCCCCCAACCCCCACCCCACCTCGTCGCCTCCTGCATAGCACACACTCACCTTCTCGCCTGTCCATCTCACACCCCGCCTGCGCCCATGTGGTCCCGCTCATCCGGATGCCATCTTGCCCTCTATCTTCCCTCAGCCGGTCTACGCCCTCTCCCTCGCATCGCCCCTCCGCTCCCCTCCTGCTCTCCCCGCACGGCTCCGCTATCCGCTCGCCTGCCGCGGCCGGCTCTCTACCCTGCTTCCGTCCAGGTCTCCGTCTCTTCTTCCTCTATCGTCTTCGTTGGGCTCCCCTGCTACCAATCGCGAATCTCGCTCCCTCCCCGCCCGATGGTTCGGTGCAGCGCCCCGCGCACTCCTATAGTCTCCCGCATCGACGCCCCGGGCTCTCGTTTCCTTCTCTCCCTAGCCTACGTCCACTCTCCCCCTTCTCCCGCCCCCGTCTCATCGTCTCGGCCGCGCGCGCGCACACCGCCATCTGGCGGTGTCTCCCCGCTGCTCGCCTGCTCGCACTTCCTCGCTACGGCTCGCATACCATCGGTCGTTCTTCTCTCCCCCTCTATTGGACTAACACCTCCCCCTCTCCCGCTCCACTTGCTCCCGCGTCTCACGCCCCGCCTCTCTCCCTGTCGGCACGGCGGCGGCGTCTGCGGGCCACGCCTTCTCCCCCTGGCCCGGACTCCGCGCGCCTAGCACCCGCGCCGCCGCCCGCCACCGGCTGAGCGTCTCCTCCACGTCCTCTTCTGGACGCCGACCGCCGCCGCGCGGGCGCCCGCCGCGGCCCCCCTTCCGTCTCTCTTCCTCTCTCGCCGGCGGACGGGCCCCGCCGGCTCTCTCGGAGCACTCCTCCGCCTGCGCCCCGCGCGCCGCGCCGGCGCGCGGCCCGCGCCCCGGGGCTCGCCGCGCTCCCCCCCCTGCGGCCCGGGCGGCGGCGAGCGCGCCGGGCCTCGGCCCGCCGCTCGCGCCAGGCGCGCCCGCCCGCAGCCCGCCTCGCCGCCGCCCCGTGCGCCGTGCCCTAGCCGCGCCGCGCCCCGCTTGCGCGCTGGACGTCCGCGCCCGGCCCCCGCAGGACCCCTCCTCAGCACTGCACTCGGAGCACCGCCCGCTGCCCGCGGCGCGCCTGCGGCCGAGCCGGGTCGGGAGCCCGGGCTCTACCAGCCGCAGCAGCGCGTCTGTCTCTCGTGCCCTCCTTTCCTATGGCGGCCGGGCGCCCCCCGCGCGGAGGCCTCTCAGCCCGGCGAGCAGGCCGCGCGGGGCCCCGCCGGCTCGCGGCGACGCGCGGCGCGGGCCGCTCTCCGTCGGGTCCTATTCTCCTCTCTCAGTCCTATATTCGCTCTCCCTCTCCGCCTCCTAATCCCTTTCTCTCTTGCTCGCTCCCTTCATTACTCTTCAACGCGGCAGCCGGGGGGGAGGGGGGGGAGGGGGGGCGGAGCGGTGGGATGGAGGGGATTTGTCTTTATTTTTTTGTACCCTTATATATGTTATTTTTCAATCCCCTTAGTTATCTCTTGGTTATTTTTTTTTGTTTCCGCGTGGTAGATTTATCTACCGATTAAGATTTGGTCATCCGCTAGTTTCGTTTGTTGCCTACTAGGCTAGGGGGGTGTTTATAGTGGGAGGTATTTTCCGTTCAGATGTGCTAATGTTGTCTACTTTTTGGTGTTCTAAGGAGGTGTGGTCCAACTCGTGGATATGCTTTACGGTAGATTCGGTAGTAATAATTTAAAGGATGTAGTCCCAGTGGGACGATTATTCGGAAAAAAGGGGGGGGGTCATCTTTTTTACCCACGGAGCCGGTGGGGACGATAGAAACGATAGAGGCTGGTGAGGATTGTTGTAGAGGTGGGAGTGCGGACGATAAGGGCAATGGGTGAACGGGGTCTCAGTCTTTTGGGGCCCTTAGTGTCTGTAGTGTTTGTCCCTGGTAAGAATAATGGGAGCAGCCCTTATTGTCTGTAGTGGTGTGTCCCGTGTTAGATGGATGGGTTTCAAAGCCCTTAGTGTCTGTAGTGTGTGTCCTCTTGTGATGGATGGGGCCAGCCCTAGTGTCTGTGTGTGTGACACCTGGTCGATAGATGGGGCAGTCCTTAGTGTCTGTAGTTGTGTCCCTGTAATAGATGGGGCAGCCCTTCGGTCCTGTATAGTGTGTCCCTGGGTAGGATAGATTATACAGTCCCTTAGTGTCTGTTAGTGTGAATCCTCTGTTAGATAGATGGGGCAGCCCCTTAGTTGTCTGTGTGTGTGACCCTGTAGATAGATTGGACAAAGCCCTTAGTGTCTTTAGGTGTGTGTCCCTGGTAGATGCTTTTTCGCCCTTAGAGTGTCTGTAAGTATGTGTCCCCCTGGTAGATTAGATGGGCCATGTCCTTAGTGTCTTAAGTGTGTTGTCCCTGGTAGGATAGAGTGGGCAAAGGCCCTTAGTGGTCCTGTAGTGTGTGACCCTGGTAGATAGATGGGCAAGCCCTTAAGTGTCCTGTTGTGTGACGCCTGGTAGATGGATAAGGAGCAGTCCTTAGTGTCTGTAGTGTGTGTCCCTTGGAGAATATGGACAATGCCTTAGTGGTCTGTAGTGTGTGTCCCTGGTAGATGGATGGGCATGCCCTTAGTGTCTGTAGTGTGTGTCTTGGTAGATGGATTGGGCAGCCCTTAGTGTCTGTATTGTGTGACCCTGTAATATCGGATGGGGGCAAAGTCCTTAGTGTCTGTAGTGTGGTGTGTAAACCCTGGTAGATAGATGGTGCAGCCCTTAGTGTCTTGTAAGTGTGTGTCCCTAGTAGATAGATAATACAGTCGCTGAAGTGTCCTGTAGTGTGAATCCCTGTAGATAGATGGTGCAGCCCTTAGTGTCTGGAGTGTGTGACCCCTGGGTAGATCGATGGGGCAGGAGAGCACCTTAGTGTCTGTAGTGTGTGTCTCTTGTAGAATTGGATGGGGACAGCCCTTTAGTGTCTGTATTGTGTGACCCTGGTAGATATGATGGGGCAGGTCCTTAGTGGTGTCTGTGTGTGTGTCCCGGTAGATAATGGGGCAGCCCTTAGTGTCTGTAGTGTGTGTCCCTGGTAGATAGATTATACAGTCCTTAGTGTCTGTAGTGTGATCCATGGTAGATAGATGGGGCAGCCCTTAGTGTCTGTAGTGTGTGGACCCTGGTAGATATATGGGACCAAGGAGAACAGTCCCTTACTTTTCTTTCTTTTTTGTCCTGGTAGATAAGCTGGGGCAAAGCCCTTAGTGTCTGTATATGTGTCCCTTGTAGATAGAATGGGCCGTCCTTAGTGTCATGTAACGTTTGTGTCCCTGGTAGATAGATGGGGGCAGCCCTTGTGTCTGTAGTGGTGTGACCCTTGTAGGATGATGGAGCAGTCCTTAGTGTCTGTAGTGTGTGTCCCTGGTAGATAGAATTGGACAGCCGCTTAGTGTCTGTGTGTGTGTCCCTGGAGAGATAGATGGGGGCAGTCCTTAGTGTCTTGTAGTGTTTGTCCTGGTAGTAGATGGGAACAAGCCCGTAAGTGTCCTGTAGTGTGTGGCCCTGTGATGGGATGGGGCCGCCCTGAGTGTCCTGTAGTGTGTGTCCCCCCATAGATGGAATGGGCCAAGGGGGAAGCCCTTAGAGTCCTGAGTGTGTTTCCCTGGTAGATAGATGGTACAAAGCCTTAGTGTCTGTAGTGTGTGTCCCTGGTAGCATAGATGGGACAGGCCCTTAGTGTCTGTAGTGTTGGTGTCCCTGGTAGATAGAATGGGGCAGCCCTTTTAGTGTCTGTCAAGTGTGGTGGCTCTGGTAGATGGATGGGCAGACGCCTTATTGTCTGTAGTGTGTGACCTGGTTAGATAGATGGGACAGCCCTCGTGTCTGTAGTGTGGTGTCCCTGGTAAGAAATAAATTGGGGCAGCCTATAGTGTCTGTATTTAAGGTGGTCCCTGTAGATAGATGGGGCATTCTTAGTGTCTGTAGTGTGTGTCCCTGGTAGATATATTGGGCAGATCCTTAGTGTCTGTAGTGTGTGTCCCTGTAGATGGGATGGAGCAAGCCCTTAGTGTCTGTAGTGTGTGTCCCTTGTAGATGATGGGACAGTCCTTAGTGTCCTGTAGTGTGTGTCCCTGGTAGATAGATGCGACAGCCCTTGTGTCTGTAGTGTGTGTCCCTGGGTAGATTTAGATGGGGCAGTCCTTAGTGTCTGTATTGTGGTGTCCTGGTAGATAGATGGGACAGCCCTTAGTGTCTGTATTGTGTTCCCGCTGGTAGATGGATGGGGCCAGCCCGTATTTCTGTATTGTGTGTCCCTGGTAGATAGATGGGCGTCCTTAAGGTTGTACTTTAGTGTAGTTGTCCCTGGTATATAGATGGGGACAGCCCGTAGTGTCTGTAGTGTGGTGTGACCAAAAAAAAAAAAAAAAAACAAAAAAAAACCTGGTAGATGGATGTAGCTCCGGATCCTGTAGTGTATGTGTTTTTGTCCCCTGGTAGATGAACTTGTACAGCCCTTAGTGTCCTGTATGTTTGTCCCTGGTAGATAGATGGGGGCACGTCCTAGTGTCTGTAGTGTATGTCCTGGTATATGATGGGAACGCCAAGAGCCCTTGTTTCTGTGTATTGTTGTGTCCCTGGTATATGGTGGGTGCAGGCCCTTAGGTCTCTAGTATGTTGTCCCCTGGGGGTAGATAGATGGGGCAGTCCTTAGTGTCTGTAGTGTGTGTCCCTGGGAGATAGATGGGGCACGCGCCCTTATGTGTCTGTGTGTTTGTCCCTGGTAATAGATGGGGCAGCAACTTAGTTTCTGTAGTAAGTGTCCCTGGTAGAAGATGGGGCAGGCCCTTAGTGTCTTAGTATGGTGTCCCTGGGTAGATTGGATGGGGTCCAGCCCCTTTAGTGTCTGGAGTATGTGTCCCCTGGTAGATAGATGGGACAGGCCCTTAGTGTCTTTAGTGTGGTGCCCCTGGTATTATGATGTGGCAAGCCCTTAGGAGTCTGTAGTGTGTGTCCTTAGGTAGATTTATGTGGTCAAGTCCCTTATTTTCGCTGGTATTTTGTTGTATTCACCTTTTAGGGGATATACTTATTTCACTAGGCCCTTAGTGTCTGTAGTATGGTGTCCGCCGTTAGATGATGGGCATCCCTTAGTGTCTAGTAGTGTGTGTCCCTGGTAGATAGATGGGGCAGCCCTTAGTGTCTGTAATGTGTGCCCCTGGTGATGGATGGGGGCTCCCTTAGTGTCTTTAGTGTGTTGTCCCTGGTAGATAGATGGGACAAAGTCCGCTTATTGTGTCTTTATTTTTTTTCCCTTGTTGATCTAGAATTGGGCCTATCCCTAGTGTCTGTGTGTGTGTCCTGTAGATAGATTGGGGCAGTCCTTAGTGTCTGTCGTGTGTGTCCCTGGTAGATAGATGGGACAGGCCCTTATTGTCTGGTGTGTGTCCCCCCTGGTAGATGGATGGGGGGCCAGCCCTTCGTGTCCTGTATGTGTGTCCCTGGGTAGAATGGATGGGGCAGGGCCCTTCGTGTCTGTAGTGGGTGTGACCCTGGTAATATAGATGGTGTCAGCCCTTAGTAGTCTGCTAGTATGTGTCCTCTAGTAGATCGATGGGGCAGCATCTCAGTTCTGTATTGTGTGTCCCTGGTAGATGGCTGGGTCAGCCCCTTCGTGTCTGTAGTGGTTTCCCTGGTAGATAGATGGGCAGCAGCCCTTAGTTTCCTGTAGTTGTGTGTCCCTGTAGATTAGATTTACAGTCCTTAGTGTCTGTAGTGTGTGTCCCTGGTAGATAGATGGGGCAGCCCTTAGTGTCTGTAGTGTGTGTCCCTGTAGATTGATGGGGCCACCCTTAGTGTCTGTAGTGTGTGGTCCCTGGTAGATAGAATGGTACAGCCCCTTAGTGTCGTAGTATTGTCCCTGGTAAATGGATGGGACAGCCCTTAGTGTCTGTAGTGTTGTCCCTGGTAGAAGATGGGGCAGCCCTTATTGTCCTGTAGTGAGTGTGTCCCTGGTAGAATAGATGGGGGCAGCCCTTAGTGTTCTGTGTGTGTGTCACCGGTAGATAGATTATACAGTCCTTAAGTGTCTGTATGTGTGTGTCCCTGGTTAATAGATGGGGCAGCCCTTAGTGTCTGTAGTGGTGGGTCCCCGGTAGTAGATGGGACAAGCCCTTATTTTCTGTAGTGTGTGTCCCGGTAGATGGTGGGGCAGCCCCTTAGTGTCTGTAGTATGTGTCCCTGGTGAGGATGGACAGCCCTTAGGTGTCTGTAGTGTTTGTTCCCTGGTATATGGTGGGACAAAGCCCTTAGTGTCTGTAGTGTGTGTCCCTTGTAGATGGATGGGAAACAAAGCCCTTATGTCTGTGTAGTGTCCCTGGTAGGATTGGATGGACAGCCCTTAGTGTCTTCTGATTGTGTGTCCCTGGTAGAATAGATGGGACAAAGGCCCGCTTATCTTCTTTATCTTTTTTCCGCTTTTATTCTTTCTTTTCCGCCCTTAGTGTCTGTAGTGTGTGTCCCTGGTAATTAGATGGGGAAGTCCTTAGTGTCTGTAGTGTGGTGTCCTCTGGTAGATGATGGGGCACCCTTAGTGTCTGTAGTGTGTGTCCCTGGTAAGATAAGATTATACCGTCCTTATTGTCTGTATGTGGTGTGCCCTGTAGATAGATGGGCAGCCCTTACTGTCTGTAGTATGTGTCCTGGTAGATAGATGGGACAGCCCTTAAGTTGTCTGTAGTGTGTGTCCCTTAGATAGATGGGGCAGTCCTTAGTGGGTCTGTAGTTGTGTGTCCCTGAGGAGAATAGATGGGGCATGGCCCTTAGTGGTCTTAGTGTGTGTCCCTGGTAGATAGAATGGGGCCCCTTAGTGGTCTGTATTGTGTTCCCCTGGTAGATAGATGGGGCCATTCCTTAGGTGGGTCTGTAGTGCGTGTCCTCCCTGGTCATGTGATGGGACCGCCCTTAGTTTCTTAGTGGGGTGCCCTTGTATAGGATGGGGCACCCTATAAGTGGCTGTACAGTGTGTGTCCCTGGTAATAGATGGGGGGCATGCCTTAGTGTCTGTAGTATGTCACCCCCTGGTAGATAGATGGGGAAGCCCTTAGTGTCTGTAGTGTGTGTCCCTGGTATAATAGGATGTGGGGCAGTCCTTAGTGTCTGTAGTGTGTTCCTGGTAGTAGATGGGACAGCCCTTAGTGTCTGTAGTGTGTGTCCCTGGTAGATGGATGAGGCAAGCCCTTAGTTCTTAGTGGTGTGTCCCTGGTATATAGAATGGGGCGTTTCCATTAGTGTCTTTTTAGTGTGGTGTCCCCTGGTAGATAGATGGGGCACCGCCACTTAGTGTCTGTAGTGTGTGTCCCTGGTAGAATAGATGGGCAAGCTCTTAGTGTCTGTGTGTGTATCCCTGGTAGATGGATGGGGCACCCCTTAGTTCTGTATGTGGTGTCCCTGGTAGATGGATGGGGGCGCCCTAGTGTCTGTAGTGTGTGTCCTTGTAGATGGATGGGGCAGCCCTTATGTCTGTAGTATGTGTCCCTGGGAAGATAGATGGGGCAAATCCCTTAGGCGTCTGTTATGGTGGTGTCCCTGGTAGATCGAGGGGGCATCCCTTAGTGTCATGTAGTGTGTGTCCTGGTAAGATGGATGGGGCACCCTTGTGTCCTGTAATGGTGTGTCCCTGGTAGTATGGATTTGTGCAGCCCTAGTGTCTGTAGTGTGTGTTGTGAGACGACGTGGGGATAAGGGACCAGAGTGGGGGCGTGGGGGGTGAGTGATCGATGGAGAGGGGACAAGGGTGGGGTGTTCTGTTGGTTGTGTGAGTTTGAGGATAGGTATTTGTCGAGTGTGGTGCGTGGGGATAGTGAAGGTGGGGTGGTCTTGGATAGGCGAAGGGGGGAGGGAGGACGTGCAGGGAGAAGTGGGGGGGGGAGTTTTTTTGTGTGTAAGAGTGGGAAATCTTGATCAGGTGAGGTAGAGGGGGTATGTAGGTGTTATGAGGGAGGATGTTGCTGAGTCAGAGTTACCTTCGCTGTGGGTTGCTCGCCTGGGACAGCCCTTAGTGTTTTCGTGTGTGTTCCTGGTAGATGGATGGGGCAGCCCTTAGAGTCTGTAGTGTGTGTCCCTGGTAGATAGATGGGACAAGCCCTTAGTGTCTGTATGTGTTCCCTGGTAGTGGTTGGCAGCCTTATTTTCTTTAGTGTGGTGTGTCCCTGGTAGAATGAATGGACAGCCCTTAGTGTCTGTATGTGTGTCCCTGGTAGATGGATGTGGCCCAAGCCCTTAGTGTCCTGTAGTTTTGTCCTCTGGTAATGATGGGGGCAGCCCTTATGTCGTATGTGTGTCCACTGGTTAGATGGATGGGGCAGCCCTTATTGTCTGTAGTGTGTGCCCATGGTAGAAGGATGGGGCAGCGCCCTTAGTTGTCCTGTTTGTGTTTCCCTGGTAGATGGATGGGGCAGCCCTTAGAGTCTGTAGTGTGTGTCCCCATGGTAGGATAGATGGGAAGCCCCTTAGTGTCTGTAGTGTGAGTCCCTGGTGATTTATGGGATCAGCCCTTAGTGTCTGTAGTGTGTGTCCCTCGGTAGATGGATGGAGCATTCCTTAGTGTCTGTGTGTGATTCCTGGTAGATGGATGGGATCAGCCCTTATGTCTGTAGGTGTGTGTCCCTGGTAGAATAGATGTGGCAAGCCCTAGAGTCTGTAGTGTGGTGTCCCTGGTAGATAGATCGGGAATCCCTTAGTGTCGTAGTTGTGAGTCCCTGGTATATGGTATTGACCAGTCCCTTCTTGTCTCTTAGTGTGTGTCCCTGGTAGAATGGATTGGAGCAGCCCTTCTTGTCCGTAGTGCTGTGTCCCTGGTAGAGAGATGTGGGCAGGCCCTTAGTGTCTGTAGTGTGTGTCCCGTGGTAGAATGGATGGGCAGAAAAGCCCTAGTGTCTGTAGTGTTTGGTCCCTGGTATATGGATGGGGGCAACAAAGCGCTTATTGTCTGTAGTGTGTGTCCCTGGTAAATATATATGGGGCAGCCCTTAGTTGTCCCCCCCCCTGTAGTGTGTGGTCCTGGTAGATAGATGGGACAGCCCTTAGGTCTGTAGTGTGTGTCCCTGGTAGAATAGATGGGGCAGCCCTTAGTGTTCTGTAGTGTGTGTCCCTGGTAGATGGATGGGGCGCCCTTAGTAGTCTGTAGTGTGTGTCCCTGGTAGATTGATGGGGCAAGCACCTTAGTGGATGTATATGTGTCCCTGGTATATGGATGGGACAAACCCTTATATGTCTTAAGGTGTTGTTTCCCTATTTATATTATCCTTTTCACTCCTTATGTGTCTGTAGTATTGTCCCTGGTGATCTATGGGACCGCCCTTAGTGTCTGTAGTGTGTAGTTCCCTGGTAGAATGGATGGGGCAGCCCTTAGTTTCTGTAGTGTGTGTCCCCTGGTAGAAATGGATGGGGCAGCACCTAGTGTCTTATTGTGGTGACCCTGGTAGCATCGATGGTGCAGCCGCTTAGTATCTTGTAGTAATGTGTCCCTGTAGATAGATGGGGCAAGCCCTTAGTTGCCTGTGTGTGTTCCCTGGTAGCTGGATGGGCAAGCCCTTAGTTCTGTAGTGTGTGTCCCTGGGAGATAGATGGGGGCAGCCCTTAGTGTCTGTAGTGTGTGGTCCCTGTAGATCATTATACAAGTACCCCTTAGTTGTCGGTAGTGTGAATCCCTGGTAGATAGATGGGGCAGCCCTTAGTGTCTGTAGTGTGTGTCCCTGGTAGATAGATTATACAGTCCTTAGTGTCTGTAGTGTGTGTCCCTGGTAGCTCGATGGGGCAGCCCTAGTGTCTGTAGTATGTGTGACCCTTGTAAGATGGATGGAGCGTCCCTTAGTGTCTGTATTGTTGGTGTCCCTGTGTAGAATGGATGGTGCACGCCCTTAGTGTCTGTAGTTTTATGTGTGTCCGCTGTAATAGATGGGCACCCCTTAGTGTCATGATGTGGTGTCCCTGTTATATGGATGGGGCATGCCCTTTAGTGTCTCTAGTGTTGGGTGTCCCTGGTAGATGGATGGGCATCCCTTAGAGTCTGTAGTGTGTGTCCCTGGTAGATGAGGGGACAGCCCTTAGTGTCATTAGTGTGTGTCCCATGGTAGATAGATGGGACAGCCCTTAGTGTCCCTGTATGTGGTGTCCCTGGTAGATGGATGGGGCAAGCCTTAGTGTCTGTAGTGTGTGGTCTCTGGTAGATGGATGGGCACCCTTAGTGTCTTTAGTGTTTGAACCCTGGTGATAGATGGGTCAGTCCCTTAGTGTCTGTATGTGTGTCCCTTGTAGATGATTAGGGCAGCCCTTATTGGTCTGCAGTGTGTGTCCCTGGTAGATAGATTATACAGTCCCTTAGTGTCTAGTATGTGAATCCCTGGTAGATAGATGGGGCAGCCCTGATGTCTGTAGTGTGTGCCCCTGGTAAGATAGATGGGACAGCCCTTCGTGTCTGTAGTGTGTGGTCCCCTTGTAGATTAGATGGGGCAAGCCTTAGTTTCCTGTATTATGTGTTCCCCTGGTAATAGATGGGGCAGGTCCTTAGTGTCTGTAGTGTGTGGTCCCTGGTAGATAGATGGGGCAGCCCTTATGTCCTGTCGTGTTGAACCCTGGTAGATTGGATGGAGCGGTCCTTATTGTCTGTAGTTTGGTGTCCCTGGTAGATAGATGGGACAGCCCTATAGTGTCCTGTAGTGTTGTGTCCCTGGTAGATAGATTGGGCAGTCCTTAAGTGTCTGTATGTGTGTCTATGGGTAGATAGAATTGAACCGGCCCTTATTTTCTGTAGTTGTGTTTCCCTGGTAGATTTATTTGTCAAGCCTCCCCTTCATTTTTCTGTCTATTGTTGTGTCCCTGATAGATGGATGGGGCAAGCCCTTAGAGCTGTAGTGTTTGTCCCTGTAGAATAGATGGGACAGCCCTTAGTGGTCTGTAGTGTGTGTCCCTGGTAGATAGTCTGGACACCCTTAGTGTCTGTAATTGTGTTGCCCTGGGAGATTGATGGAGGAGCACCCTTAGTGTCTGGAGTGTGTGTGTCCTCTGAGTAGATGGGATGGGTCAGCCCCTTAGTGTCTGTAATGTGTGACCCTGGTAGAATAGATGGGGACAGCCCTTAGTGTCTGTAGTGTGTTTCCCTGGGTAGATAGATGGGGCAGCCCTTAGTGTCTGTAAGTATGTGTCCCCCTGGTAGATAGATGGGGCAGTCCTTAGTGTCGTAGTGTGTGTCCCTGGTGATAGATGGGGCAAGCCCTTATTGTCTGGAGTGTGTGACCCTGGTAGATGGATGGAGCAGTACCTTTATTTTCGTAGTGTGTGTCCCTGGTATGAATTATCTGGGTACAAGGACCCTTAGTGTCTGTAGTGTGGTGTTCCCTGGTAGATAATGGGGCAGTCCCCTTATGTCTGTATGGTGGTGTCCTGGTCAGATAGATGGGACACGCCCTTAGTGTCTGTATGTGGGTCCCTGGTAGATGGATGGGGCAGCCCCTTAGTGTCTGTATTGTGTGTCCCCTTGTAGTAGATGGGGCACGTCCTTAGTGTCCTGTAGTGTGTGTCCCTGGTAGTAATGGGGCACCCTTAGTGTCTGTATGGGTGACCCTGGTAGATGGATGGAGCGTCCTTAGTGCTGTATTGTGTGGCCGCTGGTAGATAGATGGGACAGGCCCCTTAGTGTCTGTAGTGTGTGTCCCTGGTAAAGTTAGATGGGGCAGTCCTTAGGTCTGTAGTGTGTGTCCTGGTAGAGTAGGATGGGGGGGGTGGACCACAAGCCCTTAGTGTCTGTAGTGTGTGTCCCGGGTAGATGGATGGGGCAAAGCCTTAGTGTCTGTAGTGGTGTGTCCCTGGTAAATGGGATGGGGCAGCCCTTAGAGTCTGTAGTTGTGTGTCCCTGGTGATTAGTGGGACAATCCCTTAGTGTCTGTAGTGTGTGTCCCTGGGGGTTTAATGGATGGGACAGCCTTAGGTCCTGTAGTGTGTTGTTCCCTGGTAGATGGATGGGGCAGCCCTTAGTGTCTCTAGTATGTGGTCCCTGGTAGAAGATGTGGCAGTCCTTAGTGTCTGTACGTGGTTTGTCCCTGGTAGATAGATTTGGGCAGAGGCCCTTAGTGTCTTGTATGTGTGGTCCCTGGTAAGATAGATGGGCCAGCCCTTAGTGTCGTAGTATTGTCCCTGGTAGATAGATGGGGCAGCCCTTAGTGTCTGTAAGTGTGGTTCCCTGGTAGATAGATGGGGCAGCCCCTTAGTGTCTGTCAGTAGGGTGTCGCCTGGTATAATAGTGGGGCAAGCCCTTATTGTCTGTTAGTGTGTGTCCCTGGTAGATAGATGGGACAAGCCCTTAGTGTCCTGTAGTGTTGCCCCTGGTAGATGGATGGGGCAGCCCTTAGAGTCTGTAGTGTGTGTCCTTGGTAGATGGATGTGGCAGCCCTTATTGTCTGTAGGTGGTGTCCCTGGTAGATAGATGGGGCATCCCTTAGTGTCCTGTAGTATGTGTCCCCTGGTAGATGGATGGGGCAGCCTTAGTGGGTCTGTAGTGTGTGTCCTGGTAGAATAGATGGGCAGCCCTTAGTGTCTGTGTGTGTTTCCTGGTAGATATGGGACGCCCTTAGTGTCTGTAGTGTGTGTCCCCTGGTAGATGGATGGGGCAGCCCTTATTGTCTGTAGTGTGTGTCCCTTGTATAATGGATTGGGCAGCCCTTAGTGTCTGTAGTGTTGTCCCTGGTAGATGGAGTGGGGCAGCCTCTTAGTGTCTGTATGTGTGTTTCACCTGTAGATAGATGGGACAGACCCTAGTGTCTGTAAGAGTGTGTGTCCCTGGTAGATTAGATTGGGGAGTCCCGTAGTGTCTGTAGTGTGTGTCCCTGGTAGATATATGGGGCAGTCCTTAGTGTCGTAGTGTGTGTCCCTGGTAGATAGATGGACAGCCCTTAGTGTCTGTAGTGTGTGGTCCTGGTAGATGGATGGGGCAACCCTATGTCGTAGTGTGTGTCCCCTGGTAGAATGGATGGGACAGCCCTTTAGTGTCTGTATCTTTATTGTGTGACCCTGGTAGATGATGGTGCAGCCCTTATTACTGTAGTATGGTCCTAGTAGATGGATGGGGCAGCCCTTGGGATTCTTTAGGTGTGTCCCTGGTGATAGATGGGGCAGCTCTCTGTGTCGTAGTGTGTGTCCTGGTAGAATGGATGGGCAGCCCTTAGTGTCTGTAGTGTGTGTCCCTGGTAGATAGATGGGAGCAGCCTTAGTGGTCCTGTAGGTGTGTCCCTGGTAGATAGATGGGGCAGCCCTTAGTGTCTTAGTGTGTGTCCCTGGTATATAGGTGATAAAAAAACCATTCCTTAGTGTCTGTAGTGTGTGTCCCTGGTAGATAGATGGGGCAGCCCTTACTGTCTGTAGTGTGTGTTCCCTGGTAGTGGAGTGGGCAGCCCTTATGTCTGATAGTGTGTGTTCCCTGGCGATAGATGGACAGTACCCTTAGGGTTCTGTAGTTGTGTCCCTGTTTTATATGTAATGGTCCAAAGAAAGGTGCAAGTACCCTATAAATTGTCTGTAGTGTGTGTCCCTGTTAGATAGAATGGGCAGCCCTTATGCTGTATGTGTGTCCCTGGTAATAGATGGGGCAGCCCTTAAGTGTCGTAGTGTGTGTCTGGTCCCTGGTACATAGATTATACGTCCCCTTATTGTCTGTTTTTTTGGGTCCCTTTTATATAGATGTGTCATCCCTTAGTGGTCTTATGTGTGCCCTGGTAGATAGATTAGACAGTCCTAGTGTCTGTATGTGAATCCCTAGGTAGATAGATGGAGGCAGCCCTTAGTGTCTGTAGTGGGTGTCCGCTGGTAGATAGATATACAGTCCTTAGTGTCTGTAGTGGTGTGTCCCTGGTAGATAGATTTGGGGCCGCCCTTGTTGTCTGTAGTGTGTGAACCCTGGTAGAATGGATGGAGCAGTCCTTAGTGTCTGTATTGTGGGTGTCCCTGGTAATGGATGGGCACCCTTAGTGTCTGTAGTATGGTGTCCCGTTAGCTGATGGGACAAGCCCTTAGTGTCTGTAGTGTGTGTCCTGTTAGATGTATGGGCAGACCCTTAGTGTACTCTAAGTGTGGTGTCCCTGGTAATGGATTGGCAAAACGCTCCCTTGATCAGAGGTCTTTCTTGTGTGTCCTGTTCTATATCTTTTCACCTCGTCCCTTAGTGTCTGTTTAGTGTGGGTGTTCCCTGGTAGTAGATGGGACAGAAGCCTTAGTGTCTGGAGTGTGTGTCCCTGTAGATGGATGGGGACAGCCCTTATGTCTGTAGGTGTGTCCCTGGTAGATAGATGGGGCAGCCCTTAGTGGTCTGTAGTGTGTGTTCCCTGGTAGTCGATGGGCCGCCCTTATTGTCTGTAGTGTTGTGTCGCCGCTGGTAGTACTAGGAATGGGGCCGGGACCCTTTATTGTCTGCAGAGTGTTTTTCCCTTGTTAGATAGATTATACAGTCCCTTAGTGTCCTTGTAGTGTGAATCCCTGGTAGATATATGGAGCAACCCTTATTTTCTGTATTTGATTGTGACCAATCTTTTCTATCTGATTTTACCCTGTGGAAATACCCTTCATCATCTTTCTTTCGTTTTTTTCGCCCTTTTCTTTTGAATTCCTTTTTTCCTAGATCCCTTCTATTCTTCGGTAGGTTTTTTCTCACTGGTATATAGAAATGGGGCAGTCCTTAGTGTCTGTAAGTGTAGTGTCCCCTGGTAATAGATGGGGCAGCCCTTATTTCCTGTAGTTTGGTGACCCTTGGTATATGGTATGGAGCAGTCCTTAGTGTCTGTATTTGTGTCCCTGTTACTAGATGGACAGAAAAGTCCCTTAGATTTCTGTAGTTTTTGTGTCCCTGGTAGATAGGATTGGGGCAGTTCCTTAGTGTCTGTAGTGTGTGTCTATGGTATAATAGATGGAACAAAGTCCCTTAGTGTCTGTAGTGTGTGGTCCCCTGGTAGATGGATGGGGGCAAGACCCTTAGTTTCTGTAGTGTGTGGTCCCCTTATAGATGGATGGGGCCAGCCCTTAGAGATCTGTAGATGTGATTTTCCCTGTAGATCGATGGGACAGCCCTTAGTGTCTGTAGTGTGTGTCCCTGGTAGATAATGGGACACCCCTTAGTTGTCTGTAGTGTGTGGTCCCTTTTAGATGGATGGGGCAGTAACGCGGGGTATGCTGGTAATACTGAGGCTGCGGTCACATGTAACGCGGGTTATGCTGGTAATACTGAGGCTGTGGTCACATGTAACGCGGGGTATGCTGGTAATACTGAGGCTGCGGTCACATGTAACGCGGGGTATGCTGGTAATACAGAGGCTGCGGTCACACGTAACGCGGGGTATGCTGGTAATACTGAGGCTGCGGTCACATGTAACGCAGGGTATGCTGGTAATACTGAGGCTGCGGTCACACGTGACGCTTTGATTCCTTCAGCCCTGGCATTTGGACAATACAAGACACTGGGTGCAGGTTATCCATCACATACGTTTACATAGAAGCCCATCCTGCGCTTTGATTCCAATTCTAAACAGAGTCCGCGCGTTACATGTGACATCAATCCTTATTCTACAGCAACACTTAATACAGTCAAAGTACTACAACTTTCATCATCTCATTCAACTGCTGGGAGTTGTAGTTCTTGAGTCCACTGTTATTCTATATGTATGTACACATTGCAGGGATGTAATGAGGTGCACTGTGTGTGTGTAATGTGATGCACTTTTATTTTGTAAGAAATACCTTTCTCTAGTGCTGGAAGCCATCAGCAGCTCCTCATCCATCCTGAGCGGTTGTGACTAAATCCCATGACTCAGAGGTACCCGTCCTCCCCAGTCATGGGATTTAGCTGGCTCTGTATGAGCTGTCTATTTCCCATGACTGGGAAGGACCTATTCGCCCCCTAGTGGTGAGGTGCTGGATAGTTATAGGATTTAGCCTTCTCACATAGAAGAGGCTATTTCCTATAACTCAGAGGGACCTGGTCCTCCCCAGTCATCGGATTTAGTCTGCTCAGTATGAACTGCCTATTTTCCATGACCTGGAGGGACTCTTTATTCTCTTATTGGTTTGGACTTGATCTATGAGAGTTTTTGGCTTCTTCACACTAAATATACACTTATTTTATATTTTGTATAATTTTTAACATTGACTAAAGTACCAAACTCTACCATTTCCCCTTTTCCAGAAGGACCTTTTCTATCTACTATATGGGGAGATTGGGTTATGTAGGAGAAGGTCCTTCTGAGTAATGGGGTTTAGCCGTAAGCTCCGCACATGAGTGCAGCCTGTGCTGTGCCAGGGGGAGGACACTCCAGCAGCAGTGCTAGTGATTGGTGGCCCCTGATGTCTGTCAGACCAGGAGGAAGGGGCCCACTGTGACTACTAGGGGGCTCATGTCTCTGGTCTGTTAATTAGTGACATCTCACTGTCTGCTCCTCCAGTGAATCAGGGGCCATGTTCTCCTGCAGTGACGCAGGGGCTGAGGCTCAGTGCAGGGAGGAGGAAATGTCTCACTCACTGCCCCAGCGCTGCTGTGGGAGAGCAGAGAACCTGGCTCCTCCCTCTGCAGGATGTCATAGTCCCCTGTGCCCCCCTCCTCCAGCCTCAGCTGAATGCCTGCTAGCAGACACAGATAGGAGATGGTGACTCATGATAAGGGCCCACCGGGGGTTGACCGGTATCCCGGCCGGCCATCCGCGCCGCTTGGGTGAAATGCTTCTTAAGAAAAATACTGTCATGAGCATACTGCTGGAAAAGCCAATAAATCTGCACAATGTTTCAGCCATTCCAACAATGAGTCACTCTTGCAACTTCAGAATGCTGTTACATTGCATGATTAGCAGTTGCAACTGCTGTAAATCAACAATACACATGTTGTGGAGCTCTATGAGGCTGAGCCCTTGAAAAGGCCAGGAGGGAAATTAAAAATGTATAAACAATGATAGGATTTTTTGGCTGCGGTCACACGTAACGCGGGGTATGCTGGTAATACTGAGGCTGTGGTCACATGTAACGCTTCCTCCAGCCCTGGCATTTGGACAATACAAGACACTGCATGCGTCACATGCGTTTGCATAGAAGCACATCCTGCCCCACAGTTCACTTTCATTCCATTTCTAAACAGTCAGCACGTTACGTGTGATATCAATCCTTATTCTGCATCAATACTTAATACAGTCAACTTTCAGCATCTCATTCAACTGCTGGGAGTTGTAGTTCTTGAGTCCACTGTTATTCTATATGTATGTACACATTGTAGTGATGTAATGAGCTGCACTGTGTGTGTGTAAATGTGATGCACTTTTATTTTGTACCTTTTTCTTGTGCTGAAAGCCATCAGCAGCTCCTCATCCATCCTGAGCTCCTGCACATGAGTGCAGCCTGTGCTGTGCCAGGGGGAGGACACTCCAGCAGCAGCTGCTAGCTGATTGGTGGCCCCTGATGTCTGTCATGACCAGGAGGAAGGGGGCCCACTGTGACTACTAGGGGGCTCATGTCCTCTGGTCTGTAATTAGTGACATCTCACTGTCTGCTCCTCCAGTGAATCAGGGGCCATGTTCTCCTGCAGTGACGCAGGGGCTGAGGCTCAGTGCAGGGAGGAGGAAATGTCTCACTCACTGCCCCAGCGCTGCTGTGGGAAGAGCAGAGAACCTGTCTCTCCCTCCTGCAGGATGTCATAGTCCCCCCTGCTGCCCCCCTCCTCCAGCCTCAGCTGAATGTGCCTGCTAGCAGACACAGATAGGAGATGGTGACTCATGATAAGGGCCCACAGGGGGTTTGACCGGTATCCCGGCAGGCCAGTCCGAGCCTGCTTGCAACATATTTAGAATGGAGCGAGGCAATAAAAAATAACAATAACTGACAGAGTATGAAGCTTAGTCACTACAAAACTTGTTTGAGCATTAGAAGTGCTAAAATTTCTCCAAAGGAAGCCTAAGGGCCTCACTGTATGGAGGTGGACGTGTTTGTTTAGGCTTGTATGCAATGTATGCTGCAGGCTAGTGGACTTTCTATATGAAAAAAGTGTGTAAAGAAAAGAAACTTTCTGTTTAAATGAATACATTGTGTATTTGAAAATAGAAAGTTTTCATTGATCTGATTCCAGTAAGAATTCACTATTTTTATGGTATAGTTGTTTTCATACAGTATATAGAAAATATTAATAGGCTTTAGGAACCTGTTTTTTAAACCTGTGTATGACCATGGGTCCTCTACTATTAGCACACTTCAGCCATTTAGGGGTAAGTGTATATGATTTTTATTCCACATTTTCCATATGATCTTACAAATTTTAGTACATGCTTGATGGGCAGCACTGGTTTATATCTGTGCATACTATTAACATGCAGCTTTTCTGGTTATACTTTGTATTTGTATATAAGTATATTGGTTTGATATGGTTAGCAAATTGCTTTGCCTTTTAGTTTATTTTTTTAATAACAGTACTAGTTTTTATGCATGGCAATGCATGTACATGATCTGATGTCTCATTACTGCTGAGCGGAGCTTCAGAAACCAAGCCCAAGCAGTACACAGTGTACGGTACACGGCTGTATGCATTTTGTTTTTAAAATAAGAAAATCCCAACCCCTAAATACAATAAAATACAAAATTAAGACATTTCTAAGTACCGTACTCTTGTCTACATTCTAAGGTCAGAAATAACAAAACACACGTACCAGCAGGATGAGACAGTAAGAGGTCAGAACCGCAGCCACTGTAATCAGGACAACAGACCAATCTTGCCATATACCTATGATCCGGAAGATCTCCCTATATAGGAAAATAATCATTAGAAATATCTGATACATCAGAAAGAACTACCACTGAGGCAAGTCTATGAAATGAAGAAAACAGCATGCTACTTACTCATTGAAATTGTGTATGTCATTTTTCAGGATGAAGGTGACATACAACCATATCAAGGTAAAGAGAAACACTATGAGAATCAGGATGATCCAGACACATCCGCACTACAACACAAGACCATAATAATAGTCAGCATTTTTTACAAATTATTAGTGGCAGCGCAATGAGATAACTGTGAACTATGAGTCCAGTGTGTTCACGGTGCAGCTGATTAACAGCTTTCTTCCCATTACTGTGAATAACCATGCTCCCTTCAAACCCATAAACATGTGCACTGTAATAATAGTCCTGAAGGAAAAAAAGGTTGTACATTTTGAAATGTGAAGCTGAAATATACTTTAAACACATTTAAATTCTTTCTGTTATTCCTGAAGTTATGATAGATACAACACTTAGTGATATTATGATTATAATTATGATAACTTTTTGTTTCACTGTCAGGAGATCTCTAGCTTTGGAGTATGTATTTTGTAAGTGTTACATTTTACCTGTTTAGGTAAAAATTCATACTAAAAAAAACATCTCCGTGAATTTCAAATAAGCACCATTATAAAGTATTAGCAAAAAAAAAAATCTAAGAATAATATGGATCTGAATTATAGAGCTTTCCTCACATAACGAGGAAACATACCTAATTTGAAAAATGAAGACCTAAATTAGACTGCATCCTTATGGGGTTATAACCTAAACGCAGCAAAACTAATTTTGACCTTTAATTTTAAGAGTCAGCTTTTTATTGGGAACAGCAGTGCAGGTCAACAACCCATATTTTACATGTTAGAAAGTGGAATGTGCTGGACTTCTCCTTTAATAACAGTTTAACAACCTACATTTATCCCTGTCATTACATTTCTACTTGTAGGTACTTCTGAACAGTTTATAGATGCATGTGGTGTGATTACTATGGACTGCACACATCTAATAAAAACTGAAATGTATTGGATTTCCAATCAATAAAACTATTTTGTATAGGGGATCACAAGAAGGCGTATCTAGTATCTCCATTGTATGTGCTGGCGTGGTAATGCTCCAGTTAGTTGCATGGGACTGACAAACATGGCCAAGCAATTGCAGGTCTCATCTTGGAAGTCATGTCTTAGGACCCACAGGGCTTGGATGCCACGGGGCTGCCAGAAGGCTATGTAGCAGAGCCCCGCAGAAGAGAATGGCATGCCGATTGAGCATGCATGTTGGTGCTTTATTCACAGAGAGGACTTAGAGGGACATGTCCTGTGCACAGGGAAAAATGGTTTTTGGTGGAAAAACAACCTTAATGTGTGCTCCCTTGGTGGTAAATGGGTAAATACCAGTTCCCCTGATGGTTTAAGTTACTTTTAATTACACCATTTGGTACACATGACTTATTGGGAAGTTGGAGTAATATTCCAGAATGGGGGGGAATATATTTATTTTGAGAGGAGGAAAAAGAGGGTGATCTGAAATTTTATAGCTTTTTGGGTATCTGTCCAGCAAATTCAATGAAATTGATGACAATCCCTTACACACAATGCAGAAAAATATCTGCAGCATAAAAGCCATTCAACTGCAGATATTTCGTCAGCATAATAAAAGTGACCTCTCACTTATTGCTCTGGATCATGGCAATGCAAAGGCTGAGCTCTGCCCACTTGTCGCTGTAGAAAGATACATATGGCAGTATACGCATCAGAAACAAAGCTATTTTGGTTTGTATCTGATTAACAACTAGGCCCTTTTTTTGTTTTTGCATTTCCATTTTTCACTCCCCACCCTCCTATTTAATATTCCATGCCCTGTACTGGGAAGCGGGGAAAAAAATTCCAAATGCAGTAAAATTGGTGAAAAAATGTATTTCCAACGTTTTTCTTGTGGGCTTGGATTTTACGGCTTTCACTGTGTGTCACAAATGACAGGTCTACTTTATTCTTTGGGTTGGTACGAGCACGGGTATACCAAATGTATATAGGTTGTATAATGTTTTCATACATTTACAAAAATGAAAACAAAAAAAAAACTTCTTCATTTTGCCATCTACTGGTGCTAATTATTACTTTTGATGACTTTTTTAAGGCTACGATTTTTAGCACTGTACGGCCTTTTGATCACTTGTTATTGAATTGTTTTTATTTTTCAAAATGGCAAAATGTGGCATTTTCGACTTTGGGCACTATTTTTGTTACGGGGTTAAATGCGCCATTATATTTTGATAGATCGGACATTTTGGGACATGGCGATACCTAACATGTTTATGATATATTTATGTCAGTTCTGGGGAAAGGGGAATAATAATTAGAATTTTTCGTTTAATTAAATTTTTGTAACTTTTTAAAATTTATTTATTTTACTATTTTTCAGACCCCCTAGGGTACTCTAGGGTAGATTGACCCTAACACATACTGGCATACTACAGTATGGCAGTATATAGGGATTTTACACATCATCTATTACAATGTGCAAATCGCCTAAAACAAGACAACCTCAGGTCTTTGTGTGACCAGAGGCTGTCATTGTAACCAATTGCTACCCCCCGGTGATTTGACCGCCAGGATTTAAAAGCCTTTGCTGGAGGAATTTACAGGGTTAACACCCGCTATTGGTGCCAGCACCGACCAGGGGTGTTACTGGTGGGCGTTTGCTGTAACATGCAGCAAACGCCCACTTGTGTGGAGAGAGCTCAGGCCGTGATGATACGTCACTAGAGATGAGCGAACACTAAAATGCTCGGGTACTCGTTATTCGAGACGAACTTTTCCCGATGCTCGAGTGCTCGTCTCGAATAACGAACCCCATTGAAGTCAATGGGAGACTCGAGCATTTTTCAAGGGGACCAAGGCTCTGCACAGGGAAGCTTGGCCAAACACCTGGGAACCTCAGAAAAGGATGGAAACACCACGGAAATGGACAGGAAACAGCAGGGGCAGCATGCATGGATGCCTCTGAGGCTGCATAATCGCACCATTATGCCAAAATTATGGGCAACAGCATGGCCATGACAGAGTGACCTGCTCCCAGTAGTATACACGCAGCCCAGCCTGCCCTGTGTAGTATACAGCCACCCCAGCCTTCCCCCAGTAGTATACAGCCTGCCACCAGTAGTTTATAGCCACCCCAGCCTGCCCCCAGTAGTATACAGCCAGCCCAGCATTAAAAAAAACAACCTTATAAACTCACCCTCCGGTGGCCCTGATGTCAGCACGGCTCGTCTTTTGGCTTCCACGCCTGTCTTCTTTCTTCTGTAACATCCTGCAGGGCGCTGCTATCGCATACTACACGGAATCCAATAAGGTAAAGATAAATCAAACAGGGCTGAGCAATAGAGCAGTATGAAAGTATATATATACACATAAAAGGAGCCGGTCCCCGACACGTGTTTTGCTTTGTTAAGGTCTGGTCTACATGTCTGAACTGGTGAGTTTGCACCTTTGTTTACTAAGAGGCCATAAAATTTAAGACTGATGTTTAAAATGCCCGTCTAATGCACCTTCCCCATGAGTGTTAAACTGGATTTGACCATATTCACACCATCCTATCCCTGTGATACCAGCTCGCATCACGCATGTCTAATTTATTCAGGGATGCTATGTACAATTTCATACATTAGGGGAGTGCTGAGTATAATAAATATAGGTTAGTACTGTAAATAATATATAAAATTTTGATTACTGTATAATATTCAGGGGTCCTACTGTAATGTATCATTTGAATTCAGGAAGGCACATTGTATTTCTGATATAGGGAATATTGCGTGGTCAGTTGTGTTATAATGGCTATATATTATTTAGGAGCACAGTGTGGAACATAATTATTATCTAGGGGACACTATTCTACAAGTGAATGGGGGTCATTTACTAAGGGCCCGATTTGCGTTTTCCCGACGTGTTACCCGAATATTTCCGATTTGCGCCGATTTTCCCTGTATTGCCCCGGGTTTTTGGTGAATTTTGACGCATCGGCGCTGGCATGCACGCGACGGAAATGGGGGGGCGTGGCCGAACGAAAACCCGACGGATTCAGAAAAACCGCCGCATTTAAAAAAACAAAAGTGTCGCGGAGCTTGCACTTGCCTTCATCCAGGATAGGCCGGTGTATTTTAGTGCGTTCCAATGCTCTTCAGCGCAGCAGCGCCACCTGGTGGACGGCGGAGGAACTGCCTTAATGAATCCCGGCCGGACCCGAATCCACCGCAGAGAACGCGCCGCTGGATCGCGAACGGACCGGGTAAGTAAATCTGCCCCAATGTGTCATATTCAGGCGTGTAGTGTCAAATTATTTTGTTTAAACCATAAACATCTTGGTGACAAATTCTACAAAGATAATTTAAACATGGGTCAAGTGGTCATGAATACAGAGTATAAAATAACTAGATTAAATATATTATTTTTATGGATTTCTTAATTTAAATTTTTTTCAATATTCTTTATTAGAGTCTACATGAATTCATCCTGATACCAGCACTTGTGTTCGCTACTCTTGACACGTCGGGATAACCTAAAAAAAGACTTATAAAAAGTAGACCAAACCGTAGGGACAAGATACTGGGAGTGGGAAGTTACGTCACACGAGAGGCATGATTTCACGCATGTTGGAGAGGGAGGTGACATTACGCAGGAGTCGTGAATATTTTGATAAGTCTCTTTTTAGGTGATCCTGGCGTGTCAAGATTAGCGAATATAAGAGCTGGTACCAGGAAGAAGAGGAGAGTAGGTTAGTATCTGTAGTGGATTTTTTAAAATTTTTTCTTTAATTGGTAGGATTCCTTTAATAATCCTACATTTTTACAACATTCTGGACTTCAAAGTCAAAATATACTGATGCTTTATCGTATACGAAGGTCAACCAAAGGTCCCAGTTTTTACAACATTTCTTTTGGGAGCCTTCTATGGCTCTTCAAGAACACAAGTATAATTGACTCTTCTAGTTAATTTGGTGAAAGATTGCTCTAAGACAAGCAAAGCCAATGCTGACGTGACAGTTATCGGCATTGTAAGAGTATCACATAAGAAACGCTAAATTTGGGGCCAGATGCCAGACAGTGGGGCTTATTTACTAATGGTCGCGCGCTGCACTATCATCAGTCTTTGTGCCATTTTCGCGTTTTGCACGGCTTGGACAGGTATTTAACAGGGGTCTGCGCTGGGATTGTGTCACACGCAATCAGATTTTAGTGCAACTGAGCTGGCTAACATGAGACAGAAATCGAGGGGTGGTGCCGTCAGACAATACGACATATTTGCACTGAGCGCGGGATTTAACTTTCAAATTCTGTTGCAAGCCCAAGCACTTACATGCATCAGGAAGAAGAAGGTGAAATCCAACGGACCCGAGCAGGGAAGCGACACATGCAGGATATCGGGCGCACGATCTTAGTGAATCGTGGCAGATGTGCATTATCGGCGGACAATGCACTTTCAGTGAACTCCAAAGAAAAGGTAACTAAATGTGTCCCAGTGTGTTAAAACTTCAAAAAATATAGAGAATATCATCTACTACTAGCCCTAAGTACCGTTGCAAATGATTAAGGCTAGTGAGGAATATTGGGGGTCATTTACTAAGGGTCCGATTCGCGTTTTCCCGACGTGTTACCCGAATATTTCCGATTTGCACCGATTTTCCCTGAATTGCCCCGGGATTTTGGCGCACGCGATCGGATTGTGGCGCATCGGCGCTGGCATACACACGACGGAAATCGGGGGGCGTGGGCGAACGAAAACCCGACGGATTCGGAAAAAACCCCGCATTAAAAAAAAAAAAAGTGTCACGGGACTCGCGCTTACCTTCACTAGGAATAGGCCGGTGGACTTCAGTGCATTCAGGCAGGCCTCGGGGAACTTCAGCGCAGCAGCGCCACCTGGTGGACGTCAGAGGAACTACCTTAGGGAATCCCGGCCGGACCCGAATCCACCGCAGAGAACACGCCGCTGGATCGCAAATGGACCGGGTAAGTAAATCTGCCCCAATATCTTCTATAGCTTTAGATGCTATTGTAATACCCTGCAAAATGTTTGCTGGATTCAGAAAAGACCTTTCAAAAACTGACCTGGCTTCCCTAAAGTGATTAGGAAGGGCAGAGATAAAGTGTCTCAGACATACATATTTATAAAAGTTGTTCTTTGTGCTTCTATCGGAAAAGGTCAGTAAGTGACCATTATCCCATGTATATGATATTGTATGAACACCGAAGCTGACCCAATTATTTAAATGTAGATGCTCTAGAAAATAAGCAACCTCCTGAAATGGGAAATCACTAGAGATGAGCGAACACTAAAATGCTCGGGTACTCGTTATTCGAGACGAACTTTTCCCGATGCTCGAGTGCTCGTCTCGAATAACGAACCCCATTGAAGTCAATGGGAGACTCGAGCATTTTTCAAGGGGACCAAGGCTCTGCACAGGGAAGCTTGGCCAAACACCTGGGAACCTCAGAAAAGGATGGAAACACCACGGAAATGGACAGGAAACAGCAGGGGCAGCATGCATGGATGCCTCTGAGGCTGCCTAATCGCACCATTATGCCAAAATTATGGGCAACAGCATGGCCATGACAGAGTGACAGAATGAAGCTAGATAGCATCTAAAACATCCAATAATTGACCCTGACACTATAGGGGACGGCATGCAGAGGCAGCGGCAGCAGGCTAGAGAGTGGCATGGCGACATACCCTAATTGGACTCAGGCTTCAAACCAATGGGTGTCAGAGAGGAACCAAAGGAGGTGAGCAAGAAGCGCTCAAATAATATCGGTACATGATAAAAGTTTGCCAGTATATTTTGTGGATTACACAGCAGGGTGGCGACAAAGTTAACATGGAAGCCATGAAAACAACCCAAAATTCTGCCTGACACAGCTCGTTTGATAAGGGGACCATGTATGCTTACAGTTCATGCCAGTCGCTGCACTGGCTGCCAGTCTCCTTTCGAATACAGTTTAAAATAATAATAACCCTCATCCATAAAGCTCTGTATAATGCTGCACCCCCCTACCTCTCCTCTCTTATCTCAGTCTATCGCCCAACCCGTGCTCTTAGATCCGCCAGTGATCTTAGATTAACCTCTACCCTAGTGCGGACCTCCCACTCGCGTCTCCAAGACTTCTCTAGAGCTGCACCAATTCTATGGAATGCTCTGCCCCGGACTATCAGACTAATACCTAACCTCCAAAGTTTCAAACGTGCTCTTAAAACCCATTTCTTTAGGCAAGCCTATAACACTCATTAACTGCATGAAGTTTTAACTCTTCTACTAACCCGTCCTGTGTCGTCATCCCATCTGTTATCCAGCAACCAACAGGCACCAGACTTCTCTGCAGTCCCATTCACCCTGGACCTGGTATATAAGATGACGGCTGAGTGTTTCAAGCGACAGCAATTCCATTTATTATATTTTTTTCTATTCCCTAAGAAGAATGGCTTGACCATTAAATATTCTTTTACCTCGTGTTACCCCATCATCTTCATAAACCGTAAGCTCTGGCGAGCAGGGACCTCACTCCTGTTGTTCCATACAAATGTTGTGCTCTGTTACATTACATTTGTATTTGTTTCCTATGATTTGTAAAGCGCTGCAGAATATGATGACGCTATATAAATAAAGATTATTATTATTATGGAGGCAGTGAACTAGTAGTAGATTAAAGGTGCTGCAACTATGTTAGTTGGATCTTGTGATGGAGCTGGCGCTCTGCAGCCAGGCGAGCTTTCGCCAATCCAAGCCCCTGTTTCTAGGCTACTCCCCAAACAGCACTTCTAAGAACCTTTTGTATAAGATCAAGTGTAGTAGCGTTCTTATAAGTTTAGGATATGCCGGGTGAGGGGAATGTAAACAGATGCGCAAGAAGCGCTGAAATAATATCCCTAAATGGTAAAAGTTTGCCAGTATATTTTGTGGATAACACAGCAGGGTGGCGACAAAGTTAACAACTTTGATGTGGAATCCATGAAAACAACCCAAATTTCTGCCTGACACACCTCGTTTGATAAAGGGACGATGTATGGAGGCAGCTATATGGACGACTTTTGGAGGTAGCAATGGAGACAACGTGTGGAGGCTGCTATGGAGACAATTTAATTTGGATAGTGCCTGTATGTGGCAGTCCCAAACATTTTTCAAACCAGAGGAGCAGGTAGGTGGCCCTCCAGTAAAATGGAATAGATTGAGTGCCTGTATGTGGCAGTCCCAAAAATGTTTCAAACCAGAGGAGCAGGTAGGTGGCCCTGCAGTAAAATGGAATAGATTGAGTGCCTGTATGTGGCAGTCCCAAAAATGTTTCAAACCAGAGGAGCAGGTAGGTGGCCCTCCAGTAAAATGGAATAGATTGAGTGCCTGTATGTGGCAGTCCCAAAAATTTTTTAAAACAGAGGACCGGGTAGGTGGCCCTCCAGAAAAATTAAATGCATGAAGTACTATAGCAAGAGCCAGTGGGCCCTGTCAAAAAATAGCCATTTTCCTCTGCTTTACTGTACAAAGAGGAGGAGAAGGAGGAAAATGAGGAGGAGGAGGAGGAGTGGATCAATTATTCAGGTTGAGCTTCCTTCACCTGGTGGAGATTGGAAATTCTGAGAAATCCAGCCTTTATTCATTTTAATAAGCGTCAGCCTGTCAGCGCTGTCAGTCGACAGGCGTGTACGCTTATCGGTGATGATGCCACCAGCTGCACTGAAAACCCGCTCGGACAAGACGCTAGCGGCAGGGCAGGCAAGAACCTCCAAGGCGTACAGCGCCAGTTCGTGCCACATGTCCAGCTTTGAAACCCAGTAGTTGTAGGGAGCTGTGTGATCATTTAGGACGATGGTATGGTCAGCTACGTACTCCCTCACCATCTTTCTGTAAAGATCAGCCCTACTCTGCCGAGACTGGGGACAGGTGACAGTGTCTTGCTGGGGTGACATAAAGCTGGCAAAAGCCTTGTAAAGCGTACCCTTGCCAGTGCTGGACAAGCTGCCTGCTCGCCTACTCTCCCTCGCTACTTGTCCCGCAGAATATCAAAGGAAGCACACTACTATGCCAGATGAGATGACACTGAGTTATTGCCTAATAGAAATCCAACCCCTACTGAATTTTCCCACTTCGGTCTTTGCTATGGATATGTGTGCCACTAAGAGCTAAACACAACGGTAGCAAGTCCCCCTGCTAATTCCTCACAAAATGGTAATAGATGCAAATTAAAATAAAAAAAGTAGAACGTTATTGTAGCCCTAAGAAGGGCTGTTGGGTTCTTGGAGAATCAAAAAACAATGTTTTCTGCACTGGCACTTTATGATGATATGTCATATTCCTCCTGATTCTATGTATTTTGCACTTTTGTACAATGGAAATTGTTTTATATATATCATTACCATAACGGGATATGCTAATTAGGGGGTGGACACCACTTGGTCATGTGACTGTTTGTATGAGTATATATATGTGTTGTTCACTGTTATCACTTGGCTTGAAAAAGGCTCCTTGGAGCCGAAACGTCGCTGTACTTCACTGTACTTTGAAGCATGGAATAAAAGAAACACTTTTTTCATCACTTAACCATTGCTGTTTTGGAGTGCTGCTTACTTTTCTGGAGTTTGCTATTGAAGGACCTGGGGCCTGGTCCCTGTGAGCGTGCACCCACTGCCCCTAGTGGACTTTACTTGAAGTGTGCTGTTTTTTGCATTTCCTGAAGTAGATAGATAGATAGATATGAGATATATAGATATGAGATATATAGATAGATAGATAGATATATAGATATGAGATATATAGATAGATAGATAGATAGATAGATATGAGATAGATAGATAGATATGAGATATATAGATATGAGATATATTGATAGATAGATATATAGATATGAGATATATTGATAGATAGATAGATAGATAGATAGATAGATATGAGATAGATATGAGATATATTGATAGATAGATAGATAGATATGAGATAGATAGATAGATATGAGATAGATAGATAGATGGATAGATAGATAGATAGATAGATAGATAGATAGATAGATGGATAGATAGATAGATAGATAGATATGAGATAGATAGATAGATAGAAGATAGATATGAGATAGATAGATAGATAGATAGATGATAGAGAAATAGATATTTAGGAAAAAAGTAGCAACACTTCAAAAAAAGAAGGGTAACTTTTAGAACCAAAATATTGTGTATGGAATAAATTCAGTTTTTCCACATTTATTTGCTTTTTTTTACTATTCTTACACAAGACAATAGATTTTGTACATAGAGTAGATAGTAGATAGACAGTTAGATAGAAAGAAACAATCCTCCACCAGCATCTCATGTAAAAAATGTCATTTATGTCCTGGAGCCTTGGGATAGACAATGTTGACGTCATATTTTATACAATTACATGGATCTGGCTTTTCTCCAAAACCTCAATTAGAGCCAGTAATAATGTAATGTGTATGAGATCATCCGCCCTGTGTGTTCACATTACCAGAGGACAAGAGCAATTGACCTTATCCCTAAATGATATTGCTTCCTCTTCTGTGATGACGAATATTCAACCACAATAGGCAGCCGTGTCACATGTCTCCGAGGGGTTGTGAAACATCCCCCACCAGGGCCTAGCCTTTTCTTGGGCCTGGAGACAGCCGGGGCCCAGAATACCGGAGTGGCTGGTGGTTGCGGCCTAGGGTGCGCTGATGTCACGGTGCTTGGTATGGGGACCGGAGGGCTGTCCTACAGCCTGGCAGGTCTCCAGCAGGTGGTGTGTGCAAGAAATTAGGTGAGGGAGAGGCTGATGTACTGGTTCTCCCCGGGGCAACACCTGAGTGTCTGTAGGATATGTCCCTGGGTGATGGATGGGGAGGTTGTGGTGGTACAGCAGTATCCAGGGAACAGACGGAGGCAACGTTGTGCAAAATAACTCACACTTCTTTATTAGAACAACAGCAGGCAACGAGCCAGAATGATTTCGGAACAGATTCCAGATTACTGGAGTGGTCAAGGAGAGTGGTCCTCAGGAATGATGCACCAGCCTTGTAGCAGATGTAGGCCAAGATGGAGCTGTGTTCAGTTGTGGATGCTGCAGCTCTTGTCCTGGGTTTAGCTGAGTGTTGGTGCTGATGGTGCACAGACACTATTTCTCTCCTCTGTGACAGGAGGTGCTCTATAGTGAGAGCTGAGTGCTCTCAGTGGCTTCTGGAACTCAAGAGAGCTATATCCTGAGAGACCTAGCCCCTACCTGTCCAGGGGTTTTGTTATCCTGGTCAGGTGGTGGCTAACTCTCCAATCAAACTCCAGTGTACATAATGCAATACAATTAGTAGACAGAACTTACTAGAGGGTTCATGACTGCCTCACACAGCTCCTAACCTGGAGAGGACGCTGTTTGTGTTTAACCCTTTAACCCCTGGAAATTTCCTAATTTTGCGTTTCCACAAGCCATATCTTTTGTATTTTTCCATTGTTATCCGCCAGACAAATTGTACTTTCTAGTGGCACCATTTCATATTGTGTTAATGGCACAGGGAAGCTTGAAAAAATTCCAAATGTGGTAAATTGCCAAACAAAAACACATTTGCTCCATATTCCTATGGGCTTAGCTTATTCATCTTTTCCTGTGCGGTCCAAATAAAACCTCACTTTTATTCATTGGGTCGGTACAATCACAGAGCTACCAAATTTATATATTTATATATCATTTACAATGTAAATCTTTTGTACAAAAAATGTTGTAGCTTTACCTTATTCTGACAGCAATAACTTCATACGACGGCGCTCGGAGCTCTGTATGGTGTCATTTTTTCCGGGACAATCAATGTTTTGGGGACTGTAAGACCTTTTGATGATTTTTTTATTTACATTTCTATGTGTTGCAAAATGGCAAAAATAATGGCCGCTATGTTCCGTTACAGGTTTACTGTTGGGAATAATCGTTTTTATATTTTGATTAGATCCGGCGATACCTAACATGTGTATGATTCTCCTTTTTTATATATATCTGTGTTCTAGGGAAAGGGGGGTCATTTGAATTTTTACATTTTTTTTTAACTTTTTTTTTTATATAATATTATTTTAGCACCCTCGGGTGACCCTAGGGCAGTGATGGCTAACCTATGGCACTGGTGCCAGAGGTGGCACTCAGAGCCCTTTCTGTGGGCACTCAGGCCATCACCAGAGATGACTCCTGGTATCTTCCTGCAGTCCCAGACAGCCCAGGACTTGCTGTGCACAGAGCTATTTTAAAGTGACAGCTGTGCCTGGGACTGTTTTCTGCTTTATTGGTGTCCTCAGGGTGCTGGTATCAATGAAAACTCTGACAGAGAAGGGAGTATAAATCACAAAATAAATTTCTGTGTTGGCACTTTGCGATAAATAAGCGGGTCTTTGTTGTAGTTTGGGCACTCGGTCTCTAAAAGGTTTGCCATCACTGCCCTAGGGGGTCTGACCGTTCATACAATATAGTGCAATGCAATTGCAATCGTGAATATACTGCTCCTGTATTACCGTCTGCCTGTGACAGACTGTAATACAGAATGCTTAATGGCAGCTATGGGGGCCTTTACCAGGCATGGTAACTGATCAGCGCCCTCTGATGACATGACGCGGGCGCCGATCAGTCATCCAAGATGGGGGCAGCCATGGACTATCGGTGACCATGGCAGTTACCGAAAGGGGTCATATGGACACTTGTCCCGTATGAAGAGGGCTCAGCCCTGCCCTCATTTCTGTACGTCTTATATAGTCGTACAGCAGTAAGGAAATGGTTAAAGTATAATTGGTGGAAACCTTTTAATCGTAGTTGAAAAATTTTAAAGATTATCGAGTGTATAATATTTGTATTGTATTATTATATCAGATTAGGTACAGCACTTTATATTTTCTCCTCTACGCTGCGGTCTATGTGCACACAGTGTGTAGATGGCAGTGACTCAGCCGCGAGCCCTTGACCCCGGAGGGTAGGAAGTGATTACGGGAGGCGCGATGCAATTGTCAACAGCAAGTACTGCAACAAACATTTCCTATTCAGGACACATAGGAGAAGTGGAATGGGAGGGACTGACCTGCAGATAAGTACAGTGCACTTACAGGATAGTCACCATATTGGGCATAGTCGTGGTATATGCCCAAATTAAGTAAGGTTATAATCAATCTGAACCATATTAGGTGTTTGGTCAAAGAAAGTATAGATGTGCCACACACGCATTCAGATATCTTCTCAATTTCCTCCTGGAAAGTTTTAGGCATGATGTAAACCTCAGATACCCAACAATATAGAGAGGTCAAGGTATAAACTACAAATGGAGTAAGGATAAAGTACCTGGGTTATTAGATTCTAAATATAGAGTGTATGTCGGCTTTTAGGGGCATCTAAAACTCTGTGCACAAGAGAAGGGTGGTCTCTGCTCCCACCTAAATTTTATATAATTAAAGTAATTAAGGTTTCTTCCTCTAAACTGGTACTGAAGAAAAATCACATCATTAACTACAGAACCTCATAAAACCTCATACACACCTCTGCTGCTGCAGAACATCATTATAGAAAGCTCAGCGGCTGCAGATCATTGAAATACACACCTTAGCTGTTGCATAGCATCATAATACACACATCAGCTACTGCAGATCATCATAGCTACTGCATAAAGTCAAAATACACACCTCAGCCACTGTGGAGCCTTAGAATGCACATTGCAGCTGCTGCAGAACCTCATAATACACTCCACAGCTGCTGAAGAACCTCATAATACACACATCATTAGCTGCAGAGCCTCATAACACACACAGCTGCTGCCGCAGAACTTCAAAATGAACACCTCAGCTGCTGCAGAGCATCACACTATGCATCTTAGCTGCTGCAGAACCTCTTAAAACACACACCTGCTGCTGCAGAACATCATGTTACACACCACAGGTATGGAGCTGGTCAAGAAAAACAATAACTGGCTGGAACTGAATGTGAGCAGAACACATGGGAAACCAGACCCCCTGTTCCAGGCTGATTGGGGTTGAGCTTGAGAAGACACAATTTTTAACCATTGCTGGGCCAGAGCAGACTGCAGCAGGGTAAGCATGTGGTGCTGTCCTAAACAACCAACAAGCGATGTTCACACAAACAGATACAATCAGATGCAGAGACAAATAAGCGTCCATGGACCTAGGATGACACTGACACAAATGTCACAGGTTATAGCCAAGTAAATTTATTAGCTTTTCTAAGTCTCATGGGTTCTAATTTGTCTTTTTAGACCTCATCCTCTGCTAGGCCAGTCTACTCCCATCTGCACAAATAAACGTATTGGGGCAGATTTACTTACCCGGTCCACTCGCGATCCAGCAGCGCGTTCTCCGTGGAGGATTCGGGTCTAAGGTAGTGCGCCCGGTGTCCACTAGGTGTCGCTGCTGCGCTGAAGTCCATCGGAGTTCACTGGAGTTCACCATCCGTTGCTGGATGCAGGTAAGCGTGTGTCAAGCGACAAATTTTTTTTTAAATTCAGCGTTTTTTCCAAATTTGTCGGGTTTTCCGACCGCCATGCCCCCCGATTTCCGTCACGTGCAACCCAGCGCCGATGCGGCAAAATCCGATCGCGGGTGCCAAAAACCTGGGGCAATTTGGCGCAAATCAGTAATTATCGGGAAACCGGACGAAAAAACGCGATTAGGGCCCTTAGTAAATGACCCCCATTATATGGCCATTTACACTTATTAAATCAGTGTCATAAGAAGATATGAACAATTATGTAATAATATCTTATAAAGGAAAAAACGCTTATTTCACCATTTTTAAGCTCTTTTCCTCCTCCTCCAACTACTTAACCAGCATTAACTCTGAAATGTTCATCAGCAGTAATATATGCTGTAACCCATCGATACATCTTGTTGTATGTAAATTGGTCAAAGCAAAACAAAAAATTTCAAGAGCTAGTTGTCAGGATCTGTACCACCACGGACGATGACGTAAGCCGACACTTGGGACCGGAGTCTAAATGGTACCCGGTTGTCACCAGAGCCCGCCGCAAAGCGGGTTGGACTTGTTGCGCCGTGGTACCACCAGGTTGTTCCACAGGTGCGACTTTGTCTGCAGTGGTGGCCAAGGCAAGGTACAGAGTTGTAAGGCAAGATCATAGACGGGGACAGGCAGGAGGTAGAGACAGGCAGCACAGGAACAGGGATGTAGCAGAAGGTCAGGACGGGCAGCACAGGAGCGAGGTCAGGAAGGGAATCGAGGTCACAAGGGGAAATCAGGATAATCGCGCAGGGCATCGGGAAAGCTTTCTCTAAGGTTATGAAAGATCTGGCAGGGAAGACAGGAAGAGGCTGAGACTTTATCGGATTCAGCAGCCTGCCAGCGGCAATTATCGGCGCGCTGGCCCTTTAAATCTCCGGAAGGCGTCACGCGTGCGCCCTAGGAGGTGGGGAAGCATGCACCGGAGGGTCGGAGCCAGCACTAGAATGTGGAGAGGTGAGAGCCGCAGCAGGAGCCGGGGGGCACACGTAGGAGCACGGGTGCGCCCGTGACCCGAGTCGTGGGTCACGGGAATACCCGTGACACTAGTAAAGTAATCAGAAGTACATGATAAAGCCATACTAAATATAATTATTAATCATAATTATCTACAAGCCAACTTCATTAATAATCCAGGGCTGGGCATGTAGGTGTTCAGGACAGGTACATAATAACCAGGGCACATGGCATTTGGCCCAGCAGATAGGACAAAGGTCTCGTTACGTTGCAAACAGTCTTCTATTTGCTAGATACATATTACTTTCTGTGTTATGGTCACAATACTCTGACCTCACGGTACACTACTGAACTGGATTTAGATAATCATGTTTTTACATGTTCCATGTTATGTAGGGAGTCATTTGAATGCAGTCAGTATAACACCCGTATCAAGACCAACAATAACTTTTTTTCAATAGGCAGTGGAGTCGGTTTTCTAAGGAATCAGACAAGTCGGTCTGATGTACTCACCAATTAGTCTTGGCCATCCATGAGAGAGTTGTCAGTTCCCTGCTTTGGATGTCTTTTGGTTGGTGCAAAACACAACATACTGGAAGCATCTACATTCTGGAGATGCTTAGACTCGTTGTCTAGGATGCCCACTATTTCTGACCATTATATGATTTATGTTCATAATTTTAGCAGTTTCCGCCAATCCATTCTCGCTGGTCTCATAGTTGGTGGCTGTGCCTCGATTCACCAAATACTAATGGCCTGGACAACCTTGTGGAAGAAACTCTTGCATTTTGGAGCCAAAATATCCGGTTGCCATCAAAAACTACCCTTTGTGGTGGGATATTTTAGATATTTTCAGGGCACACCCAGCTACATTGTAATCTCCTGATTTTTGTGAGGTGGTGAGATGGGGTAACCTTGATGGTAATATAAAAACTGGGAGAGGCAGGTCAACAAACAACCTGATGGTCCAGTTTACAAATTACACACACAAACTGGCCAAATCCTGCAACCATAACACATAATTCTAATTATTCCCATATAACAACATTATGACATTATGAATGATTAACACTGTCAATTATTCAAGGAAATACTCTGATGAGGAAGTCCCAAATCAGTAAATTGTACATTTTTTTTTACTGAGCTCCAATAAATGACAGACCAGAGACTCCCTTGTGCAAACTTCTGGCACTCTAACCCCAAAAAATAAACCCCACAGTCGAGCCTTAAAGGGAACCTGTCACCAGGGACCTCATTTTCACTAAAGACAGATTGTAAAAGCCCATGACACCTGCAGTGTCCATCTGCCTCTCTGCCGTTTCTAAGCATTTGCATTACAATATAATTGTGTGTTATAACTTACCTTGCTCCCTGACAAAATCCTGGGGTAGTCACAGTGGCTGGGCTTTGGTTTGGATGCATTTCAAAAAACAACATGCGGCTTGTCTGTGTTATCCACTCCTCAGAGCTTGACCCCCACCTTTGTGCTCCTGTATAGCTCCACCTCCTGCTTCTTCTCAGAGGTCACAGCCTGGTCAGCCTGACATCAGTGGGGGAGGGACAAGCTGTACAGGACCACAAACATGGAGACAGCCTGCAGCTCAGACAAGTCACATGTTGTTGTTTGAAATGCATCCAAACCAAAGCCCAACCCCTGTGACTACCCCAGGATTTTGTCAGGGAGCAAGGTAAGTTATAACACACAATTATATTGTAATGCAAATGCTTAGAAAAGGCAGAGAGGCAGATGTGCACTGCAGGTGTCATGGGCTTTTACAATCTGTCTTTAGTGAAAAATGAGGTCCCTGGTGACAGGTTCCCTTTAATAGGTTTCCAATCCCTCCCCAAGCCAACTTACCCTAACCACTAGTAATTCCAATCCGAAGGAGTCTGGCCTGGTACCACATGGACCTCCCCTCAAAATCCAGTCACATCTTCCACTCAATTTTAGGACCCCCCACTGCCAGTGCTACCATATCAAGGCTAGTTTCTTCCAGCTGTGAGTGACCCTCCAATAACTCGATGCATCCCACAAAAAACCAAAAATAAAGACCATTGTCCTTGTTTTGTGGATTTTGTGGGATGCAGTTGGGCAGAAGCTTGTTTTCAGCTTCAACCAAAATGGCTGTGCGCTCCACACCGAAACTTCTCAGCCTAAGACACTTTTAATGTCTTCTTAACTCCAGACCCATCCACATAAACCCTGTCATGTTGACCATCCCCTAAGGCATTTGACCTCTTATCTGACCACCATTATGTAGGATCTGCTAAAAGGTCATCTATCGCTTCCTAATTTCAAGAACCATCCAGATCCCATAGGTCGGATCACCACCTTCTAATTACCCCCTCATCCTTAGTCCAGTCTAAATCCCTTCTGTACCTTTGTAACCCTAGTTCCATTCCTACAAACCCCATCATATTGACCCCCTAGAGGACAGATGCTAAAGAGTCATCTCATTTTTCGATTACCATCTAGGTCCCAGAGGTCGGACCACCACCCATCTTAATGTTTCGGCAGATCCTAGATGACAATAATAACATGCTAATGATTTTTCTATAGTGAAGGAAATCGATATCAAAAACATGAAGTCTCTCAATCACACAAGCTGCAACCTTTTGAATTTCATCTACCGAAAAGAAGAAGTTCCCCATCTACTGGATGAACACATTTAGAACAAGTTCTATGAAGTGTTATCTAATATAACGGAAGCTGCAGGCTGGACCCTCCCTGGATGATTTCACTTATGGATCGGGTGAAAGGTTTGGGAACTTATTAATCATTTACCTAAATTGCATCATGTGTATTTCTGTTCCCAGGTCAAGTTCTCGTGATTCTCCTGACACATGTATAATGATGTGAGTGTGCGCTAGCAATTATTGTAGCAATAAAAAAGGAAGTGTTATACAATTAGCCGCTAGTAGACAGAATATCCAACTTGTTTCTTAGAACGGTTCAGCGAGGACTAACAACAGTTCATCTGTGTTCACAGGGACTTCTCAGTTCATTACAGTTATATTTTTGTACTTTTTGTCCGGTGAGATTTATTGTTTTTTTTTTTTTAAGTTTTGAGGTTTATGGGGTTCTCTTTCCTGTCTATTGGTCAACCAGTTAAAAAAAAACAACAAATACGTCCGCTCCTCTTGATGTTGATCCTGTCCTGAGCTAGTCTGGACACGCTGGGATCACCTAGAAAATAAACTTATAATTCGCAGCCCAGAGTGCGGGGATAAGATGTCCGGTACTCCAGGCTGCAAATTATGCACAAACCCACACCTCCCTCTCCCATGCTGGGAGAGAGAGGTGACGTCACACAAGAGGCACCAGACATCTTGTCCCTGCACTCCGGGCTGCTTATTATAAGTTTCTTTTCTAGGCGATACTGGTGGTCAAGCTTAGCAAAGGACAGTGCCAAGATCAAGAGGAACAGAGGTATTTGTACGTTTTTTGTTTTTTTTTTGAACTGGTTGATTTCCTTTAAAGAAAACCAATCATGAAGAATCTACCATCAGTAGTAGATCTGATGGTAGATTCCTTCTGCCTGCCTCTGCCCTAATCTGTAATGTAATAATCCTTGGAACCTAACCTAACTGGTTAAAAAACTTTTTTTTTTTAAACTATTTTAGTAATATGTAAATTAACTGCAGGCGCTACTGGGGCGTGGAGTAGCCTTAGCTCCCAGTGCCTGGCCAGGGTGTTACAACCACAATAGTGTTACAACAGAAAACCAAAAGTCCCCAGAATGGAACACATGCTTAACCCTTGCTCCATTACTTTCTATGGGGCTTCTGAGATATCCATCTTGAACACCATCCTGAAAGTCCCCTGGAACTGAATGGACCAAAGTTTCCCACCTTTGAAAAACGAAAATACATATTTTTGCAGTGCTGTCACATTTAAACCTTAAGACAGGTACCTTAAGCAATATTCACATTGATGCCAAATCATCTATTATAATAGAAATACATTGCTCCAGTAACCTAAAAATACATTTTCAAAAACTATCTGGCTTCTTGCCAGGACAGACACCAGAGTCATATGAACATTGAGTCACAGAAATAACTGCTCACAATTTCTCACACTTCCCCCCTCCCTTCTGACAACGTCACTGTGTTAAAAATCTCATGCTTGCTTGGTAGTTTCTCCAGCTTTGACATGCGCAGTGAGTATCTCTAATTGTCAAGTAGGAGGAGCCAAGGTCTCTGATACATCCCAAGACTGCCCCACCAGAGGGGTGTCATTATACATAGGAGTGGTGGCACAGGAGATAGTTGTACACTTCATATCCTTTGATGGAAATGACTGAATAGCAATCTGATTACTTAAAAAAACATTGGGGGTCATTTACTAAGGGCCCGAATCGCGTTTTTTCCCTGAATTGCCCCGGAATTTTGGCGCACGCAATCGGATTTTGGCGCATTGGCGCCGGCATGCACGCAATGGAAATCGTGAGGCGTGGCCGTCGGAAAACCCGTCGGATTTTTTTAAAAAAAATGTGTCGCTGGACACGCGCTTACCTGCACCCGGCCCGGCTTGGTTAACTTCAGTGCACTCTGACGGAATTCAGCACAGCAGCGACACCTGGTGGACATCGGGCGCACTACCTTAGTGAATCGCCGGAAGACCCGAATCCTCCACACAGAACGCACCGCTGGATCGCGAATGGACCGGGTAAGTAAATCTGCCCCATTGTATATAAAAGTATAAATGGGCCTATAATGGGGGTGTAAAATATGGCAGCAGGGGAGGTAAATATGGCTGTGCAGAAGTTTTTCTTGTGTAATTCTCTGATAATACACTGATCAAACCTAAAATACTGGGAAAAAGGGCGCAGCTCTATCTACACTATCCTTACAGAAGACAGTAATTCATGTTTATAGCCGCGTAACCTTCATATACATTGTGTATCTCTAATTCTAGGTAAATTCCGGTCCTTACCTTATATAGACCTGTTCACACTGATTTCACTTCAAAATACGTCTTATCAGCTGAACAAGTGCCAAGAGGATGAATAGCATGAAGGTCACAAAGGTATTAGATAACAGGAAAATTTCACATTTCACACTGCGCCGTCTATTTGTGAAGTGCTTTGTCATTCACTGGTTAAAACTATCTACAGTACTTATCTATCTCCTATGTATCCATCTATCTATCTATCTATCTATCTATCTCCTATCTATCTATCTATCTATCTATCTCCTATCTATCTATCTCCTATCTATCTATCTATCTCCTATCTATCTATCATCTATCTCCTATCTATCTATCTCATATCTATCTATCTATCTCATATCTATCTATCTATCTCATATCTATCTATCTATCTCATATCTATCTATCTATCTCATATCTATCTATCTATCTATCTATCTCCTATCTATCTATCTATCTATCTATCTATCTATCTATCTATCTCCTATCTATCTATCTATCTATCTATCTATCTATCTCATATCTATCTATCATCTATCTCCTATCTATCTATCTATCTATCTCATATCTATCTATCTATCAATCTATCTATCTCCTATCTATCTATCTATCTATCTATCTATCTATCTATCTATCTATCTCATATCTATCTATCATCTATCTCCTATCTATCTATCTATCTATCTCATATCTATCTATCATCTATCTCCTATCTATCTATCTATCTATCTCCTATGTATCTATCTATCTATCTATCTATCTATCTATCTATCTCCTATGTATCTATCTATCTATCTATCTATCTATCTCCTATGTATCTATCTCCTATGTATCTATCTATCTATCTATCTATCTATCTCCTATGTATCTATCTATCTATCTATCTCCTATGTATCCATCTATCTATCTATCTATCTATCTACTTCAAGAAAATGAAAACAGCACACCATGAAACAGGCAGGTGATGGTGGGTGCAAGCACACTGGGATCGGGCCACGGATCCTCTGACAAAATATGATGAGAAAATAGGCAGCACTCCGGAGGTATCGTGCAAAAAATGGTGTCCTTTATTCCATGTTTTTGAAAAAGCTTGATAAAGACTCTGTGTGAGTCGAAACGTCGCTCTTGCTGTACTTTTTCAAAACATGGAATAAAGACACCATTTTTTGCACGATACCTCGGAGTGCTGCCTATTTTCTCATCATATCTATCTATCTATCTATCTATCTATCTATCTATCTACTATCTATCTCCTATGTATCCATGTATCTATTGTTCCTATGTATCCATCTACTCTTACTCTACTCATAACTATCTATCTATCTACTATCTATGCTACTATCTAATCGCATATCTATCTATCTATCTATCTATCTCATCTCCTATCTAATCTATCTATCTACTATCTCATACTATCTCATATCTATCTATCTATCTATCTATCTATCTATCTATCTATCTATCTATCTATCTATCTATCTCATATCTATCTATCCATACCCATACAGGTGAACCATTAGAGCACTTTCCTGATATTATCTGTAATTTTTATGTAATGATTATATGATCACTTATGAGCAATACCGCTGCACTAAGGTGAATTTATATGCTGTACTTATACATTGGATCACAACAGAATATGCACTGTATTATATGTATATACTGATCACTTATGTTTGTTTACTAATACTATGATGTCATCACTATGTGACTATAAATATCTCTGTATAACATGACACAATTGGCTTGACAAAGGCTGGGAAACAGCCGAAACGTCGCACGAGGTGGAATAAAAACCACATTTCTTTTCACTATATGGAGTGCTGCCGTTTTTTCATTCCTATCTATCTATCTATTATCTATCTATCTATCTCCTATCTATCTATCTCATATCTATCTATCTCCTATCTATCTATCTCATATCTATCTATCTCCTATCTATCTATCTCATATCTATCTATCTCCTATCTATCTATCTCCTATCTATCTATCTATCTATCTATCTATCTCATATCTATCTATCTCCTATATATCTATCTATCTATCTATCTCCTATCTATCTATCTATCTATCTATCTATCTCATATCTATCTATCTCCTATATATCTATCTATCTATCTATCTATCTATCTATCTATCTATCTCATATCTATCTATCTCCTATATATCTATCTATTATCTATCTACAGTCTATGGGGGTTATTAACCCCTTAACGACCAGGCCCTTTTTCGTTTTTGCTTTTTAGTTTTTCACTCCCCACCTTCAAAAATCTATAACTTTTTTTATTTTTCCATGTACAGAGCTGTGTGACGGCTTGTTTTCTGCGTAACAAATTACGCTTCATAGTGACGGTATTTAATATTCCCTGCCCTGTATTGGGAAGAGGGAATAATATTCTGAATGCAGTGAAACTGGTGCAAAAATGCATTTGCGCCGTATTCTTGTGGGCTTGGATTTTACGGATTTCACTGAGCGCCCCAAGTGACAGGTCTACTTTATTCTTTGGGTCGGTACGATCACAGGGATAACACATTTGTATAGGTTTTATAATGTTTTCATACAATTACAAAAATTAAAACCTCCTGTACAAAAAAAAAATCTTCATTTTGCCATCTTCTGGTGCTAATAACTTTTTCATATTTCGGTGTACGGAGCTGTGGGTGGTGTCATTTTGGTGATGTTTTCAATGCTACCATTTTGAGGACTGTACGGCCTTTTGATCACTTTTTATTGAATTTCTTATATTTTTCAAAATGGCAAAAAAGTGGCATTTTTGACTTTGGGCGCTATTTTCTGTTACAAGGTTAAACGCTGGGAAAAAAACTTTCTTATATTTTGATAGATCGGGTATTTTGGGATGCGGCGATACATAACATGTTGAGGATTTTTACTGTTCATTTATATTTATATCAGTTCTAGGGGAAGGGATGATTAGAATTTTTAGTTTTTTTTAAATTGAATTAAAATTTTTAAACTTTTTAAAATTTTTTTTTTTTTTTTACAATTTTTCAGATCCCCTAGGGTAGTATAGTGGGTGGGGATTTTGCACATTGGCGCAAATTTACTTACCTGGTCCTGTCGCGATCCCCAATCCGAACAGACCGACGGAGATGAAGTCCGGCGTGATTCACTAAGATCGTGCGTCCAATTTCCAACATGTGTTGCTCAGCTCCGCCGGAGTTCACCTTCTTCTTCCTGGTGCTTGTAAGTAAGTGTCTTGCGGCACAATTTGAATTTTAAATCACGCTCGTAGTCCGAATCCATTGGTTGTCCGGCGGCCACGCCCCTCGATTTGCATTGCATGAAAGTCGCCGTGATTGCACCAAAATCCGATCACATCCGCCAAAAACCCCTGTTAAATACGGCGCAACACGATAATCGTCGTGAAACCTGACGAAAATGCAGTCCGCGGACCCTTAGTAAGTGAGCCCCATTATCTATTACAATGTGCAAATTGCATATTGTAATAGATAGCCTAAAAAATGACAGCCTTGGGTCTTTGTGTGACCACTGGCTGTCATGGCAACGGATCACCGCTTCCCGATGACGTCACGGGGAACGATGATCCGAGCCAAGGTGGCGGCGCCCAAGCGTCACCGGTTCGTTAATGCCGTCGGCAGCTTTGCACAGTGACCCTGTTAAATATCCCCCTATCTATCTATTACATATCTATCTTTATATCATCTATTTTCTATCTTTCTATAGTGGGGAAAATAAGTATTTGCTACTTTTGCAATTTTCGCACCTACAAAGAATGGAGAGTAGTGATGAGCGGATCCAAACTTTAGGTTCAGCGCCTCCATTCGGCAGCTCTGTGTAACCTGGACATAATGGGCTGCAGAGGAGCCGGTCGGGCAGCTTTACGCCCCTAGCAATTAGGCATGACCAGATGTCCACCTGGCCAATCACAGTCATTCCCAGTTGCTAGGGACATAAACTGCCTGATTGGTTGCTTCATAGCCCATCAAGCAACATGTCCGAGTTATGCTGAGCTGCCCAACGGAGGACGCCGAACCTAAACTTCAGGTCTACTCATCTCTAATGGAGAGGTCTTTCATAAAATAGATACACAGAACTTAAAGGGGTTCTCCACTTTCAGCGAATAATTGATATGGTTTGTGGAAGGAAAAGTTATACCATTTTCCAATCTACTTTCTGTATTAATTCCTTATGGTTTTTTAGATTTCTGATTACTTTCCTTCTATAGGAAGCTTTTATGTTTACTTCCAGCTTTACTTATGTTTACAGAGGTGCACGGCTCGATATAACACACAGCTCTAGTTACTCTGATACTAACAAGCCGTGCACCTTTGTGGGATCACATGACCATGGACAGATTTCGATCCAGTGAAAGTAAACAGAGAAGCTTTCTATAGAAGGACAGCAAGCAGAGATCTAGAGAACTGTAAAGAATTGATACAGAAAGTAGATTGTAAAGTTGTCTAACTTTTCCTTACACAAACCATATCAATTGTTTGCTGAAAGTGGACAACCCCTTTAATATTTGGTACAGAAATCTTTGTTTGCAATTACCGTACCCACATCAAAGAAGACGTCTTAGCCGGTCTATGTCTACAGGTCACGCTGTTACATTGTGTAAGTCATTGCTGTAAATAGACACATGTTATCTCTTGTATCAGTACAAAATTCATCTTATGATACACTTGGAGAAAACTCGCTTCACCCAGCTCCTGCCGTCCGTATGTTTCTTACCATAGTCAACCAGCAAACACGGCCATCACCTGTCAACTTTGTACCGTGGAGAGATAAGATATCTTTGCCTTATTTGCAATCTTTGATCCATCGTTTCACACTGAATAATGTATCCAGTATCCGGTGAGAGATCATGGGGATGTAGATAACTTCAGCCTCGCTTATATTTCTTTTTAATTTTTTTTTTTTTTGGTAGAATTCAGGAAGTCATAAATGTGTTATTTCAATGTATTTCATTATAGCTTGTTTTTTGTGGGTTATGTAATATTTTTCAATGGAGCCTTTCTGGATTGCCTGTTACTCATTGATATCATTATGGGGATTGGGGGCACAGACTGGGGTCCTGTGTATGACTTCTGTATGGGATGATTTTGTCCCTTCTGCTTCTTTATCTTATGGTAAATGGCAGGCACACAGTCTATATTACACAGGGATATTTCCACGTAGAATTTGTGCAGGGAATGTGATACAGTAACATTTATGTCATGGGGGGGTTTGTACCATGCCATTTTTTGGAGCGTTTGGCATCTTCCTGTATTAACCTCTATCGTATTTACAAAGTCTTACAAGAAAAAAATTGAGATTGTTGCGGGGCAAATGTAGGAAGAACTGCAGGTACATATTGTGCCAGGGCTAATTAGGCTCACACTGCCAAAGGGAAAGCAGTAGTAGATGATAATGCAAGCAGTTTGGGCAGTAGCCCGGGACCCAAGCCTTCTAGGGGGCCCATGGCCACCAAAACCACCCACCAATTTTATAATCAAAAGGACCTTTGCCCTTGTAATCTGTTCCTGCTCTTAATACACATATGAACAAGAGCCATTTTAGGACCTTTTACGGTCTTTCAAAGGTCCTGAAGCACAGAGCGAAAGCAGACAGAAGGGACACATCCTCCATTCCCCAAAAAGCTTCTAGTACCAAATGTAAGAAGTTAATTCCGGACTTGTAGAGGCGGAGGTGTGAGCATAGACATATCTGGCAAGACAGTGCTGGATTTCGGGCTCTGTCCCACTCTCCCAGCTAGCAGAAGATTTGTCCTATGAACACACAGCTGGAGCAGAAGAGAGGACTGCTGCTGTGGGGGAAGGGGGAGAGGTAAGTATTATTATTTTTTATTCAGCAGCAACAAAGGGAAGCTAGGGGGGCACAGTATAATGGGCCACCATATCAGGGGGGAGCTAGGGGCCACAATTTGAGGAAGGCCACAATGTGAGGGGGAGGAGCTAGGGGGCCACAATGCTTGGTGGAGCTGGGGGTTACAATGTGAAGCGAAGCTGGGAGCACGATTTTGTGCACCAAAAACACAGGCTTTGTGCCAAAATGTATAAATGCTCCACTTTGTGTTTGTCGGTGGCTGTAATGTTTAAAACTTAAAGAATAGGGAAAGTTTAAGGGACGTGGATACTTTTGCAATCCATTGAATAAACTCTTGGCTTCTTTCATGAAACGTCTTAACTACCAAAACTGACAACATTTTGGCCACAAGCGACATCCCACCCCTGAGAGTTATTCCTGCAATGTCTCCATCTGACCACAAGGGTAAGAATTCATGTTACATGTCCACTTTTTACAAGGGATACTGTGCTCATATCCTATGCTTTATCCTACGGTGCCCCCTATTGGTAGCACCTATTACTGCATATTATTAAGTCTCGATTAAGTTTCTTTCATCTGTATTTGATCCTGAACTGAAACCAGGATTAGGCTCATTACACACTCTTTCCCTCTGTTAAAAAAGCAAAGAATGGAGGTTCTAGAATCCCATTGACGTCAATGTAAATTTTATGTCATCTGTTATGTTCCAGTTAGGCACGGATCCAAAAAATGACAGAGGCTGCAGTACTTTTTGTCTGCTTGAAAAAACCCATGGATAACGCATGCCTGCCAAGCTGACCATGATGGATGACATAAAATTTCCATAGATGTCAATAGGTTTTTAAACTGGTACGTTAAACCTCCATTCTTTACTTTTTTAACGGAGGTAAGGAGCGGTAGTGTGAATTTAGTCTTAGAGAACAGTAGTCCAGAAGAGCGGCAAGGACTTCTAGTATCGTAGAAAAGTCTAATGCTACAGTCCCCTGTGGAAAGTTTGACTTGGCCAAACAAAATGATGTAAAATTGACCTTATTGATACATTTTTATCATTTTCAAATTCAAATTTGGGTGAAATTTATCGCTTCTGCCATCTTAGTAGCATCTTTGGAGAGTCAGAAGACCCCATACACATTGGCCTTAATAATAATAATAATTCCTTTATTTATATAGCGCACACATATTACACAGCGCTGCACAAAGTTTGCCAAATCAGTCCCTGTCCCCAATGGGGCTCACAATCTAATCAACCTACCAGTATGTTATGGAGTGTGGGAGGAAACCGGAGGACCCGGTGGAAACCCACACAAACAAGGAGAGAACATGCAAACTCTTAATGGGGTCTTCCCACCACCTCAATAATGAGACCTCCACATATCATGAGAACGGGGGGTCCGATGTAACTCCATCGGACCCCTCATCGCTCCTGAGATGAGCGGAGCAGATGTCCTCCATGTTTGTTCTGCTCCAGTCACCTCCATGGAGCTGACAGAGATAATAATTTGGTAAAATCACAATTGCTTTACAGTTAAGCTTTTATTCATGTCTGTTTGGGTTTCATTGCCTTATCTTAATCTACTGATCCAGTTGATGTTTGACACACTTGTTTTGATTAGGTTTCTGTATAGTCCAGTGCTGAATATACTGTTTCTGCCCTTTAAGGGTACATTCACACGCGGTATGCCCGCCGTGCGGCCGCATGTGCATCCCCGCAGCCGGCCATGTGAATGAGCCCTAAGGGAGCGCCCCAAAATTAAAGTGTAACAACATTTTGAAAATAAATAGTGCAGATGCTAATAATGAACTTTGTAAAATACTTTATTAGAGAAGTCTGTTTCTGTGTCCTTCTTTTCCCCCTGCCTTTCTTCCCTATTTAAGCAGTTTGTGTAAATCAGCTTTCTGTCCTGTATCCATTGACAGCTGAGAGATAAGGAGAAGCTGATAAAGTGTCTATTGACTCTTTACAGACAGTCTCTGGATAGTCTAATCCCCCTGAGAGATGATTAATCAATGAGTTGTGTGTATAAAGGGTTAATCATTACCCTTCTTATCTGGATGGAGCTCTGAAGATTTTCAGATACACTACAGAATGGAGATATAGGCAGGAAAGAATATACAAGCTGCAGATATAGATCCACTTTAAACCTATTTTTACTGACTGTATGTCTGGTCCCTGCAGCCTGTAAACTTGACTCCCCTCAGAGAAAATATGACTCTTCTCAGCTAAATTGCATAAGCTAATGTTGTAAAACGCCAGTGAGTTCCCTTTAAACATGAATGAACTTGTCAGAAATACGGAAATGCACCACTAGATGTCACTGCTATCATTCTGTCTTTAATCCTGTAACCCAGAAGCGTTCATACGCAGTAGGGACAGAAACTTTGTTATCCATCGACTCCTTACTTCTTAAATCAACTTTTAAAATTATACTTATGAATCAGAGGGGTGTTACCAGAGCCCCTCCATGCTTTAACTTAACAGGCTGTTACACTGCCATGCTGTAGCTTTACAGGCTGCTACACTGTGCAAGAGTACTTCCTCCTCCCACTGTGGGATTACAGCAGGCAGAGAATAATAATTTGTGTACTGACGGAGAGGGGGAGAAATGCTTTGACATAGTGTAACAGCCTGCAAAGTGCATTGAGAGGCTCTGGTAACGCCTCCAGAGCACTTCTGTGAGCTAATTGGCATCATTCTAAATGTTGATAAAGTTGGTTTATCACGTGCTTGATTTTGATGGTAGATTTCCATTGAAAGGGGTGGGCCATTCTTTTACAAACCTTTTACTACCTTAATAATAATCCCTGAATGTTCATCAAGTGATTCAGCAGTCCTACTACTTACTTTAGTGTTTTCTGCAGACTCTCCATGATCCTTTGTTTACACGTCTGAGCTCTGGTGAATAGAAGGAGCTGCAGCAGGCGATTATGACTCATCCAGGGTGGGTTCCCATGTTCAGTTTTTAGCTAAATTTTTTTAATGCCTGACCAGTAATTGTGTGTAAAAAAAAGAAAAGAGAGCAGCTTTTCTCAACACCGGCTTTTGGCTTTAACAGCATAACAATATGGTTATTAATTTACCCATCAGACAGTGAGTGAGGTGTGATTCCATTATCATTCATTGCTCCCTTTAAAAGCCATAGAATTTTTATTATTTCATCAATATGACTATATTGGGGCTTGATTTTTGTAGGATGATTTTTTTTTTTCATAGGCACATGGAAATATAGATGCATACAATAACTTCTTGTGAACAATGCTTCTGTATTAACACAGAACTCAATACTAATAAACTTCTTGGTCTCCTGTGACCTGCTGTACTCCCGCTCTGGAACCCTGTATTGTGTCCAGAGTCTGAACCATGAGTACCCCAGCCTGAGCCAGTACCCTGAATCCCAGTGTGAAATGTAACCTGTATCTATCCCTGTGTATCCTGACCTGATGTGGAACCCTGCATCCTGACCTGATCTGGAACCCTGTATCCTGACTAGAGCCAGAACCCTGTATCCTGACCTGGTCCAAAACCCTGTATCCTCACCTGGTCCAGAACCCTGTATCCTGACTAAAGCCAGAACCCTGTATCCTTACTTGGTCCAGAACCCTTTAGCCTGACCTGATCTAGAAGTCTCTTTCCTGACCTGATCTGGAACCCTGTTTCCTGACCTGGTCCAGAACCCTGTATCCTGACCTGGTCCAGAACCCTGTATCCTGACCTGGTCCAGAACCCTGTATCCTGACCTGGTCCAGAACCCTGTATCCTGACCTGGTCCAGAACCCTGTATCCTGACCTGGTCCAGAACCCTGCATCCTGACCTGGTCCAGAACCCTGTATCCTGACCTGGTCCAGAACCCTGCATCCTGACTAAAGCCAGAACCCTGTATCCTTACTTGGTCCTGAACCCTTTATCCTGACCTGATCCAGAAGTCTCTTTCCTGACCTTATCTGGAACCCTGTTTCCTTACCTGATCCAGAACCCTGTATCCTGACTTAATCTGGAAACTTGTATACCGACCCGATCTGAAACCCTGTATCCTGACCTAATACGGAACCTTGAACCTTGACCTGATCCGGAACCCCAAACCTGTACTCTGAACCCTGTTTCAGAGCCTGCACCCTTTTCCTAACTTTGTAACATAATTCCATGACTGTTCCCTGCCTGGAGGGAATGAATATTTCTCTGAAAATATGTTGTATACAGTTTGCAAAAGCCTTAAGGAATATGTAATATTTTCTGCCTTCGTTGCGATGGCAAAAACAACACATTTTTTTGAATAATAATGAGATTTAATCACAATAAATTGATACTAAATCCAGCGCTGTGTATGAATCGATCCGATCCCTCAGTACAGTCTGTGCCCTGTTATCATCTGTACAGCAGCTCAACACCCACTCAGGTTCCACATCAGATTTCCTTCATTTCCAATCCCACGTCTAGGAACAAATCGCAACGTACAGATGTAGGTTTGTTTGTGGAGCCGAATATTGGGCTGAAGAACATCTCTCCATTCAAGATAACGATGTAAAAATGCATCTTAATTATGACGATTGTTCGGCTGGATTGTGCCTTCCGGTCTCAGATTAATATTCATGGGAAATATGGAAAAAATGGGACATTTCATGCGGAGGAGATAAATCCTGCAGCTCCTGAGGAGGAGGTAGAGATGGGGAGAAGAGGAACAGGGGGAGATGTTAGTGGTGAGGTGGCCGAGCAGCATTGATAAATATTAAAGGGGTTGTCCACTGGGGGATATAGGGGCTGGGGTTACGACATTTTTGGCCATGATTAGTCCTATAGCAGGTACATTCGTTGGAAGGAGAATAGGCTGCACTACCGGCATATGGACATGAGTGGCGCTATTTAATGGGCAAATAACAATTTTGTCAGATTTTGGACAAACTTGTTAAAAAACCTATAATGTATTATAACTTTTTTTCAGAATTATTTCAGTTGGTAACCGGGATTGTCCATGATCTGTTGTGGAAGGGTCTGGTTTTCTTATTATGTGTATTATGGGTACAATGGGGTTCTCTGAGAGTCCGTCCTTCATCAATGTCTTATGATCAATATAATAACATTAGGTGCAAACAAAATCCTTCAACTTCCAGCGCAACCACCAGGTGACCAAATATATACACGTTATTACTGGAGGATAAGCCCTACTGGACAAATATGGATATCCTTAGTATTATTATACTTAGTTATGATATACTGTACTGTGACATCACTGTGTGTATTATCTCTGTACTGTGACATCACTGTGTGTATTATCTCTGTACTGTGACATCACTGGTGTATGTAAATCCTGTACTGTGACATTGACACTGTGTGTATGTATCTCCCTTATACTGTGACATTCACTGTGTGTATTATCCTGTACTGTGGACATCACTGTGTGTATATCCCCTGTACTGATGACTACATGTGTGTACTTATCTCTGTACTGTGACATCACTTTGTGTACTATCGCTTCCCTGTACTGTGACATCAACTGTGTGTATTATCCCTGTACTGTGACATCTCTGTGGTGTATTATTCTGTACGTGACATCACGTGTTATATCCTGTCACTGTGACATCACTGTTTGGATCCCTGTACTGTAGCATCACTGTGATGTATTATCTCTGGACTGTGACATACACTGATGTGTATTCCTGTACTGTGACATCCGTGCACTGTGTGTACTTACTCTCCGACTGTACATGATTACCACTGTATAAAAGTAAATCTTTCATGCCCTGTACTGTGACAACTCACTGGCTGTTTTGTAGGTGGGGGGGGGTGTAAGTTATCGGGGCGGTGAAAATAGCTAGTTACAATCTGAATAGTATAGTATAATATCAGGGGCACGATGATACAGGGGTGACACAAGGGAAAGGAGAGATGACTCTTTGGTGGTGCATCAAATGCGTGCCAATGGCTGCATAACTAAAGTGTGGGGTCGGGGCGGGGGTCAGAAAAACGAGGGGGGGGCTGTGTAGGATATTGCATGCCACCCTGTGATAAGTCAGTCAGCGATATTAAAATAGAATCTGTGACAGCCACCTGCTCTGTGGTATTAACCATGCCTAGCCTGTACCTGGTGCACCAGCTTCTGCTTGTGTATTATCCCCCTCCGCTACTGTGATCATCTCGTGTGCCGGATGAATCGACCTTGTAACTGTTACACACGTGTGCTACTATCCCCTGTACTGTGACATCACTGTGTGTATTATCCCTGTACTGTCACATCTCTGTGTGTAGTAATCCCTGTACTGTGACATCACTGTGTGTATTTCTCTGTACTGTGACATCACTGTGTGTTTATCTCTGTACTGTGACATCTCTGTGTGTATGAATCCCTGTATGGTGACATCGCTGTGTGTTTATCTCTGTACTGTGACATCGTGTGGTATTCTCCTGTACGTGACTCACTGTGTGTATTAACCCCCTGTACGTGACATCTCTGTTGTATTATCCCCTGTACTGTGACTCTCTGTGTGTATTATCCTGTACTGTGACATCCTGTGGTAATTAATCTCTTACTGGACATCACGGTGTGTATTATCCCTGTACTGTGACATCACTGTGTGTATTATCCCTGTACTGTGACATCACTGTGTGTATATCCCTGTACTTGTACAAACACTGTGTGTATTAGCATCCCGCGTACTGTGACATCACTGCATGTATTATCCCTGTACTGTGACAGTCCCTGTGTGTAATATCCTGTACTTGACATCACGGTGTGTATGTATCTCTGTACTGTACCACCACTGTGTTGATTATCCCTGTTCTCGTGTACAATCACTGCGTATAATCCCGTTTACGGTACATCACTGTGGTTTTATCCCTGTACTAAGTTGTTGTACACAATGTGATCACTGGGTGTATATCCCTGTACTGACTGTACATCACTGTGTGTATTATCCCTGTTACTAGTACATCACTGTGGTAATCGTACTGGCCCCTGTGTATCTTCTGTCATCACTGATGGATTATCCCTGATACTGTGACGTCACTGTAGGTATTATCCCTGTAACTGGTGACAATCACTGTGTATATTATCCATGTAATGGACATGACTGTGGTACTTATCCCTGTACTGTGACATCACTGTGTGTATTAATCCCGTGTACCGTTGACATTACTTTGTGGTAGTATCCCGACTGTGACATCACTGTGTGCATTATCCCTGCTACTGGACATCACTGTGTGTATTATCCCTGTACTGTGACATCACTGTGTGTATATCCCTGTACTGTGACATCCTGTGTGTATATCCCTGTACTGTGGACATCACTGTGTGTATATCCTTGTACTGTGACATCACTGTGTGTATTATCCCTGTACTGTGACATCACTGTGTAGTATCCCTGTACTGTGACATCACTGTGTGTATTATCTCCTGTACTGTACATCACTGTGTGTATATCCCTGTACTGTGACATCACTTTGTGTATTACTCCCAGTACTCTGTGATATTACTACGGTGTGTATATCCACAGTACTGTGACTTACAGCTCTATTCTCACTGTCTATGAAATGTGAAATTGGCAAGTTTAAAACAGTAGTGGTGTATGCATTCACAACTACAAATCCCATTACATAGGACAACTCAGGGACACTTAAGTTTTTTATTCCATTGTTGGATCCTGTGTTGGTAAGAGTCAAGTCAATGTGAAGGAAACGCCTTTAAGTTTAGGATAACCCCCAGATAAATTTCTATATTTTACAGCTCCACTATGGGACCCACTACATACACATGTACACTCACACCGGCCCAGGCTCATGGTACCACCTGTCCAACTGCTCGTTTAACATCTAATTTTAATCAGCCAATCACTGCGGCACTCCAGTGCATTTAGGCATGTAGACAGGTCAAGACAATCTCTCTCTGCATGTTTCTCCCCTAGCTCATTATGGGAAGAAAGGTGATTTTGGCCTTTGACGTGGCATGGTGTTTGGTGCCAGAAGGGCTGGTCGAGTATTTTCAGAAACGCTGATCTACTGGGATTTTCACGCACACCTCTCTAGGGTTTAAAGAAAGGGTCCGAAAAAGAAAAAACATCCAGTTCGGTGGGCGGAAATGCCTTGTTGATGCCAGAGGTCAGAGAGAATGGGCAGGACTGGTTCGAGCTGATAAAGGCAACAGTGACTCAAATCGCCACCCGTTACAACCAAGGGTATGCTGAGAGTCCTCTGCCGCACGTATCGTCCAACTTTGAGGCAGATGGACTACAGCAGCATGAAGACCACACCGGGTGCCACTCCTTTCAGCTAAGACCAGGAAACTGGGCTACAATTTGCACAACTCATCGAAATTGGACAGTAGAAGATTGGAAAAACTTGCCTGGTCTGATGAGTCTCGATTTCTCAGCGACATTCGGATGGTAGGGTCCAGAATTTGTCGTCAACAACATGAAAGCATTGACCATCCTGCCTTGTATCAGACGTTCGGGCTGGTGGTAGGCGGTGTCTGGTGTGGGGATATTTCTTTGGCCTCTTGGCCCCTTGGTTACAACGCCACAGCCTACCTGGTATTGTTGCTGCCCATGTCCATCCCTTTATGAGCACAATGTACCCTGTAACATCTGATTGCTAGAGGGGGGGAAAGAGCTGGGGAGGAAATAAAAGGGGGGCGAGAGAAGGGAGAGATGTAAATTCAAATTGCGCGGGTACCATTCCCCTCTGTGTTGTTTGAGTACACCGGGTGCTGCATGAATCGTGTAGGGTTGAAGCACCATGCATAAACTATAACCAACAAACACTACTCGTGTGTATTATCCCTGTACTGTGACATCACTGTGTGTATTATCCCTGTACTGTGACATTACTGTGTGTATTATCCCTTTACTGTGACATCACTGTGTGTATTTCCTCTGTATTGTGACATCACTGTGTGTATTATCCCTGTACTGTGACATCACTGTGTGTATTATCCCTGTGCTGTGACATCACTGTTGTATTATCCCTGTCCTGTGACATTACTGTGTGTATTATCCCTGTATACCAGAACACCCCCTCCTTCATAACTGTGTATAATTTGTGTTATATGATATAACTCCTCAAGATGGCCTGGCAGATGGGATATGTCCTGCAGCACTGAATGGAGGTCCTTCAGCAGGGGAGATGCCTGCGACGGGGAGATGCCTCAGAACGGGTGGGATGCCTCGAACTGCAGAGTGGCCGCATACGGCGGATATGGCCTGCGAATGTGGAGCTTGTGCCTCATAATTGGGGCGATGGCCTTCAATGAATGGCCTGCAGAATGGCGATATGGCCTGCAGATGGGGGCGATGGCCGCAGAACGGGGGAAGATGGGCTGCAAATGGGGAGATGCCTGCAGATAGCAGAGGATGCCCCTCAGAATGGCGGAGAATGAACCCTGCATACTGTTTGAGATGGCCCTGCAGAATTGCCTGCAGAAAATGGCGAGATGAACCTGCAATGGGGGAGATGGCCGACAGAATCGCCGACAGAGTCTGAAGGGGTAATAGAAACTTATGGGTCTCTTTTTAGAAATATAAGTTCTGTTGGAAATCTGCACCACAGAGACCTAAAGAGGGGGTTGCTATAGGGTGCACTTTTTTGTGTTCGCCAACTAACATTCAGCCCAGGCATCAATTATTTCCTATCAATTCACTGTCTGTCTCCTTTATTTGGTGTTAGAGATTTTACCCAGGCTCCTACAACCCCTTCCTCATTGTAAGTGATCTCCCAATGATTGGGTCTTAGTTCTCAGCGCTGGGATAACACAACATAAGACATTGGCTTACTCCAATCACAACTTTTCGTCTCAGCCGTTATAGAGAAAACAATGCTTTGCACAGGGCGTGAAAAAGTGGATAAATCGAAATGCTTTAGGTTGCTTGAATATACTTTGAGCAACTCCAAAACTCCCCTTTAAGCGGCGTTCCCCAAAAATATGTTTTACATTCTCTACTTTCGTTCTTCTTGCAAAAGCCGGAACATAATCTCTCAGCTATTGGCAGTAGGGTGGCTCATGTTTAGCACTACACCTTGTAGCGCTGGGAGCGCTGGGGACCTGGGTTCCAGTCCCAAGGTCAACATCTTTCAAGATTTTATGTTCGCCCTCCAGTTTGTGTGGTTTATCGCTCCCCTTCCTCCTGGTCCTCCAGTTTCCTACCCACCATCCAATATACTGGTCGGTTTGATACACAGTTGAGCCCCATGGGGACGGACAGGATTTTGCTTTGTGCATGCGCTGCGGAATCTGTGTGCTCTATAAAATGAAAAAAGCTGGGAGTGTGGTCGAGGAGGAGAGACAAGGCACCGAGGCCACTGCGCGACCCTCCCTCCCACCTGGTGACTCACCACTGCTACTGCATGTGCGGTTGTGAATAAAACTTATAAAGTGTGCAAATGTGTTCAGATGCCATAAGGCATTTGTTCTGAATAAGTATTGGGAGACTATCACCAGGTAAAAATTACTTCCTGAGGACAGTTCCCTTTGAGCCTTTTCACTTAACCTCGTTTATTCCTCCTCTTTACCCCTAAAAGTCCCCTATAACTGCAACTTTTACCACCTTACCAACATTTTAGATTATTGTCATTTGACATTTTTAATGCACACTTGGGTTCATTGGCCTTCCCTACTGATTTCCCCATAGTATTGTTTTCGAAAATCTGATATTTTGGGAATTGATGTTAAGCCTTTACTATCTTTTTACCAAAGCTCAGTCCCCCCCCCTTCCTTCTGACACTTTTTCCATTTCGACCTTAGAACGGGAGATAAGTAGAATTCCTAAAACTCTCTCTCCATTACCATATGGATCAGACCTGATGAGCCCCCACAATGGACAGACCTTCTAAAAACCACACGGCAGACAACGCGTGTCACCCCGTGGCATCGAAGGAATTTTGAAAAAATTAATAGACAGTATTTTTCGGATATAAGGGCACCGGATTATAGGCGCACCCATAGTCGGGACTAAATTGCGCGCCTGATAATAAGATGATGACTGCAGTGGCGACCGTGCACCGTACAAGCCGCTTTTACTATAGTATGGTTCGTATTTAAGGCGTACCTGGACTATAAGCGCCCTTTGATTCTGAGAAATCAAGGATTTTGTTGTGCGCTATAGTCCGAAAAATACGGTACATATTGTGACTCATTCTCCGGTGTATTATATGGGAGCTAGTTTATCATACGCCTTTTAGAGCAGAACTGTTCTAGTGGCTAACCAATCAAGCTCAGCTTTCATTTCCCCCCAGCAGTTTTTAATTGAAGCTAACTCTAGTGTTTCCATGGCACTAAGATTTTGACCTTAGAAACCGGATGAAAATCTCCCCCTATTTCCTCTTTCCCCTAGTCAGAAACCCCTTCTATCAATGATCTTGAAAGTTTGGGCCTGGCAGGAGTCAGGATGTCAACATTATTTTCGTCCCCACAACTGTGCCTCTGTGGTCCATATCTCAGGGTGGGGATTAAGACCACCTGGGTCCCTGAGCTGTAAGAATATTTTGGCCCTAACAAGTCTGGAATCACTTCCTGCATCTTGTTCCTAGAATCAGCTTCTTGGTGAATGGAGGATGTTGCCTTTTCTTGCTGCATTTCAATCAGTGTTTAAGGACCTTTGGAGGGCCTTGTGTACATGTTATGAGAGCAGACAAATGTACAGGATTTCATGGGTGAAGGTCCTTCTCAGCATAAAATTTGGTCATTGGTTCTGGGTGTCATGGGCCCCCTAGAAGGCTTGGGCCTGATCTAATCCGCCCCAACCACCCTTATATTCCACGAACCGCGATCCCTTAAGACAAGTATCTCTGCAGGGGAGTAAGTCTAAATCGAGGCCTCATTCAAATTAATTTATTAGCAAAGTTTTGTCTGCATAACATTTATACTTTTTGCACTTTTTACTTTCACTTTTGTGATTTTATTAAATATTTTGAGCCCGCACAACAAACTTTGCAGAATAATTTGCTCTGACCATAACCTTTAAGTACTATAATTTTTTTCAAGTCAATTTGTTATTAGATTTTTCTTTCCTGACACATATCCATATTACAATCCAGAATCACAAGAGTCACCTCGCCTCTTTGTTGGATTGGGTCCTGCTCCTTCGCCGAGGCCATAGCGGATTTTTCCCTCTCCATTCCCTTTTGGTTTGATATTTCTGGGCAGTTTATACAAAAAAAATTAAAAAAAAAATTATTGTCAAATGATCAATTTTTATAAGACAACCCGATTAATGACAAGTCTTTCACGTGTTAGAAAAATCATTCATCTTATGCAACGCAATTCACAATAATAATATGTAGTGTTTTTATGCTACGCATTTTGTGTTAGTGCGGTCCCTCACTTAGGACACAACCACGACTTACAGACGACACCTAGTTCAGACGGACCCCCTGCCCCACTGTGACCCTGGTTGACCTCTCTGATTTCTATAGCCCCATACTGCATGATCACTGTTCAAGGGTCTGTACTGAGCTTCTTGATAATCCTTGGTCCAATTCCAGACAAAAAATTTTGAACTCCAATTGTCCTGGGTAAAAAAAATTTTTGTCTGGATCTTACAATTATAAAATATCATTTTCGACGTCATACAACTTCAACTTAAGAAAACCTCCGGACCCTATCTTGTATGTACCCTGGTGGGAACTGTCTGTTATCACAATCGAATTGTTCGCATTAGTAAAAACCTGTCTTCCCAAACCCCAAACAACCAAGTCGCAATTGACCAAAAAAACTAGAAACATTAACACAACTACAACATGAACTAGTCCGGCTTTTCTGATGTTAAGCGAGCCGAGACAGTTGTTGGTTTGTAACCACGATCCATGGAATACCCAGACTTCAAGCAGGAGGATATAGCATATGACATTCAGTTTTTTGGATATTTTATAATTACCTTTTTATGTCGCGCAATATTTCCAAAAAAGGATTGGTATGTCCCCTGATGTTGCAATGTGGAGGAGGACCTGAGCACGAGAGGCAGATAATACCGATCCTAACGGGAGATCTCTTTGACCCCTCCTCTCTTAGCCATATTTCACTAATTACAAACTGATATTGCCGGCTGCGCTCCTCCTAACCCTGTGCTGGCAGCTGTTGTTCTTAAAGGGACTCTCCTAGAGTCCTGTCACCGATTTCACACCCATTAACTAGCAGCCCCCTCATTGTAATAAATGTCCTTTCTAGAATTCCCTCTTCATATGAAATCCCAACGATTTACTATAACAATCACTGTCAAAGTCATATCACATAAACAGAGAGTCATATTTTTTGCCAAAGGATGATCCCTTTTAAGCTAAACAGGGTGGCGTCACTACAGATCCTTTATCTTTGTTCTTTATACCTAGAATCATGACTTTATGAAAGACAGGAAGCTTGTCTTTCAGACCTCAGAGATACCGACTCGGTCAGGGCCACTTGAAAGAAATAGGTAGAAGTGTGAAACTGCAGATAAAGATTCATTTCCCCAACTATTTCTTTTCTTCCGTAGCTCACAGCACCACAGCCCCCCATGTCATTTGAAATCATTTTGTAGGTACTTTCAAAGAAGGACGATGGGTGTCATATTTACTCTCCCACCGCAGCCTCTAAATGTGACCCATCTCAGGGAAATATACTCATCTGCTGTGCTCATTTGCATATTATTTGATATGCATTTTTACCGTAAACAGGACGAGCTTTTCACATCTAGACGGAAATGTTCATATCCCCTACCTGTTTGAGTGCTTGTGACCGAGTCCTTTAAAGGCTATGGACGCCTTTGTGCAAGAAATCTAAACACCTTACGGCTACATTCACACGAGATGGGGGACGTATATACGGCCGCTATACGTCCCCTTAGACCAATGGGCGCACAGTCACCCGGACCGCGTCCCTACCCGGGAAAAGATAGGACCTGTCCTAGTCTTACCCGTAGTACGGCGCTGTGCCGCCATTACTCACTTCCTATGGAGGAGTGGCGGGGGTGAGTCTGCGCTCACCCTCCTCCTCCCTCCCCGTTCCTGCCGTTGCCGCTACTGTATGTACGGTGCGGGGCAAGGCAGTGTGATATAGCCCTAACACATTTTGGTGCTCGCTTCCTGTTTCCCCCGTAAATAATGCACAGATATCGTCGTTTTTTTTTTAATGATCATATCATAACTCACTTATTTCTAAGTTGTAGCTATTGGGTGCTACTATCATCATGGCAGAATTTACTTACCCGTCCTGTCGCGATCCCCGCGGTGCGTTTTCCGACGAGGATGGCGGGTCCGGCGCGATTCCTAAGATCGTGTGCCCGAGTCCTGCGTCTCCGTCACTTCTGCCTGCGCCAATGTCCCCGGCGTTCACCTGCTTCTCCCGATGGCTGTGAGTGCTTGATCTGGCGACCCATCCTTTTTTAAATAGCGCGTTTGTCCGAATCCGTCATGTTTGATCAACGTCCGACCCCCAATTTCTGTTTCTGTCGCGTGCAAGCCGTCCCGGATAGCCGCCAAAATCCGACCGCGTCGGCCACAACCTGGTGCTTCGGCGCAAAACAGATCTCGGAACTGATTAAGGTTGCGCAATTCGGACCCTTAGTAAAGAGCCCCATAGACTTGGGACATGGTCCTCACGTCTCTGCCTGTCTGTCTGATAACTTTCTCGTCTGTCACAATTTCCCTCACACGCAATCAGCTACTATGTCATGAGGTAATACCCTGGAGTTAAACTTATATACCATCAGACACACCACGAGCGCACACTTCTAACTTGGGAGAGGGAAGACTGAGCTGTGAGTGAGTGTTATACCGGAGGGAGGGGCATGACTGATGGGAGGAGCGCAGGATATAAGCGGTATTGGCTGAAACTCAGGGGCACTCGCTAGTGAGAAGATCTGGGGCACCGCTCGCCATATCTTTCTGCCTGTGTCGCGATTGTCCCTGGATAGCATGTAATGCTCTGGCAGCGTCCCCCGAATTAACCTCTATCTTAGAGTTGAATCCAATGGTGAATAGAGAGCCTCGCTCCCTGCCCCATCATTCAGTCCTGTGCTGTCACACTGTAGCAGCTATGAGCCCTGCTTGTACAGAGGCGCGATATAGTGCGTCACAAATAAGTGGGGGTGTGTGGTACAGGTGCGCTGCGCGTTGCCCTTTAACGAATCTATCACGCTCCTGGCCCGAGCTGTCTGCATGTGATGCTAGGGGGGCTAGCCTGGGAGAGAAGCGGGGCGGTGTGCAGTTCTGTCGAGGCAGTGATTGAGGGGTGTGGGGGGGGGCGATTGTACACTCCAGCATTACGTCATCTTCCTGATGTTTTTACAATGAGATGGAGTGTCCCCCGGACTTTCTAAGGACATAATAACAATAACAAAAGTATGTTCTGCCACGGCTATACCCCTCTCCGCAGTAGAGGATATCACCATTTCTAAAGATCAGAGGAGTGCCCGCAGTCGGGGTCTGATGTAACTGCCTTGTGTGCGTTATAGTACGTGAGCATCTCCCTCAAAATGATAGATATATATGTTAGGATTTTCACTCATCATTGCCTTGGAATTTCAAACCCACCTACCCTGACTTAAAGGGCTCTGACTTAAACCGATTTTATCCTATTAACTCCTTTGCACATGCACCATCCCCACAAGGCCCTCCTTTTCTTGGTGCCTGAGGCATCCGGATGCCCGATACCAGAGGGGCTGGCGGTTGCTGCCTAGGGCAACGCTTGTGTCACGTGCTTGGTAGTGGATCGGAGGACTGTCGACACCCTGGCCGGTCTCCATCAGGTTGTGTGCAAGAAATATTGAGTGAAAAGACTGGTAGCAATAGTTTTTCTTTGCTTTTCTTTCTTTCCTGGGGCAGCCCTGTGGGTGTATGTAGGGGTCCCCTTGATGGTTGGGAACCTGTGATGGGAGCCCCTGGTAGTAAATTCGGCGGCAGTAAAGATTGGGGGAGCCGAGGGTTGGGATGGGGGGTGGGACCTTCTCGGTCTGTGTGCTGGTGTTCTCGGGCTCGGGTTGCCCAAGGGTGTCCAGCCTGTCAGAGGCACCTCTTCCCTGTTAGTGGGCCTGGATGGCACGCTCTGCATGAGCTGCTACTGGACCTGCTTCCTCACTCTGCTGACTAAATCCAAGACCTTATGAGGTCCTGACTCTCGACCACTCTCTACCCTCTCCGACATGTGCTCCCCCGCCCACCGGAGTTCTTATACTGGGCCTTGCGCCTGGTCAGGTTCACCACCCTGACAGATAGTTCGATAGATAGATGGAGTCTATAGATCGATAGATAGATCTGAGATAGATCGATCCGATCGATAGATATGAGATAGATAGATAATAGATAGGACTAGATAGCTAGATAGATAGATACGATAGATCGAATAGGACTAGACTAGATAGATAGGAGATAGATAGATAATAGATAGTAGATAAGCTCGTTCGAGATCGTCGGAGGTAGATCTTGCGTGAGAGTAGCTCGAAGGCGGTCATAGACCTGATATCGATCGCTGGAGCTACGCGAGCTAGATAGCATCGGATAGTGGCGGTCGATCGTGGTGCGGATCGCTAGACAGATAAATATGAATAGATAGATAAATAATGATAGATCGTCGTAGATAATATAAGAGATCGAATAGGTATCAGATAGATAGATCGATGATAGATACGACTGATATAGATTAGATATAGAGTAGATAGCTATATAGATAGATATAGATATGAGATAGATAGACCTAAATATGAGATAGATGATAGTAACTAGATAGATGATAGATAGATAGGAGAATACTAGATTGATAGATCGATAATAGATAGGCTGATAGATAATGAGATAGATAGATAGTAGATAGATAGATGTACATTATATAGATCCATGTAGCGTAGATCGATAGATAGATAGAGTAGATAGATAGATGATTATGATCATAGAATAGATAGACTGATAAGACGAGATATAGAGATAGCTAACAGTCAAATAACCAACATAGAAACCAGTATTAAAGGAATACGGTTTATTGACCACTTGCAGAATACATACTTATACAACATTTAAAAACTTTGATTTAATCTGAATAATACAGATAAAGGATCTTAATGCAGAGACAGAGAGAAGTGACAGAGAAAGCGAGAGATAACAAGTATTCAAGGTCATTGCTGTGGATACTATGACATAAATGTAAAGCCTTGTCAAACATAACATTTCCGAAATCTCTGCTTAGAACGTAAAACGTAGCTGGCTCGGTGGGATGAAGAGTAAGATAAATCGGTTTTTGGCTATAAACGACATAAGGAGGTTATTGCATTCTTAGACCCGCCCCTGAGAACTTCTTGTTGATGCATCATTTTACACTTGAATCTAAACTTGTCATCCATTCAATGACCTTTTAGCTGGTCATTCGTATCCAGCTCTTGATGGGGTTTACCTCTGTTACAGTATATCCATTACTAAACTCAGTGTAACTATAATTTTCCTCTGTAATTCGTAAAAATTTTCCATTTTCAGGTACGCGTCAAGAGCGGGATTGTCAGAGCGCTGTCCACGTCTGTTGATCCGCCTGCACGTCCAATCGGTATCTAATAGGCCATCAATTGTAACAACAAACTGTGGCTTGTATCTAGAATGTGCAACAACTTGTACCAAGACGGGAACCAGGCTTATAGCTTAAGCAGAATCGTACCTGATTCAGCCCATTTGTTGCCCAACACACACCCATTGGAGGAAACACAAGAATGGGGAAGTTTGTAAGCTCCTAACCGGATCCAATAAAGTGAAAACCTCAGAGGACCCTCCGATAACGTAGCACACTGTCACGATTTACACTAGACCGCTTTCCACACTGGACTCGGTCTGGCATATCAATGAAGGGCGGGTTAGGGGCGGTGACTGCTGCAATGTCGCGCAGCAGTCATCAGCTGGTCTTGAGTGGGCATCCGGGGGAGAGGCAGCGCCTCGGTCCGCCCCTTCATGAATATGCTGGACCGCTTCCAGCGTGTCCGTCGTTTCTAGTGACATCGCGTAGTGTCGCTGCGCGTTTCGGAGCTTTCCGATAACGCTAGCGTGGAACACCTCGCGTCTGTTTTTTAGCACTAGAGCTGCTTACATATTAGTAGCAGCTCTCCTAGTGCCGTTTTTATAGGTGGCCGCACCTGTACAGTCGGGACCACCTGTACTATTCAACTCGCGGTTACTCTCATGTTACTCCTCCTGGCACTGCTGGCCACTACATATACTTGTTGCCCTTGTGTGTTACCATTCCTGATGGCAGGGCTCTGAAGAAAGGGGAAGGTGGGGCGGCGGAAGTGACCGGATCCTCTCACATATATTTCCTATTTTGGTTGGGGGTGTTTTGCCTCAGCCATGATCCCACTGTTCGCTGCCTCTGGCAGGATCTAGGGACAGGCGGTCAGAAAACAATAGGATAATGTTAAATCAACGATGTTCTAGAATGGTAAAATGTGTTCCTTTTTTTATTATTAGCGGATGTTCCGAATCATATTCATTTCTTTATAATTTTATAAACTTTTTCAAGATTTGTGAAAAAATATTACTGTCCATATATACTTGTATTATCCCGTTATAACTATTTTGGAGCAATGAACGCTGCATTTGTCCTTCCTCTGTTATTCCTGAGTGTCACTTACCAGTTTGTCACTGTCCCTCATTTCTGTATGTATATTTCATATGGGTTTAGCAATCACAGTTCTAAATTTACTGTATTCCTAATAAAAACGAAGGGTCATATGTATCACGTAGGTTTGATTAATTGACGTAATTAACATTTAATTGAGTAATGTTATATGCAATTAATGAACTAAATGTGAATGCCCAGACGAGAATGCCCCTTTAAGTGGGCTGGCCTGTATACTTACAAGGTTGCTGGCTGGCTGTATACTTAGGGGGTGGCTGGTTTCTGTCCTAGGGGGCGTGGCTGTATAGTACATGCGAGGGATGGCTGGCTATATACTACACTGTGGCTGGCTGCTGTATACGACTGGGGGCACGCTGGCTCTATCTACATGGGTCTGCTGGCTGTATACTACTGGGGGCGGCTGGCTATATCTATAGGGGCGGCTATATACTTACTGGAGACTGGCATGCTATATACTATGGGCTGGCCGGCTATATCTGTGAGGTTGTGACCAAGGCATTTATCCCCTCTCGGCTTATAACTTAGTTCAACCGTTTTCCCATTTTTTGGTCCGGTAAAATTAGGGGTCTTCGCTTATACTCTGGTCGACGTTACTCATATCTACTTTATGCACGATAATAGACTATAGCAAGACTACCTTTATCGTGTGGATCGCTTGTCTGTAGGGGTTTCATGCTGCTGGCCTAATAGACCCAGTCAAGCTCTGATCAACAATTCCAGGCGGGCGGCTTCTCCGACTCGTTCGGGTCTTCGGCGATTATGAAGGTTTCCTGCGCCCTATGTCCACCGGTGTCTCTTGTGCGCCGATGTCCGGGTTTTCGTTCGGCCAACCGCCCCCCGCGTTCCGTCGGCTGCATTGCCAACCTCGACGGTAAAACGCGATCGGGCCCTTAGTAAATGGACCCCAGTGAGTGCGTCTATCCAGATGTTTGCACGGGATCTATCACAATTTTCTGACAGGTGCACTTTCCAAACAATCACTTTACATTACTAAAAACATAAATTTAGGTTCCAACAATGAAAATTTCCTCTATGGCAACATGGAAAATACTTCGGAGTCAATAAATGTAAAATTTCTCCAGTAAACGGCTTTCTCCTTGTCTATGGGATCATCTCTGGGAGTGATTATGTCTTAATTGTACAGATCGAGGATATTATCAGTCTCCTTTTTCATGTAATTATAATAAAAAAGGAAAAGCTCATTTCAGCAAGAATTTTTTTTTTTTTAGCAATCTCTGTGACTTTTAGTCCCTACAGTTACATCTACAATAATATTATTTTTTTTTGTGCAGAGATGAAGCCCTGACGTCTGTCCATTTTCTCAGTCTCCTTTCTTATTGCTCACAAATGAGCTATCTAACAATTTGAGACAATTTGGTGCAACTTTAGGCGCATGAATCTGATACATGAACAATCCAGTGCATTACTAAAGGCAACCATATCCATCATAGATCGAGCCAAAAAGAGAACCACAAGGCGCAAAACAGACGAACCTGATACACCCCCTCTGATTAATGTCCCCCTATGTGTCCTAAGCATAGTCCTGGTTAATAAATGATAGGGAAGGCCTTGGTGGGACAGCCTTATCCAGGGATAGATAGAGGCAATGTTGTGGCAAATCACTTACCGTTCTTTATGATCCTCAAACAGCAGGCACGGCCAAAACATTACATCGTTCGGATTACTGATTTCTTGAGAGTGTCCACATGAATAGTGCACGCAGTTTGGATAGTAGATCCTGGCTGGGAAGTTTGATGTAGAGCTGTGCCAAATTGTGGAGCTGCAGGTCTGGGTTTAGCGTCTCTTGACTCATCTCCTGGGATTAGTATGTGTGGCAGCACGTGAAGGTGTGCTCATAAACTGTCTCTCTCTCCTTGGGTAAGACTCCTGAGACCGACCATCGGCTTCCCACGGCACAGGACTTCTTATACTGCCCCATGGGTCAGGTGGTAGGTGCACCTCGCCAATCACACCCAGACAACAATACACTACATAATTGGATAATTACTTCCACAATTTAAACTGTTTTGCTTTTCAGGCAGAATCTACAGCTCATTTATACATTAAGGCTATTCTCAGCTGGGCATTGACGTTCGTTTCGTTAATCGCCATATCTAACCTTTCTTCATTAGATGGTATTTAAAAATAATGTTCTTGGTGAAGATAATTTCTAAATGTAGTGATATGGTCCCTTAGAACCAGACGGTGTCCTCTGATACGCACCCTATGCTAGAGGGATTGCACAAAAAACAAGGTTTTTGTATCTGAAATGTCTAGCAGTTCTTGCAGGTCCCACAGCCGTCCTGTGGTAAATGATTCAGAATCCAGAGGTCGGCAGACTCATAAGAGCATTTCTGGCCACCGCGCAAAATGTGAGGTGTCGTATCCGAGCAGCCATCTCGTTTCTAAGGGACAAATGACTACATTCATAGAAATATCTTCTTCACACCGGACCTTTTTTTTTATTACATCCAATTGAAGAAATGTTTACATATGCAATGATTTATCTATGTGGACTGCCCAGATGGGAATATCCTGTTAAGTCTCCTTGCATTATCTTCAGCAGAGGCCACTTGTACTCGACTATCACGTTCCCTAGACGTTGGCAGAGGGTTGCTGCTTCGGCTGGGAAACCCCTTTATTGCTTTCCCACTGGGAAACTAGTCCTAAAGTTCCTGGGACGGCTATCTGAAAATAGGTAGTGGATTTTCACATTCCGGGACCTGTAGGTTCTCTAGAAGATTCCTTCTCCGTGTTTTTTTCACTATGGATGCAATCTAATTGCCGGTCAATAGGTGGAAATGAAGGGATCTAGGCACCGGATGCTTTCATTTTTGGCGCTAATTCCTTCCTACTTTTGTTTTTCAGCTATTACTTATCCTATTCTTGTGCAGAACCTTTTTTAGGTAGCCCCTCTGTTTCCTAATTAGTTTGTCATTTGTGGCATATTTATTTTTATGGAACTTTTGGTCATCTCCAGTTATTCCAGTGAATGGGATTTGTGGTCTGAGTAACAGCCCGCATTGAAATCATGGAGACCCGCGCATTTTTCTGTAAAATTACAACTGAAACTGAACGAGCACAGTGAAAGAACATCAGTGCAGATAGATTGCAGATGTTCGTGACATCTGCGATCTTTTTCCGGAGACACGCGTGCAGAACGGTGTTTCTCCCAATATATTTGAAGACCATTTGTGAGAACACATTGCAGATGTGGCAATCTGCATCCCCATGTCTTGGATCCCTCACGGGTCTATCTGTTGTATAGGCATGTAGTAATTTCCCCTAGAACTATGATCATTTTGTTCTTATTCTACTTGTGAGATCTCAATTACTTGAACAGTCCGGGATGCCTCTCACCATCTCTACACCACCTGTGCAATTTGTTTCAATCCGGCTTACCACCACCAATTTTTTCCACAATGTTCTTGTCCTCTAGTGATCACATCGCGAGTGTACTACCCCTCTATTTCATTGGTGGCCATATTTTGGTGCAAGGATTGGCTCCTTATAGTTCCGGTTGTATTCCACAGTGGTTGAACAGCACCAGCTTTAAGAATCTCCGTTAGGGACTCAATAAGGTCATAGGGATTTAATTGTGCTATTGGGCTATACGCTTACTGCTTCTGTTTAATCTATTGTTCCACCCATACCTACATTATTTGAGAGCGTACTGCTATCAGATACATTAAAAAGCCCTCCTCTGTGCCATTGACCACCCCATTTTCACTATTTTGCTTGATCTAACCACTAAGATTCACCGCTTATAGAACGGCATCCAGTACCCACAGCCTTTAGGGGAACGCTCGGATGTCCGTGTTTTGTTTACACGTGACTAGCGATTCCCCTTGACAACCGGCACATTCGCATCGTCTCTGGCCTGTTGCGTTCCAAGCTTGCGGTCATTTGCCAGCGGATGGTTGGCTCGCGCATCGGGATGTGAGATCTCTTGCCACAGGGAACTCGGTTTGGGGTGATGGATGTAGCACCCGGTTCTTGTTTTTAACTGGTTTACAAAAAGCACAGTATGCACTTGTCACTTTATCCGATATATGCATTGCTTGATGTTTAAGGAGCAATAAAAAACAATGTTTTCTGCACTGGCACTTTATATGATATGTTCATAGTATTTCTCCTGATTATATGTATTTTGCACTTTTGTACATGGAATTGTTTATACTTCATTCCATAACGTGAAGTGCTAATTAGGGGGTGGACACCACTTGATCATGTGTGTTTATTCGCTATGCATTGCACTTGTGATTTAAGAATTAATAAAAAAGCATGTTTCTGCACTGGCACTTGATGAGATATGTCAATATTCCTCCTGATTCTATGTATTTTGCACTTTTGTACATGAAATTGTTTAATATCTAGCATTCCATAACTGGATATGCTAATTAGGGGTGGACACACTTGGTCATGTGACTTTTGTATGAGTATATATATGTTTTGTTCCTGTTTCACTTGGCGGTGAAAGGCTCCTTGAGCCGAAACGTCGCTGTAATTCACTGTACTTTGAGCAATGAAAAAAACACTTTTTTCAATACTTAACCCTTGCTGTTTCTGGCATTGCTGCTTACTTTTCTGGAGTTTGCTATTGAAGGACCTGGGGCCTGTCCCTGTGAGCGTGCACCCACTGCCCCTAGTGGACTTACTTGAAGTGTCTGTTTTTGCATTTCCTAGAAGTAGATGCTAGAATAGATATGAGATATAGAGATATGAGATATATACGGGTCAGGACTGGGGTGCCAGGAGGGCCCACCAGTGGAATCATTTCTGGGGCCACCGCTGCTTCCTGGATACAGCGAGCCACCCCCTGTTCGTTTTCATTGCGTTTCTGAACGTGCTGGAAATTCAGGTGTGAATGCAGCCGTGGCCATGTTTCACACTTGCGTTTTTTGTTGCATATTCACGCTTAGAAAGACGATCTGTTTCATCTTCTTGATGCAGCTCTTTTTGGCCCTTCAGCCGACAAACTTAAGTTTCTGCACAAAAACACGTATGTGTGAACGCAGCCTCAGGCTTTCTGCACACTACACTGTTCGATTTTGGTATGCAAACAATGTCCCATGGGTTTCTTGTCATCGGGAATGCAAGTACATATTAATAGCCTGACCGCAACATGTTAGGACCTGCTCTGTCCTGTTGGCAGCTCCTCAGTCAGCTCATACAAGGGCTTTAAATTCACATCCAGGTGCAGAGCCCATAGAAGTGGAAATGGGACTTGGTACAGGGAACAAGTCCTGCAGAACAAGCCTCACCCGTGGGTCACACCATAATGCCCTAGGCGTTCCGTTGCATAGCGCAGATGCTAGCGCAGTAAGGGGGCGGTGCCGTCTAGCCGGTAAACGCCATGCGTTTTACGAACGCATGTCGATTGCTTACTCATAATCGCATGTCATTTACCTGAAAGCACATGCGTGTGTGCCTAGGCTCCCCCTGTGTGATTGCGTTATGCGCTGGCGCGTTATGAACGGACGACCCTAGGCAGTACTGTGTGACCACGGCCTCATAGCCAGCCATGCCACACTTTTTGTTTTGTGCATGAGTTTCATAAACTGACATTGGAAACCAGCAAAAGGGAGGCTTTGTCAAAACAAGCTATGTCTTTCTACTGAAAACCTGTTGTTTTGGAATGAGCCCCGCCCTGGTTCTTATTCTTGATTCAAACGTCAAGAACTGCAACTTGTAGGTGCCTGAGGCTTTTATCTGCCGTGGATAGGGCCTACTTGTCCTTCGTGGGAAACCCCCTTTACATTTTTTTTTTAACCAAAGATTTTCATTTGTTATATAAACTGAATAAAAAGCTTTATGAATTTGGTGTCCTCGTGATCACACTTACTCAAGGAATTAAGGGGAGGTATGATTTGGGGCGCACAGTGAAAGCCGTACATACGTAGCACACAAGAAAATGGCAGAAGTACGTTTTTTTGGCAATTTTACATCATTGGGATTTTTTCCCGCTTTCCTGTACATGGCATAGAATATTTAAAACCATCACTAGGAAGTACAATTTGTTATGCAGAAAACAAGCCTCATACAGCTCTGTACATGGAAATAACACAGTTATGGATTTATAAAGACGGGGAGGTAAAAATGGAAAATCAAAGCTGAAAATGGTCTGGCCTTTAACCCTTTAAGGGTTAATATTCCGTGCAGTGCACTAGGATGCTGGAGAAAAATTCCAAATGTGGTATAAATGACAAAATAAGTTGCATTATTTTTTATTACAGGCTCGGTTTTACAACTTTCATACACCTCTTACTTTTTGAAACTTTGATGTACGGAGCTGGAGAAGCTGACGTTTTTAGTGATATCAGTTTGTGAAGTGAAGAAGTTTTTTCATCACTTTTTATTCAAATGTTTGTGCATTGAAATGGTGATGAATCTGCAATTTGGACACCATGACGGGTGGGGGGTAATACTGAGGCTGCGGTCACATGTAACGCGGGATATACTGGTAATTCTGAGGCTGCGGTCCCATGTAACGCGGGATATACTGGTAATACTGAGGCTGCGGTCACATGTAATGCGGGATATACTGGTAATACTGAGGCTGCGGTCACATGTAACGCGGGATATACTGGTAATACTGAGGATGCGGTCACATGTAACGCCGGGTATGCTGGTAATATTGAGGCTGCGGTCACATGTAACGCGGGGTATGCTGGTAATACTGAGGCTGCAGTCACATGTCACGCGGGGTATGCTGGTAATACTGAGGCTGCGGTCACATGTAACGCGGGGTATGCTGGTAATACTGAGGCTGCGGTCACATGTAACGCGGGGTATGCTGGTAATACTGAGGCTGCGGTCACATGTCACGCGGGGTATGCTGATAATACTGAGGCTGCGGTCACATGTAACACATTGATTCCTTCAGCCCTGGCATTTGGACAATACAAGACACTGGGTGCGGGTTACACATCGCATGCGTTTACATAGAAACCCATCCTGCCCCCGTGCGCTTTGATACCAATTCTAAACAGAGTCCGCGCGTTACATGTGACATCACTCCTTATTATACAGCAATACTTAATACAGTCAATCAAGGTACTACAACTTTCAGCATCTCATTCAACTGCTGGGAGTTGTAGTTCTTGAGTGCACTGTTATTCTATATGTATATACACATTGCAGGGGTGTAATGAGCTGCACTGTGTGTGTGTAAATGTAATGCACTTTTATTTTGTACCTTTTTCTTGTGCTGGAAGCCATCCTGAGCTCCTGCACATGAGGGCAGCCTGTGCTGTGCCAGGGGGAGGACACTCCAGCAGCAGCTGCTAGCTGATTGGTGGCCCCTGATGTCTGTCATGACCAGGAGGCAGGGGGCCCACTGTGACAACTAGGGGGCCCACGTCCTCTGGTCTGTAATTAGTGACAGCTCACTGTCTGCTCCTCCAGTGAATCAGGGGCCATGTTCTCCTGCAGTGACGCAGGGGCTGAGGTGCTCAGTGCAGTGAGGAGGAAATGTCTTACTCACTGCCCCAGCGCTGCTGTGAGAAGAGCAGAGAACCTGTCTCTCCCTCCTGCAGGACGTCATAGTCCCCCCTGCTGCCCCCCTCCTCCAGCCTCAGCTGAATGTTCCTGCACAGACACAGATAAGAGATAGTGACTTATGATAAGGTCCCACCAGGGTTTTTGGTATCCCGGCAGGCCAGTCCCAGCCTGGGTACCATATTTACACGTAACGCGGGGTATGCTGGTAATACTGAGGCTGCGGTCACATGTAACGCGGGGTATGCTGGTAATACTGAGGCTGTGGTCACATGTAACGCGGGGTATGCTGGTAATACTGAGGCTGCGGTCACCTGTACTGTGACATCACTGTGTGTATTATCTCTGTACTGTGACATCACTGTGTGTATCCCTGTACTGTGACATCACTGTGTGTATTATCTCTGTACTGTGACATCACTGTGTGTATTATCCTGTACTGTGACATTACTGTGTGTATTATCTCTGTACTGTGACATCACTAAACACTATGGCGGTGCACAGCTTTTCCCATAGGAAGCCGCCATAAACAGCAGACTTTGATATTGGGTATTTTTAGTCTCTTCTTATTTTATGTTGTAATAAATCCTGTACACAGACAATACACTGTAATCTAGTTACCATTCTCATCCACGTAGGAATAAACCCTTTATAGAGGGACATGAAGCCCTCGCCACGTACGGCCTGGATGAAGCAATCCGTGGAAGACTTGTACAATATCCCCCTGTAAAATATACGAACACATTATTGGTGAAACCCCTCACTCACATCCAAATATGAGGAGAACGCAAATCTCATATACTGCCTTTAACTGTGATTACTACAGTAATCACTAAAGAGCGGATCAGCTCAATGCAGAGAGCACAGAGCACAGCAGTGTGAGGCCATGTCTCCAGTGCAGCTACACTCCTGGAATATGAATCCAGATTTTAGAGTCTTGATTAAGCAGCTCTGCACCGTCTGTGATTTTACATCCTCGGCTTCCCTTTAAGTGGCAAAGTACAGTTGCAGCCTCCATATCTACAGCAGCACCTTGTAATTTGGACTCTGGAGATTCTGCCTATCATGAAATATATAAAACTTTGCTGTAAAAGTCCAATAAAAAGTTCTCAAGGCTGCTTGTCCTGGCATGAATCCTGGTGGTATCAACACTGAGGGCTGCATCTCTTTCCCTCTTCCTTGGTAGCTGCACAGGAGGTAGATGAGATACGCGGGGATCAGTAACATAGGGGGCACTCACCGCCCGTGCTTGTCTCTGGGCTGGTTCATGATCCGGGTCTTGATAACATCCGCCGGTGTCCCCAAAGTAGCAGCTACCAGTCCTGCGCATATGCTGTGCAAAATAAGAACAAGGCTGTCAGACATTACACCCCTAATTCATATCATACCCGCAACTGTACACATCAAAAGATACCGATTTTATGTTTTCATTTTTTGCTACCCTTACCCCCTTCGACCCCGAAAGAGACAGAGAATTACCTTAAAAAGGACCCTTCCCCCCTTCCCTCTCCCACTTTCTTATGCGAAACCTATAAAAATAAATAAAAAATCTGTTCCAAATGAGCAAAGAAGAGTCATATTTTTCCAGACATGAGTCACTTTTTGAGGCTGCAGGGAGCGTCACCTCAGGCGCTGCAATCTTTGGTTTTGTAGCATCTTGAAACATGGCAGTCATATTACCGTAACCCCTTAATAACTTGGACCTTTTTTCTATTAGAATTTCCATTTTTTCAATCCCACCTTCAAAAATCTAGAACTTTTTTTATTTTTCCGTTTTATAGAGCTGTGCGAGGGCTTGCTTAGCCTGGGTTCACATCTCCCTTTTTGCATTTGTTAGACGCATAGGTCTAAAAATTGACGAAAGCAGGTTCATTTTTCTTTAACGTATCCATCGTATGTGTTTTTTTAAAAAAAGGAGAATTTTTGGATCCATATCTGCGCATAAAAATGGTTGTGATGAATTGACGCATACACAGTAACACTTTATCCATAGGTCGTCCATACATTGAATACAAGGTATACGCTTTCCAAAGTGACAAAAACGTAGCAGCACTCGTTTTTTTTTTTTTTTAAAAAAAAAAAAAAAAAGGCACACGGCTATAGGCGCATAGGACAACAAACGTGCTCTGTTTGCGCATCCATCATGTCCATAGGCATGGATGGATACATTGTAGCACACGTCTTGATACATTTTCTTTTTACAGTTAAAAAGATTCCGCAGTATGCAAAAAACGAGATGTGAACCCACCACAAATTGTAGTGACAGTTTTTAATATTCCATGCTGTGTACTCGGAAGCGGCGAAAAATTTTCAAATGTGGTGAAATTGGCAAAAAAAAAAAAAAAAAAACACATTCGCGAAAATTTTCTTTTGGGCTTGGTTTTTACTGCTGTCACTGTGCGCCCCAAACGGCATAAATGACAAACGACACACATACTTTATTATTTGGGTCGGTGCAATCACAGGGATACAAGGTTTTATTGTGTTTTCATAAATTTGGAAAAATATAAAACAATGAAAGCCCTCTGTACGAAAAATAATTTCTTAATTTCGCCATCTTCTGATGCCAAGAACTTTTACATACTACAGTGAATGGACCGGTGTGAGATGTCACTATTTGTAGGACAAGCTGAGGTTTTCATTTCTATCATTTTTGGGTACATTTTTTATGCGTTGGACAAATGGCAAAAAGGTGGCAATTCTATCATTTGGGCGCGATTTTCCATTACAGGGTTCAGGGAATAAACGTTTTTATTTTTTGATAGATTGGAACTTTTGGGGATGCGGCGACACTGAACACGTTAATGGGTTTATTTGTTTATTTTTATATCAGTTCTAGGAAAGGGTGATTTAACCCCTTAAGGACGGAGGGTTTTTCTGCTCATTTCTCGCTCTCCAACTTCAAAAATCCATAACTTTTTCAGTTTTCCGTGTACAGACCTGTGTGAGGGCTTATTTTGTGCGTAACAAATTTTACTTTCCCGTAATGTTATTTTAACATGCCGTGTACTGCGAAGCTGAAAAAAATTCCAAATGTGGAAAAATTTTTAAAAAACCGTTCTTGTGGGCTCAGTTTTTATGACTTTCACTCTTCGCTCCAAATAACACGCCTACTTTATTCTTTGGTTCGGTGCGATCGCGGTGATACCAAATTTATACAGGTTTTATTGTGTTTTAATACATTTTCAAAAATTAAACGAATGTGTACAAAAAAGAAAAAAACATTTTTGCCATCTTCTGACGCTAATAACTTTTTCATACTTTGGCACACGGAGCTGTGTGAGGTGTTTTTTTTTGGAAAATGAGCCGACGTTTTCATTGCTACCATTTTGAGGTCTGTGCGACATTTTGATTATTTTTTATTCCATTTTTTATGTGATGTAAAAAGGTGTAAAAGTCGCATTTCGGACATTTGGGCGCCATTTCCCGTGTGTATTATCCCTGTACTGTGACATCACTGTGTGTATTATCCCTGTACTGTGACATTACTGTGTGTATTATCCCTTTACTGTGACATCACTGTGTGTATTTCCTCTGTACTGTGACTTCACCGTGTGTATTATCCCTGTACTGTGACATCACTGTGTGTATTATCCCTGTACTGTGACATCACTGTGTGTATTATCCCTGTACTGTGACATCACTGTGTGTATTATCCCTGTACTGTGACATCACTGTGTGTATTATCTCCTGTACTGTGACATCACTTTGTGTATTATCCCAGTACTGTGATATTACTGTGTGTATTATCCCAGTACTGTGACATTACAGCTCTATTCATGTCTATGAAATGGGAAATTGGCAATTCTGAAAACAGTATTGGTTATGCATTCACAACACAAATCCCATTACATAGGAAACTCAGGGACCTTAGTTTTTTCCATTTGTGGGATCCTGTTGGTAAGAGTCAAGTGCAATTTGAAGGACAACGCCTTTAAGTTTAGGATAACCCCCATAAATTTCTAGTATTTTACAGCTGCCACTAGTGGGCACCCACTACATACACATGTACACTCACCGGCCACTTCATTAGGTACACCTGTCCAACTGCTCGTTAACACTTAATTTCTAATCAGCCAATCACATGGCGGCAACTCAGTGCATTTAGGCATGTAGACATGGTCAAGACAATCTCCTGCATTTCTCCCGAGCATCAGTATGGGGAAGAAAGGTGATTTGTGGCCTTTGAACGTGGCATGGTTGTTGGTGCCAGAAGGGCTGGTCTGAGTATTTCAGAAACTGCTGATCTACTGGGATTTTCACGCACAACCATCTCTAGGGTTTACAGAGAATGGTCCGAAAAAGAAAAAACATCCAGTTCTGTGGGCGGAAATGCCTTGTTGATGCCAGAGGTCAGAGGAGAATGGGCAGACTGGTTCGAGCTGATAGAAAGGCAACAGTGACTCAAATCGCCACCCGTTACAACCAAGGTAGGCTGAAGAGCATCTCTGAACGCACAGTACGTCCAACTTTGAGGCAGATGGACTACAGCAGCAGAAGACCACACCGGGTGCCACTCCTTTCAGCTAAGAACAGGAAACTGAGGCTACAATTTGCACAAGCTCATCGAAATTGGACAGTAGAAGATTGGAAAAACGTTGCCTGGTCTGATGAGTCTCGATTTCTGCTGCGACATTCGGATGGTAGGGTCAGAATTTGGCGTCAACAACATGAAAGCATGGATCCATCCTGCCTTGTATCAACGGTTCAGGCTGGTGGTGGCGGTGTCATGGTGTGGGGAATATTTTCTTGGCACTCTTTGGGCCCCTTGGTACAACGCCACAGCCTACCTGAGTATTGTTGCTGACCATGTCCATCCCTTTATGAGCACAATGTACCCTGTAACATCTGATGGCTACTTTCAGCAGGTAATGGCCATTGTCATAAGCCGAGGAATCATCTCAGACTGGTTTCTTGACATGACAATGAGGTCACTGGACACAAATGGCCTCCACATACCCGATCTCAATCCAATAGAGCATCTTTGGGATGTGGTGGAACGGGAGATTCGCATCATGGTGTGCAGCCGACAAATCTGCGGCAACTGTGTGATGCCATCATGTCACTATGGACCAAAATCTCTGAGGAGCTTCCAGCACTTGTTGAATCTATGCCACGAAGAATTGAGGCAGTTCTGAAGGCAAAAGGGGGGCCAACCCGTTACTAGCATGGTGTACCTAATAAAGTGGCCGGTGAGTGTATATATGAATATGTATGATACATATAATGCAGCTCCCCTAGTGGTTGCTGCTGGCAGAGCTACTTTTCGGCAGATTTCTCAGATGTGATAATTAGACCCATACAGCGACAACAATATAATAATACACCAGATCACGTTTCAGACAAACATCTGCCCTTAATCTAGGGAGACGGGGACTCACCAAGACACATGGACTAAATCTGCCACTTTAGAAAACTGATCCCACATTAAGTCCTGCCTTCTGGACTTGCACATGAACGCTCCGTCTGGGGGACAATCTGCAATAATTTGGACTGTCGGACATTTTTAATGTATATTATAGTATGTAGTAAAGAATATCACACTTCGCAGGAAAAACATATGACCTTTGTACTAGAAATAGCGCCGCACCTGTCCAAAGGCTGGGCACGGTATTACAGATTATCCCTATTAAGAATGATAATACCTGCAATACCAGGGACAACCCATAGACAGGTGTGGCGCTGTTTTTGAACGAAAATGCACATGTTTTCTAATCCTGTACAATCCCTTTAACACAGAACAGAAAAATCTGGATGGGTCACCTGGATCGAGCGGAGGTCACACAACTCCCAGATATATCTCATGAATCTGCCGCATGATGTATATTTAACAAGGTCAGAAGTGAATTAAATAGAAGCCCCGCTCTCCGCAGATGGACGCTCATGATTCAGCCCAGATGGCCTGGTTTGATGCCGTCTCTCTTTTTGGATACACGATTCAGAGCTTTGGCGTCATTGTATTCTATTATATAGCAGGCGTCATTATATACAATGCAGCTCTTATATGTCCATACATAATTATCCTGTATATAAGAGCGCGGCCGTGGAATCCTCTATAGATCAACAGGATGTGAATGGAAGTGGCAGACAAGGTGTTAATACAGTATATAGAACTTCACCTACATATTCCATATCACTGGTCATCTGAATGGTCACCTCTAAAAGGGAACCTGTCATCACAAATACAGCTACTGGCAGGTTCCCATAGAGCCCTAGTAACTAACCAACACTCTTTTTTAGCTAAAAATCGTTCCCTGCGGATTCCCATATATTTAACTTTAAAATTTTACCTGGTATTTAAGGATGTCTATACTGAGTCAAAGAGCCAGCAGCTCCTGCCCATAAATTCTCTGCATGTAGAGGTAATGTCATGTGACCAGGGTGACATCATCACAGGTCCTTTAGCCTCCTAACATTAGCAAACTGTACACCAAGTATAATTCTTATCAAATCACAGCAGCCAGCATGGAGAGGAGAAGAAGTCCATAAAGGCTGCTGTGATTTTTTTTATGTGGTCAGATATGTGTTTGGGGTACAGTTTGCTAATGTTTAGAGGCTAAAGGACCTGTAATGATGTCACCCTGATTAAATGACATTAGGCCATGCGCCCAACTCGCTCTATAGATCCCTAGATTTCAGGCAAGTTTATAACTCTAATTTTATGGGGATCTGAAGGAAATAATTTTTTTGTAAAAAAGAAGGGAACAACATAGTCACTAGGCCTCTATGGAAACCTGCCACTAGCTGTATTTGTAATGTGGAATCCCTCCACATTGTATAAGGCCTTTTATAAGCTTTCCAGACATACATTCCCTGATTCATTTAGGCATAATTCAGCATTTGATATTATTCGGCGGAATAGGGGTGTGGCCATGACTACTGGTGCACCTGTTTTCTTCTTTCCGTGATGCCTAGCTGCATCCAGCACCATCTCTTTATGTAATGACAGACATGCTACATGGAAATAAGGGGGCACATTTATCATATGCTAATTGCGCCAGCATATGATGCAGCCCCCACCCCCAGGCACGTGCTGGATGTATCTGGAGACTTTGGCCTCCTGATAAATCCTGGTGGCCTGCAAGACAGCTCGTTATTGAGCCTCTAGGCTGTTCTACACCAGGTCTCTGAGTTGCGCCATATCCTGCATCTGGAATTGGGAGAAAAAGTCGCAATTTCCAGCGTTGCACCCAAGGTGTACAAATAGTAGAAGAGACAAAATAACAGTAAACGCCCCACCCATGGGGCACCAAGGGTCTCGTTTGGAAGGTTTAAGTGGAGCTTTCACCTTTAGATAAACTGTCACCATTCCTGTTATTCCTCCTGGAGGTGGAGATGATCAACATGGTCCTATGTATGTGTATGTAGGTACATGCTCTCAAATGCGTATTCTTGGGTCTAGTATTCATGACATATCCATCAGATGTCATTAATACTCTGGAAGTCACTCTCGACCCACCACTGCTGACCACCTACGCATGGCTGTGCCAAAAGAATTGTTCATGTCTCATGTCTATCTGCTCATCATTTTTGATGCTCACATACACTTGAGTTCTCCAATCATCTCAGCTGTGGGAAGGAGGTCTGCAGACCCCTGATTTCAAGAGAGAAACCTGCCTCTATGATGTATTTATGGCATATCCTGTGGCTATGTGAAAAACACTAGACTTGAGAATATCCCTGAGAAATGGAAACGCCCAGTTGTCAACTTGTTTATTCATTACCATGTGGAATAAAGCGTGCTAGTGCAAGGTTTAAAGAGCACTCGGGGGGTGGGGGGGGGAACCACACTGTAACTTTTGAATTCATTTAGTGTTGTTTTAGATATCACTTTACAGAACTAGATGATAAAACTTAAAAAAGACCGGTTACCAGAATCTTACCCCTTTCACCAGTAATACGTGCTTGTTAAGGGGTTACAAGTCCTCTCCATATCACCTAAAATTATCTGCCACTGAGACAATGTACTAGACACGAGTCAACTTCTGAAGAGAAGAGTCATGTTTTATCCAGGCTGCCAGTAAACCCCGCCTCTTTCTTTTGAATGACAGCTCAGTGTCTCTGCAAATCTCAGCTTGAGCAGACAGTAAGCCCTCTCCTTGTCTTTACCAGAATGTTGGCCCTTCCACTGCATGGCGTATGTAGCAGTGAGCACTGTGTGGGAAACTGCAGAGCTTCTCACCCGGAGATAGGCGGAGCCATCATAGACAAAAGCGGTAAACGTTTAAGGAATCATTTTACTGGTGAGATGAGGCCGAATTAAATTGAGACGCATGGACTGCACTTTTTAACAAAGGCACAGTGGGGAGGGTGAGTAAGTAAGGTTTATTGTGCCTCTTCTTGATGACAGGTTCCCTTTAAGTTGACTGTATTTCACTGATTTTGCTGGAAAATAATCTCATCGCACATAATAGTCAATAGCAAGAAAAAACAGAATCTGCTGTAACTTGAATATTAAACATCAAGCAGCTCCTAGAATAAGAAGAGTGGAAGCTGTAGGACCTGATCGGACGAGGTGGTGAGGCTTGTAGTTCAGCGCAGAATCTGCTGGACAGCTCCACAGCAAAGACTCCAGACCCCGCTGATATCTCCCTCCAGCGCCAGCGTCCTATCCCGCCGTTAGCCGATCAATAACCCTTGTTTCATCTGATTATTAATGTTGCTTGGGATCACAGCCATACACAATCCCACCTACTGTCCTACTGTGTGATTTGTTTTCCATAAAACCACATTTTCACTATATTTATTTTACAGGAGGTCTCCATATTTACTTCCTTTTCTTAACCCCCAGAATAGGAAAAAATATATATTTGTGGAGCATTGTAGCTAGCTGAGTGGCAGCTTATTACAGAGGAATAGTTTGAGTGCAGAAGCGTTTTCAGCTTATTCATATTTATGACCAATCCTTAGGATATGACATTAATATCCAATTATAGGGTCTGACATTTGAGAAGGCCGTTAATCAGCTGGTAATGGTTGCATCCAAAGCTGGAATCAACACAGAAGATAGAACAAGAAGAATGGTTTATCTGTTACTCTGTTATCTTTTACTGCAGAATAGATGCCCAACTGTGTTACTGCAGAATGGAAGCAGAAGTGTGGCACTGCAAAATAGATGCCCAACTGTGTTACTGCAGAATGGAAGCTGAACTGTGGCACTGCAGAATGGAAGCTGAACTGTGGCACTGCAGAATAGATGCCCAACTGTGTTACTGCAGAATAGATGCCCAACTGTGTTACTGCAGAATGGAAGCAGAAGTGTGGCACTGCAAAATAGATGCCCAACTGTGTTACTGCAGAATGGAAGCTGAACTGTGGCACTGCAGAATGGAAGCTGAACTGTGGCACTGCAGAATAGATGCCCAACTGTGTTACTGCAGAATGGAAGCTGAACTGTGGCACTGCAGAATAGATGCTGAGCTGTGTTACTGCAGGAAGGAAGCTGAACCGTGGCACTGCAGAATAGACGCTGAACTGCGTTACTGCAGAATGGAACCTGAACTGTGGCACTGCAGAATAGATGCTAAACTGTGTTACTGCAGAATGGAAGCTAAACTGTGGCACTGCAGAATAGATGCTGAGCTGTGTTACTGCAGAATGGAAGCTGAACTGTGGCACTGCAGAATAAATGCTGAGCTGCGTTACCGCAGAATGGAAGCTAAATTGTGGCACTGCAGAAAAGATGCTAAGCTGTGTTACTGCATAATGGAAGCTGAGCTGTGTTATTGTAGAATGAATTCTGAGCTGTGTTACTGCAGAATGGAAGCTGAGCTGTGTTACTGCAGAAAAGATGCTAAGCTGTGTTACTGCAGAATGGAAGCTAAACAGTGGCACTGCAGAATAAATTCTAAGCTGTGTTACTGCAGAATGGATGCTGAGCTGTGTGGAGGCACTGCAGGCAATCTGAACACTTTCTGTCATTATACATACAGCATGTTTATGTATTCAACAGCATTTGAGAGTCCCAATTATAGGGTAAATTAGCAATTAAGTTTTCTTTAAAGGGTCTTTAGTGGCAAGGAGCAACTACTTCAAAGAAATTATTAACCCTTTTAAGACATGTGCCGTTATTCCCTCTGCTGCAAACGCCCACGATCAATGCTGGCACTGATCGCAGGGGATCTCGCTCCCCGGTGACGTCATGGGGAGTATCAATCTTCCCCAAAATGGCACGCGGCACATTGATGTGGTTTTGCCAGCGGAATTTAAACTGTTAACACCTGCAATCATAGACGATCGTGGCCTTTACTGGGGGATTAGGGTTCGATTTCAGGGCAGATCTTTCAAGTTCGGCGTTCACATGGGCGCCACCATCTTTTTGAAGCCACCGGCAAAGCGTTTGACGCGATAACACCCGGGATGTTAACGGTAAGTCTTTGCAACATGCAGCAAAGACTTACCAGCTATCGGGAGGGCTCAGGGAAGGAGTTAAGGGGATAAAATAAATAAGTGGAGATAAAACAAAACAAAAAGTTTTAAAAGATAAATAAATAGTCTGGTCAAGAACTGGTTAAAACGAATATAAGAAGATTACCACAGTCACGGTGCCTGGATGTATAAGTAAGTAAATCATGATGGATTCTGATGATAGATTTCCCACATTTTTGCACAACCCTGGTGGGGACTGGAGGGTTTTTTCACAAATCACTGCAATGCAAACCAGTAAATCATGCACCAAAATCTGGAAGCAGGCGAAACACAAAGACAAATGAGACGCAGACCACGTTTGCTGGTACGCGGTGAGCGCCTGTCTACTGCTTGAAAAAGTTGCAAAAAATTATGCAAAAAAACCCAATGCGCCTTAAAACCTGCATCCAACGAACATAAATCCCCCCTAAATGCTCTACTTTTTAACAGACCGCGTTTCCTAGTCGATCTGGTTTTCGCGGATCACTCAACCATGAAAAACCGATGCCAGACTGATTAAAAGTAAAGGGATATTCCCACAAAGTTTCTTATATGTATTCAGGATATCAAAATAACACATTCTCTAATTCACTGTTATTAACAAAAATCCAGTATTTCACAGATATAAGTCCAACCTGTCTCTATCAGTGTACACTGTCTGGTGTACACAATTTTAGTTGCCCCTAGACACGACCCTGTAACTTCTGACTTAGGGTAGCTATCTTGGATTTCTGTGTGACAGCCTTGGAGCTGAGTTTCTCTGTCTCTGCTCCCTGCACCCTGGCCCAACCCGCCCTGCAGTCCAGGACAGTAGTGATGAGAAGTCCGGCTCTTCTTAGTGAGCTGGCTCCTGAACAGCTCCCTATTAATTATATAGTATGGAGCCTCAGGCCAGCCAGTCACCGATTTTATCAGCTTAAAGGGGGCGTGCTGAGCCGTTTAGGGGCAGGGTTTAGTGAGCCAACGGCTCACTGCGGGGAGCCGATTCCAGTCGCTCACACGAATGAGCTGGCTCTTTCTGCCAGCATGTTTGCGAACGACCCATCGCTAGAAGACGGAACTCACACTGATACACAGACACTGTTCCAGCCAACAGAAGCGTGAGGAGAACTACAAGCTACAGACAGATAAGTTCTTTATCGGGGGAGGCACAGCAGATCTAGTGTGTTGCGGAAAAGCAAAGATGTAGGAGAGCTGACTGTCATTGTGTGTTATATGCATCTCATGGATCTCTCATCTCTTATCTGTCTCATCGCTCTTTCTATGTGTCAGATACTAGTGAATGTTCAGAAGCCAGATCAAAGTGTATATAAACCTGTACCCTGATAATCTAAGCACATTGTCAGCACACAGCGTCTCACAGCACAGAGGAATTATAAAGTGTCTGCTTAGAGAGTCCCCGCTCACACCCTGGAATCTTACATTGACCATCTCTGAGCAATAAAACTGAGTAAAATTGTAAAGGAAGGGGTTAAAAATGATCTTTATTGTGTGAACAACAGTAGATGATTAAAATTTGAGAATTTTCTTTTCATGGGAAAACCCTTTTAACGCCTATTTTTCATGGCCGATGTTTGAAATGTTCATGTGAAGGACCATGACCCAAAAAGTGCCAATTTGACAGTAGAAATACTGACCCCCAGAGGTGACCAGAATGTTTTTGCACCGTCCTTCCATTGTTCCTGGTATTTTTGAGTGGAAATCCTTCTCCCAGCACTTAGTGTGTAATCAGTAGGGACCCCTGATGTAATAATGGGGGTCCTAGAGGATAACCTATCTCAGGCAGTGATTGCATGTACTATCAGTATACAGGAGGGAGCCCCCTGCCTGCCATTCCCTTCATGCTGCTGCATTCCCGGCCTCCATTGTGTCCTGTGTGATGCGGGGCTCTGGCTGAGGAGGCTGCTCTGCACTTCCGCTCCAGTCACAGGAGGAGGAGAAGGATCCAGCTGTATGACTAAGGAACCAGCACCACACAGGAGCCCAGAGGATGCACCAGCACTGACCCCCTCCCCAGCCCCGTGCTGCACCCCGGCCTGTGACATCAGGAGGAGGAGGAGGAGGGAGCTCAGCTGTCAGGACTCTCATATCCCCATAGAGGAGACAATAGCCTGGCAGCCCAGTGTGGAGATGGCTTCCCTCAGCCTGGCCAGGAAGAAGAATGCCTCCAGGAATGCAGCAGTGGAGAGGAAGAACCTCATCACCGTGTGCAGGTGACCAGGGGAAGGCGGGTGTATACATTGTATCATGTGCTGAGCCGGGCTGCTAACACTGCGGATACATTGTCACCCTATAGAGAGCCATAGTGAGGGACACTTTATCATATGAGTTACACCAAGTGCCAAACTTACCTCTGCTGTGTCTGAACCTGTGTAGTTTATGGAGGGGAGTCCTGAATATGAGTCTGAGACTGTCTATAGCATGAAGTTCTGTGCAAAAGGACATAGTCAGCAAGTTGTGTATCTCATTTATCTATCTATCTATCTATCTATCTATCTATCTATCTATCTATCTATCTATATCATATGTATGTATTTATCTACCTATCTCATATCTAGTTCATATATATATATATATATATATATGTCTTATGTATCATATATCTATATCATATGTAATTACTATGTATCTTATATATCTATCTCATATCTATTTATCTATATCATATCTGTCTTATATGTATCATCTATCTATATCATATGTAACTAGTATCTATCTATCTATCTATCTCATATCTATCTATCTATCTATCTATCTATCTCATATCTATCTATCTATCTATCCATCTCATATCTATCTATCTTCTATCTATCTCATATCTATCTATCTTCTATCTATCTCATATCTATCTATCTTCTATCTCATATCTATCTCATATCTATCTACCGGTGTCTATATATCTATCTATCTATCATCTATTTAGCTCTTGTCTATCTGTCATTATTCTATCTACTATATACATCTATCTATCTATCTCTATCATACATATCTATTATCTATCTAATATTTCTCTCATATTTATCTATTCACCTATCTTCTATCGTTCCATTTATCTCATATCTATATATGCATCTATCTTCTATCTCACACTTCTATCTATCTCATATCTATGTATCTATCTCATATCTATCTATCTCTCTATCTATATGTCCCATATCTATCTATCTCCTATCTATCTATCTATCTATCTCATATCTATCATCTATCTATCTATTTGTATATATCTATCAGTGTATCTCAAGTTTTTATATATTCAAAAGTATATTGTAGCTCTCTCATATCTATCCATCTATAATCTTTCGATAACTGTATTAATAACTATTGGAACTCGCTCAATTAGAATTTTCCTTAAAAATTTATGTAATTGATTGGATTTGTGTGTTTTGTCTGTCTGTATCTTGTGCCATAGGAAATTGCAATATTATTAACCCGTTTGGTTATAGGAAATTCAGTTGTGTAGCTAGAGACAAATTCATGTGATTCATGTTCTCTTAATATTTTGTTGTATGGTGGTGTAAGGAATCAGATTGTTACAAAAATTGGATTGTTCCTGTGTCTCGGGGCTGTTTGGGGACATGTGTCACAAGGCAAAATCATATTGGTGAATCTGTAAGAATGACCGGAAAGGGTGAAGGTCTCCGATACAGGGGATGTGGTGTGCACCATGTATCCATACACAGCCCACAGAGAGGGAATTCACCCCCCACTTTTCTGAGAAGTAAAAAAGTTTCGGTGAGTCAGTGACTCTCCGGGACAAGTCAGTCACTTCTGCTTTTTCAGGCAAAATAGTCACAATTTTTTTTTTTTTGTCATATGGCAGTCGTGCATGATCAAACATATGATATTAACAGGGATGACAAAGGGGATGATCCCTGAGAATCCTGGTTAGGGGTGTCCCATGTATATCTGCTGCTGCTAATCTCTATGGGGTTGGCAATGGATTATTTCCATCAGCCTCATAGATAATGAATGGATCATCTGTGCGCATGCGCAACTATTACCCCATTTAAGTGCTGGATGGGTGATCCTTGTTCTTGTGAAAAGTGAGACCCCCCCCCCCAGAGATCAGACACATATTATGTACCCTATGGACACCCCTTTAGGTAGGTGCTATGAATCAAGCCCTGGGACGGGGTTTCGAGGAAATTGGGTCCACCATTGGGGCATTTGTGACCATATTTGGATAATGGGATACAACTAAATCAAATTGCAATGAATAAAGATATGTGTCCCCAGGTTTCTGAAGGGGGGATATAACTTCTATATTATTGGATAGGGAGGACCTTCCTTTCCTACATGAAGTTATATCCATACTGAATCCCAAGTCCACAGGAGTCAAGTCTTCCCCCATTGTCTTCAATGAGAGGCGACGACCTGCGCGCTACAAACACGTATTCTGCACCATGGCAGGGGTGACACACTAATATAGCTAGGAGGCCCTAAGGTAGATACAAGGGTCCACTGTCGTCCAAAAGTCACCTTTAACAGTACATAGCATAAAAATGATAAATTATGGGCCGTCTACTGTCTGTGTCCACCACTGGACACGGGTATAGGACAGAATTAGCTTCCGGTGACTCATTGTTACAGTGACATCCTCTACTATTACTATTGACCAATTCCACTGTAAAATGCCCTTTGCTAACTGCCCATCGAAAGGGAACCCGTCATCAGATTTTACTACCATTAACCGTTTAAAGGGAACCTGTCAGCAGAAATTGACCTAATAAACCACTACCAGTCTGTTGTTACACAGCTGATCATCTTCCAGATCATGTTTCTCTCATGACCCAGTGTGGGGGCATCATCCAGACAATCAACTTTGATTTGGTTGTATAAAGTCAAGGAGGTGGAGATGTTAACACTGAAGTCAAGCTCTCCCTTCCTCAGAAAGCTCCTTCACTGTAATTGATGGTCCTGCATCCAGAGACATCACTAACCAGATGTCTATCATTTCTTTTATTTTTTTTTTAAACACATTTTATTTGGTTTTTATTACACAACTGTAATACATTATAACAGATGAAAAAGAACATACATTTCTAGGAAACATTTTCATCACTCCAGTTGCTACAAGACACAGTATTGTTTTTCAGATATATGAACATCAAACATTTAGGAGATGATGCCCCTGGGGGAGACGACCCTGTTAATCGTGGTCTCTATCATTTCTATGGCAGAGGAGGAGGCGTTCAAAGCTCCCCACCTTGACTCCAGTGTTGAAGTCTCCTCCTCCTTGACTTTATACAACCAATTTACCTCAATTTTCTGGATGCTGTCACCACATTGGAATAAAAACGAGTAGGTAGTAGTTTATTTGGTCAATTACTGATGACATCAGCAGTGCCGGACGAGGTAAGTACATGTTTATTATTTTTAAATAGCCCGCCCCAGCCTGGCCCTAAGTAAATTTGTATACCTGGATAACCCCTTTAAGGACCAGGCCATTTTCTTCTCTTGTAAGGGCTTGTCTTCTGCCCACCTAGTGATGGTATTCCATGTTTCATTGAAAACACTTGAAATGAATTGCGCCATTTTCTTGTGGACGCTTCTCTTTACGGCTTTCATTCCGCTGTCCAAATGACAACGATGATGTATTCCTTGGATCGCTACAATCACGTGGAAACCAAATTCATAACGGTTTTATTATGTTTTAATTATTATGATGGTATTAACCTTTTACCTCGGCATACGGACCTGTGTAAGGTGGAGCTGATGTTTTCATTGCTTGCATTTTGGAGACTTTACAAAGTTTTCATCACCATTACATTTTTTTTATGTGTTGCAAAAAGTGTCGTTCCGGATATTTGGAGGCTATTTAACGTTACGGGGTTCACCGCTGGGAATAACCATTATTATATTTTGGTAGATAGTGACTCTTAGGATGCGGTGATACTTACCATGTTTATGATTTTATTTATTTATCAGTTCTAGGGAAAGGGGGTGATTTTAAATATTAAGATTTTTTCAAATTTTTTTTCAATTTATTTTTTACTTTGTTTTATAGTTTATTTTTTTTTTAAATGTTTGGGCCCCCTAGGGTACTTTAACCCAAGGGGCACTGATCACTCCTGTTATATACTTCAATATGTTAAGGATCTATAACAGTGTGCCACTCGCCGAATGACAGGTTGTGGAGTCTCATACAGACACCAGGTTGAAACAAATTGACGCACCACAATGCAGTGACGGGGAGCGACGAACCGATCTAAGCTGTTATAATGCATCAAACACTCATCATATATAAAGGAGGCACATCCCAGGAGTCCTCTTCTTAATGGCATTATGAAGTACATGTATGTCATAATGCATTAAAGGACATCTCCCACCAAGATGAGAGACTGTATGCAAATGAGCCTGAGGGACTCCAGGCTTCATTAACACCTATGGAGTCTGGAGCCCCTCAGGCTCATTTGCATATAACCCTTTTCTTTAAAGGGTTAAACGACCAGCCAGGCTTTGTTTCTTACTTTTGCAGACAAAATAAGCCTGGTTGCTGATGCTCCATCTAAAATATTAACTATTAAAAGATCACATATTGCATAAAATGGAAAATGAAATTCTGAAAAAGCTGTATATATCTCAAAACTGTGCCTATAAAAACAGAAATTGTATATAAATGTCAAAATATAGTCACAAAGTAACAAAGCAAATCCTGTTTTCTCCATTCCACCCCATAGTTTTACAGCTTTCAATACATTATACAGAGATTTCAATTGTGCCATTAAAAGTACAGCTCATCCCACAAAAGGCAAGACCTGATAAGGCAATAATGACGGGAAATGCAATTATCTAAAGCTCTTGGGAATGAAAGGATTGAGAGGAAGGGATAAGTGTATAGTTAAGGGAGTGTGTACCTTAAAGGGCAGGATGAAGGACTGTATGCAAATGAGCCAGAGGGGCTCCAGGCTCCATAGGTGTTAATGGAGGCTGGAGCACCTCATGCTCATTTGCATACAGGCCTTCATCCGAGTGGCAGATGTCCTTTAATGTCATTGTAAAGAAAATTTTCCCTTTTAAAAGTACATTGTCACCAGATTTTACCCCACTTAACTACTACCCCCATCATTTCTAGAATTCCCTCTTTTGTGTAGGATGTCACTCAGCCTGTCAGTTGTGTTCCGGTTGCTCAACGTTTGGGCCGGACGCTGCTAGTTGCACTCAGTACATTCACTCGTGTGAATAGGACCCAACATTGTAGCAAATACTACAAGATTTTCCTACACACTGTAGCAAACCCTCAGAGTTTAGAGAGAATCTGGAACATGACCCCTAATAAACCATCCAAGTGATCAGGAGGGGTAACTTTCTATATTACATTTGCTATGTATTTTATAAAAACTTTTTCTCATTGAGGAGATCTGGCAATGCTCCATGGGAAAAAAAATATACAAATCAGCTCTCCTCTGGAGGGAAGAAAACTGTCTCTCTGGTGCCACCTACAGGTTACCGGATAGGTCTCAGTTTTGGCTCATTTACAGTATCATAGGTCATGTTTTATGGGTCAGACATTGACCTACTGGGCATCTGCATAGGTGGCGCTAGAGAGGCGGTTTCCTTCTGTCTGGATGAGCCATTGTTGTTGAGCGCCCATGACCTTAGAAGTGGATATTGCAGATAAGATAAGATAATTCTAGATGACAGATGAACAATGGGCAGATTCCCTGGTGGAACCTGTTACCATTATACTGAGTGAGATGGGCTGAGGGGTAACACGGGTGCATTTAAGTTGAATTGGGCTGTGCCTGTGACTTCATACAAGCTGTTACACATAGGGGCACATTGATAATTTGAGGTGGGATGTGTATGATGCTGCCCCCGGCACCCGCAGGATCCGGCATCCTGATAAATCCGGCTGGCTGACAGCACAGCGATGCTCTGCGTCTGACCTGGCGTAGAATTGTGCCTAAACGACCCTTAATCCCTTACCTCCCATGTAAGGGAGCGTTCACACATTGCATTTACATTGCGTCAACAATGTGTTTACATTGTGTTAACAAATTATTTCTCCTCTAAAAGGAAGAAAATTGTCTCACTGGTGCCACCTACAGGTTACATTGTGTTTGCATAAACACGCAGTAAACATGGTGTAAATGTAATGTTAACGCAACATTTACTTTGTGTAAACATAATTGAATTACTTTTACAGTGCATTAACAAATGCAATGTGTGATTCGCACCCTCAGGTGAACGATGTGAGCCGGCTTACTAAACCCAGTCCCATAAACCTTAAGCTTAGTGGTGTGGGGTTACTGACTGGCCTGCCGCTCCCTATTATATATTTAATAGGGAGCCATTCAGGAGCTAGAAGAGCCGACTCTTCTTAGTGAGCGGAGCTTAATGAGCCAGCTCACTAAGAAGAGCCAGGATTCCCATTGCTACTGCCTCCCGCTTCCCCTTGATCAGTTATCTCCTTGTAGTTTGCAGCTCCTCTCTGCTCACAATGTGCTGGCAGGAAGTGATCAGTGAGAGTCTCTGAGCTCCGTGCAGGGGGCGGGGCTACATGCTCAGAGCAGAGACAGACAGAAACTCAGCTCCACGCTGTCACACAGAAATCCAAGATGGCTCCCGACCCTAAGTCAGAATTTACAGGGTCGTGTCTGGGGGCAACTGAAATTGTGTACAGCAGGACTGATGGAGACAGGTTGGACTTATAATTCTGTATTTTTATTAATATGAGTGAATTAGAGGAATGTGTTATTTTGTTATCCTGAGTACATATAAGAAACTTGTCTTCGTGGGAGGAATACCCCTTTAACTAGACACGTTTAGGAAATAATATCAGATCTATGATCAGTTTTGATAAATTAATCCCAACTAGGGCTTCACTAAAGGGCAAACCTAGCTTGTATATATGTAGATAAGTGCTACATTATTTACTACTATTAGTTTTTACTCTTCTTCCCACTTTAATTGTTCTCTTTCCTATCACTTGTCTGATAAACCGTAACTTATTGTGTATAAAAATTGTGTCTTATATGAGACCCTTTGCAGTAACCCAATATAAGGTATCAACAACTGAGGACTCTCAGCTTTTATCTGTTTAACCACTAACTATCAGGGTACAAAGAATATCTTATCTTTCGTAAAGGGCTTATGGGGGGTCATTTATCTTATTTCCCCCTTCTCTGCGCTCTTTTTGCGCCTTTTGTGAGTCTATTTTTTGCACCTCATTTATCATTGTCGTTTTAGCTCTTTGTCAAATGCAGGGTTTTTGTTAGCCTTTTTAGGTGCGAATTTTAAAAAATGGCGCAATTTTGATGTGCAAATCGCACAATTGCCATTCCTAACCATGGTCAGTCCTGGCGTGTTATTGCTTAATTATTTTAGCCCATATAGGCGCAAATCAGTGTGAAATAAGGCTCCAGCATCTGAGAAATGCAAAGACAAATTAGGCACAATCCAGGAAACTGCTACACAGTGAACTCCGGTGAATTGCTGGAAAAAGGTACAAAAAATAGCGCAAATAACCCAATGCCCTCAAAAAGTCACTAAAATACAACCAAAAAAGGCGCATTAGACTAAAATAAATCTGTTCCATGAACTCCTAATGGGGGCACAGCTGGCAGCCTGGGTCATAAATCTCAGTGCACAGAGTAAAGTTGAAGGATTTACAATGCTTAAATTGCCAGATATCATTGGAGATGAAAGTGTTAGACAGCAGCTTGTGGGCCCCTTTGTCTTGTGGGTCTAGTTGCACATTGTAAACCCACTCAGGCCCATTGGTCCCGATTTATCAAAAGTGACCCAATTTGCCTTATGAATGTCTAGGGTACGGCACATTATTGAAACCGAAAAACGTATTGGTTGCTATAGAAAACTCAATTTTTCCATGGTACCAGATATACTATATTTGCTCCACTGAGGACTGTGTGTGCTGAGGATTTATGTCAGACTCCGATATTATCGTTTACGTTCTTAGATTTTTGGATCGAAACAGGGAACGTCTGTCACCAAAATGTCTCTGGAAAAACAATGTGATAAATAAATTCTGCTCTCTGTGCCTGTGATTCTCTTCCAGTAAATGACAATGTAGTTGTTCTACCATTTTTACAAAAATCTCTGCCGATGGATAATAATGGGGGGAGGGGGCTCTACCTCTAGAATACAGGATGTACTGTGTGATTGTACATTCTGGGCTATGCAAAATCTGATTGGTCAGATGAAAATATGTCTAAAATGCCCTGTGCCTCATACTTTACAACTCATTCAATAAAAGAGGCGTTACCTTGTGAAAAGGAGGCGTGGCATGCACTTATTTGACACATTTTAAACCCCCCCCCCAAATTAAGCTAAACAGTAGGTAGGACTAAACAGTCTTAAGTGTATGTTTCACTGATGTTGCACTGGCACTAAACCACCCACCAAATTTTAAACTCAGAAGGATCTTCACCCATGACATCTATTCCTGCTCTCATTTCACATATACACAACACCTTTGAAGGTCCTTGAAAGGTCCTGAAACCGCAGTTTGAAAGCAGACAGAAGGGACGCATCCTGCATTACCCCAAGAAGCTGATTCTAGTACCAGATGTAGGAAGTGACTCCAGACTTGTAGGGGCAATAATATTCAGGGCAGTCTTAATCCCCTGATGGCCCTATGCACATGAATGCGTTTTTTACAGTCCTATTCCTGACGACCCGTGACTTCCCATAAAAGTCCCATAAAAATAGGACACCCGTGACCTATTCACATTTGCGGATCATTTTATAGGTAACACAGTCGTGTGACCCTTTAAGGGGCTGGGACAAACTAATGACATCAATTGCCAGACTTAATTTTTTCGGCAGATGCCCCACAACAGATGACATAACTATTAGTAATAGACAGTTTTTGCGGATATAGAAGACATAGGGACCTCAAAAACAGAACATGAATCTATCGTTTGGGACCTAAAAACTACACCTGTGTTCGTATGCGAGTAGCCTATTAGAAAACTTCATTAATGGACATGCCTGGAATCCCCCGTGGGCCAAGGTAGGGGGGAAAAAAAGCACACTTACCCTGCTCTGGTCCCAGAGGCACTCCGCTGCTTCCAATTTTTGAGGCCTGTGTCCATTTGGAGGTCCGGGAGGGTCACAGGACCTGTTTTATCCATTGAGTGGCCTTCACTTCCTGTCAAATCACTTCCTGTGTTGCCTCCTGAGTCAAGTATGTGATTGGCTGAAGCAGGCCCTGTGATCATGTGAAAGCAGGACCAAAAAACTTTAATAATGGAATTGCAGAGGAAATGGAGACATTTTTTTGCCCTGACCCAGCCCACTGGGTTTTTTTTAAATTTTCTTGGATAACCCCTTTAAGAAGTACCTCCTTTATGAGCCAGAGGTGGACATGGTACCATTCATGTATAACTTAAAGAGCCATTCACTGCTGTGTGAATATCCAAAGCCAACCCATGGCGATCAGCCGATTTGTTGAGACAACACATTTAAAGGGATGTTCTGATTTCAGACATATATGGCTAATCTATACAGGAATGACTACTCTCACTCCTATTGAGGGGTAAGAAGGGGATGCCCCTTTAAGAAGCCTTGAACCTTCATAAAAGGGGTTAATTTCCTATTTTATTTGTTTTCTGGTCCATCGGAATCGCTTTTCTTCCGTTTGCTTCTATTCCCGAGCAGTGAAACCTTGGCACGATGAGACGGGCGTCGCTGACATCGTACATTTCTCTGCTAGAATAGTGATTGGATTTTCAGCAGCGCCGGTTCTGGTATAATTACCCCGCAATACTGTGTAATATCACAAGTCAGTCAGGACGTGTTGTGAATTCTTAGGTGGCTTTGCCAAATTTTTATTAATTTTTTTAAAATTGTTTTGTTTTGCAAATGTGACTTTTATAAAATGTTACCTAAAATCCCTCTAGGACAGAGGGGAAGTTTTTGGAAGAACCACCAGCACCCTGTTATCCTGGACAGTGACAGGATCACAATGATGTCCTTCTATATTCTGGGAGGCCAGGAAGGAATTCATTCTCCTTAAGGTCCACCTTTTCCGGTATGAGGGGGGGAATTATGTCCACACCACTTTTGTCCCACCAGATATTGGTATAACTGACGCCGCACCGTGCAGCCGCAAATTCTATGCCAGGTACTGGAGCAAGCTATAGCTAGTGCGCAGGTACGGGGCAGGAACACCTGGTGCCGACCCACTTCCTTTAAAGGATGCCCTGTTCTGGGTAACCAATATGGAGTTAGGTTTTCTTAGTAGTGATGTGTCGTTCACAAAGAAAGACAGAGCTGACTCTTTCACATGAACCCCACATAACCCCGCCCCTTATCGTCTCATCATGCCCCCTTTAACCCGATAAGTGGTGTGGAGAGGGGTGACTGGCTGGGCTGAGGCTCCCTATTGTATACTTAATAGGGAGCCGTTCAGGAGCCAGAAGAGCCGGCTCTTCTTAGTGAGCGGAGCTTAATGATCCAGCTCACTAAGAAGAGCCGGAGTTCCCATCACTATTTCCTAGGTGGGAAAAAAACTGTCCTTCTAGAGAAACTATTGGGCAGATTTACTTACCCGGTTCCGTCGTGCTCCTGCGGTGCATTGTCCAACAAGGATTTGGGTCTGCCGCTATTCACTAAGCTTGTGCGCATGTGTGGCTTCCGCGCTGAGGTCCGCCGGAGTTCACCTTCTTCTTCCTGGTGCATGTGAGTACATGTCTTGCGACACAATTTGCTATGTTAAATCCCGTGCGTTGTCCGAATCCGTCGTATCATCCAATGGCCCGCCCCCCGATTTGTGTCATGTGAAAGCCGGCGCCGATGCACCAAAAGTGCTTGATCTTGCGACACAATTCCTTTAATATTGCGGTTTGTCCGAAACCGTTGGGTTGTCCGACAGACCGCCCCCCCCCCCCCCCGATTTCTGTTGCGTGCAAGCCGCAAATCGGAAATCTTTGTGAACCCCGACGAAAATGCGTCCGACGGACCCTTAGTAAATGAGCCCCTACGCACCCCTCCATGTGGGGTTTTCTATAATCCTGGGAAACCTTTTTGGTATCTCTATTTTTGCATAAGCTGAAAAAGTCTGCAGTATTAAGGGTTAAGGCAGTGCTGGCCAATCTGCGGGCATTATTTACGAGCGGTGCTCCGAGGGGCGCTCTACTCACTGCATTATTGCTGCCACTATTATTTATAATCTATGGGCACCCATTGCCATTCCCAGCACACAGATATCTCCTTGTACACAAGAGGCTAATGCGTTTCTAATAGAGAGAGAGGCTTTCCCCAGCTGTGACATAGCCCCTGCCCGTATATCAGCATTCATTGCGTGCTCCTCTCCTAGCTGCATTGTTTGCTTCCAGCTCCGCTCTGAGTACGTTGCGATCACTGAATCACATCCTATTGTGTCCGCCGAGCACCATCACTCAGACATCCGCAATGCTATAGCCTGCGCCGGTGTGTGGGATCACAATCTATGGGAACATTCACCTCTCTGTTCTAGATATATCTGTATACAGTGGGCCACATGTATCACTCTTTTTTTCTGTTGTTTTTGCGCCTTTTCATTCAGGCGCACAGTTTTTGCGCCATTTTTGCGATTAAACGTCAAACTAGCAGCGCAGCAAAAATAAGCAGCTTTCCCTCATCTATCTTACCAATCCAGATGTTTTGCTGTGCCTAATGATATTCATCACTTGTAACGTTTTCATTTAGGCGCAAAAACGGGCGCAAAAACTCTCCGGCCCGAAGGTGGCGTTATCTGAGAAGAAAGCACTGAGCCCCTTTGCAGAACAGCTCATTTCTAGCAGCAAAGCTCAGCCATACACTAGAACATATAATACAGACATTAGATACACTGCAGACACTAGAACATATAATACAGACATTAGATACACTGCAGACACTAGAACATATAATACAGACATTAGATACACTGCAGACACTAGAACATATAATAGATACATTAGATACATTACAGACAGGAGCTGCAGACTCTATTTACAGTTCATCACCTTCTATTTACAAAACATTCTGCAAAACGCTGAGCTCACAGCAAGAGCAAGAGAACTTTGCAGAATGTTTGCAGAATGTTGCAGAAACTACAAACAAGTGTCCCCCATGTAATTCTGCACAGTATCACCAGTGTGTCTGAGGGGGATACTGTGCAGAATTACAGGGGTGCAGCAGGAGACCAGCATTGGGGTATCCCCTCCAGGAGAAGCCCCTGCTGAGGAGGTCACTGGGTGCTGGGTGTCACACACCTGGGTGCTGCTGTGAGTGTTATCTTCATTCTGGGCTGTGGGAGAAGCAGAGAGGAGCTTGTAGCAGGATGACATGTAAGTGCCCGAATCTAACAACTGCACCAAAATTGCGCCTAAACTGTGTTAAAGTAAAGTGATTAATAAGATGCAGAAAATTACCTTATCACAGATGGTTGTAGCTTGTGATAATTCTGGCAAAACAGTGCGCCAGAATTTAGGCGCAACTACTACACTTAGGCGCACAAAAATGATAAATGTGGCCCAGTATATATTTCCAGATATATGTGGGCAGTCACATGTACACAGGTCTGCACCGGAATCAATCAGTGTTGCTGTACTTACCCTTTTATATGCTGCCATTATAGCTATCCTTATTGTATTTGTGTCTTAAAGGGAACCTGTCATCAGGAGCACTTTTTCTGGCTCCCCCATGTCCCCATACAGAATAGTGTGCACATTGCCCAAGTGTTTTTATAATAAAACTGGCATTTTCCGATAAAAAGAAAAGTTAGATGAAAGTTTACCTTTCTGTATGCAGAGCAGCGTCCTGTGTCCCATGGGAGTGGCCAGTGAGAAGCTTTCCCCGCCCACCCTCGGGAAACCGCTCCGTTATGCGTCTATTTCAAATAAAAAACCACCCATATCCTTCCTTTTCTAAATAGACGCATAACGGAACGGTTTTCCGAGGGTGAGCGGGGAAAGCTTCTCACTGGCCACTTCCATGGGACACAGGACGCTGCTTTGCATACAGAAAGGTAAACTTCCATCTAACTTGTGGGGGTGTTCCAAAGCCCCTCCATGCTGAAGATTCACAGGCTAATACATTTCCCCCAGAACTTCCCTCGTCTCTCTGCCTGTTGTGATCTCATACAGCACAGGGGGAAGAGTGTTCCTGTACAGTGTAACAGCTTGTGAAGTTACAGCGTGGAGGGACTCTGGTTACACCCCCATAGCCCCCTAAACGTTTATTTTAGAAGAAAGGGGGCCATGGGTAACAGTTATAAGAAGTTTAGCACAGTTACAGTCCCTGGATCTATAAGTACGTGCCTCTGGTTTATCATGATGGATTTGATCGTAGAAATCCACCTTACCCACCAAATCCAGTGATGTAAGTCAAGTGACCACAACTTGACTTATTCCTTTTATTCCTTTTATTGAAGCAATTCCCGTACCACAAAATTTGTCAGGTTGAAAGTTGGAGTTTGTGGAAGGGAATTGGTGCAGCTCGAGAGAAGTCTTGGAGATGTGATATTCTCACATATCAATCTCCTAGTGGTGTTAACACAATAAAGATCATTTTTAACCCCCTCCTTTACAATTTTTCTCAGTTGTATTGCTGTTTAAGTTTCTAAGGGTGACGCAACGCGGCGTTTTTGGTCAGTTTTTAAACATGCTGTCAGGGCTGGGAGTCTGTGGACCCTCTGGACCACCGTGGGAGATGGTACTAGCCGACCTGGGACTGGAGTCTAAGTGGCAACCGGGCTTCACCAGAGCCCGCGCAAAGCGGGTTGGGATTGCTGCAGTGGGGTGCCACGAGGTCGTTCCACAGGTGTGACTAGCCCGCGGTGGCAGCCAAGGTAGTAATACAGCAGACAGTATGTACCCGGGGTGACGGCAGGAGAATAGCACAGTAAGGCACACTGGGACTCAGGAATCGCAGGAGCAGGCACACAGGTCAGGAACACAGGAACGGACTGGCACACAGGAACGCAGGAACGCAGGAATCACAGGGAGCTTTGTCTTCAGGGGAAGGCTTGAAGATCCGGCAAGGGTCACAGGAAGGGGCAGGAATTTATATCAGGCCAGCACTGGCCCTTTAAATCCCAGAGAGCCGGCGCGTGCACCCTAGGAAACGGGGACGCACACGCCGAGCCATGGGAGCAGCGGAGATCGCTGCTTGAGCCAGGGAAGGTAAGAGGCACCGGGCTCCGGGACAGAGATTGCGGGAGCACCCGTGACACATGCGTTTTCAGTCCGTTTTAAAATGCATCCGTTCTTGACTCTTTTTCCGATAACCTTAATAGATAAACAGGTTCTAAGCAGCCAAACGCATGGAAAACGGTCAAAAACTGATGCGTTTTTTTAAACGGACTGTAAACGCATGCTCTAAAATGAACCAGAAAACGCAGCGTGTGGCATCAACCTAAGGAGACTATGCTCAAGCCAAACAGCTGGCCAGTGGCAGGGCTCAGTATCGCGTGGATAGGTCGTCAGTAGTATTTCCGTGAAACTCCTTTATCCGTGTACCTTTCCTTCCTATGTCTTCTACATGTTTGTATTGTGCCCTGATTTCTAATAACATCCGGCAGAGAACGCACTTATGTTGGAATATTTTCCTTTGTTTTCTCGCTGAATGTCCTAATCGCAGGTCATTAGCATATTTCCCATCTCTGGTGTCATTGCGATGCCAACAGGGAAACATTCTTCTCCTTCCTCTTCTTTATTCCATTATAATAATTCATCTTTGCCTCCTCTGAAGGTTGATGGGTGAGAAGTGAATTACCAGATAGAGTTCACTGGAAACGTCGTCTCCCGTCTCCCCTCTTTCTTTATTCATAAGGTTTGCACTGTGTAAAAAGCTGATCTCTCTCTTCAGACCCCACTGAGTAGACAAATCTGATATCATTTAAATTAAAGGGGTTCTGCAGGGTCCAAAATACCTTCCAAACTTATAACAGGGCAATGTAGAGACCTTGAGTTGGAGCAGAAAGATACCTTTATGGCTACAAACGGATAAAGCATTGTAGAGATATTCCTCTTTTTATGTATATGCAAATCATCCTGCAAGTGCATTAAGGGTGGGGCCAATTAGTAAAATTTGCATACAGAAAGCTACAAATGCTGTTACTTATTGCGGCATCTCTGTCCATAAATGACTCTTTCTCTCTCTGCCATGGTCATGACTATCTATAGAAAAATCTGGCAGATTGTGCCCGCCCCTGGTGCACTTGCAGGTTGATTTGCATATCAAATGTCACAGAGGGGTCATGTTAGTTTATTTACTCACTTTATCATGTGAAAGCTTTGTGTGTATTAGAGTGTGTTTTTGTTGCTGTAATATTCCATTAGCAGGCTACCTGTAGCTGTCGGTGTGCCATGCCCCCGAGGCCCCTGGGATTGTTGTTAGATTATAGACAAGTGGGTACAGATGGCGCTTATGTTCCAGGGTCCTAGTAATGTGTCGGAGAGGAGTCCTTGGAGTTCTGCCTATCTCCCGATAACACTCATAGTCACCGCCGCGCCAGAGAAACGTGAATCATTTTGTTTTGGAGCAGATTTTTGCAGCTCGTCATCTATCATACAGATCAGTCGTCAGCTCCTAGAGATACAAAATTGCTATTTTTGTCTAAAAAAGGGAACCAAAACAAGCTAAAATCAGTGCGGTTTTATATGCTACAAACCTGGCATCCACCAAGCGGTAATGGGCAGAGGACTTGTGTTTTTGAATATAGTCTGAACTGCACTCATGCAAATCATTAAAAGTTAAGTTTTTTTATGTATATCAAAAAATTTATGATAGGAGGGAAATTGGGAATCATTTGCTTTTCAACCGTTTTTATCTATCTTTGTTTATGTTGCTAAAACAGTAGATTGTAACTTTCTGTAAATAAAACTAGTAAATTGTAACATTGTAACATTTACTGTAAACACAGTAAATTTTTACTTTTTTTATAGCGCTGTTGCCTGAACGGCCACGGGTATGGCTTGTGTGCAGTCACAGGGATATTGGAGCCCCATTCTCAAGATTGGTGGAGATGACAATAGTAATGAAAACCCATAAGAACATTACAGGAAATCTACCATCAGAATCCATCATGATAAACCAGGGACATTACTCATAGATCCAGGCACCGTGACTGTGGCAATCTTCTTATATTTGTTAGCCGTGGTCTCCTTCCTTCTTAAATCAACTTTTATAATTATGATATGGAGACTGAAAGGCTTCCCAGAACCCCTCCATGTAGTAGCTTCACAGGCTTTTACACTGTCTCCACCTTTCCCTCTGCTCCTGCTCGGCCTGATGTAATCTCACTTTAGCACAGAAAGTTCCAATACACAGTGGGAGGGGAAATTGCTTCTGCATAGTGTAACAGCCTGTGAGTCTGCAGCACGGAGGAGCCCAGGCAACACCCCCAGTAACCTTTCACATTCAATAGCATTATTATTTAAAGGAATTATAATAATATTAAGAAGGTAGGTGGCCATGGATAACAAATATAAGACAATTACCACAGTCATGGTGCCTGGATCTATGAGTTAGTGCCCCTATTTCCCCATGACGGGTTTTGAATTTTTTTTTCTACAGCTTCCAGTGTCATTTTAAAGATAAGAATCTGATATTTCAACATGCACAATGATCATTTTTGTGAGATACAGAAATATAGATACAGGCAGTGACAGATAGAGTTGGGAATGTGAGCTGCAGATAATAAAATAGGATGCATGAGATTTCAGGTTACCCTGAAAGATGGTTTTAGGAGCCCAAGACAGGGGTTAGGATGAAAAAAACATTTCAAACCAAACATAAGGGGGGGATGTATTTATCAGGGCTTCTGTGCCAAGACCCAATTATGCCTCCTCCCCACCAGGGGGACATAGAGGGACGTGAAGGGGGCGCAGCCAGGGAGTGGGCACAGCCAGCAGGTTAGTGGGCCAGCGCAGGACATTCCTATACCCGTGCCTGCGCACGTGCTATAGCCGGCAAAAAGTCGCCAGCTATGAAAAGTCGCCGGCTGTGCTTATTTCTACACCAGGTAGCCCCCGGGGTAGAAATAAATGCTGTGCAGCCGCCGGCTGGATACATCAAGGGGCCGGAGCCTCTTCCTGGCTGTGCCAGGAGGGTCGGTGCTCGTGCATCGGCATATGATAAATAAACCCCATTGGGGCTATTACACTAAAAGTATAAAAGCTGATGACAGGTTCCCTTTAAGCTTGGAGACATGAGTAGTGTAATGACTACTCTGAAGCAGATTACAGTCATAGTGGATGAGGTTTATACAAATCCCCTTCACGGCTATGTAATTTTGTGTGACACCCCCACTATGTGAAATAGTAGGGTCAGAATCCCAAGGATGTCAATTATTGCTGCAATGATTACAATGATTGGACTCTGCCCAACCAGTACAGGGGTGTCATGTCTGCCAGAGACCACGTCTGTGTTCCTGGCCTTAAAGTGCTTTCCAACTTATTTATATTTTTGGATCAGATCAGTGGGGAGCTGATATATTTTGGACCCCCACCAATTAATTGATTCCATCTTTCTCCGTGAAAAAGAGTTGAGCTGCAGTAACACAGTTTGGCCACATAACAGAGAACAGCGCTGTTCTTCCAGATTTATGCTCTCCGTTTATTCCGGCACTAGAATCCACTGATTAGTGGGGATCTTGGCCGTCAAACCCCTGCGAGTCTTGATATATCGATGGGCAAACTTGTAACTCTCAAAAATCTGGTGAATCCCTATTTTTTTCTAATAAATGGCTCCTTCTGATGTTGCCAGACTCCTGCCTCTTACTTCACCTTTACCTTAATAGTCGCAGAAAACAACTACAAGCTTATTGTTCTCCGGAGACGGTTTCCAATTTCTTGTGGGAGAAGTAATCAGCGCTATTGTTGTAGCATGCGGATAGCGCCATTGTTCTGCTATCTGTGTCATCTGCAATGGCTGTGCCGGCTCCGCGCCGTAGCATCGTCTGTATACACCCAGATGGATGAACTGCGGGAGGACTCTGTACTGTGCCGGCATTCAGAGATGGCCGCACTGACCCCCATTATTTGTCTTTGTATAGAAAGTTTTAGTTGATGGAGATGTTTACAGACTGTGGTTTATCTAGAAGAGGGGAAATGATACTGTCACTAGCGGAGAAATCATAACTGGGTTTTATCATAGTGGATATGTTTCCATTTTACTGACAGTCTCCTGCAGAAGTTTTGTGGGACACAGAGTGATGGGGGTATAGAGAGATAAGAGGGCGCAACACAGAGTGATGGGGGTATAGAGAGATTAGAGGGGGCAACACAGAGTGATGGGAATATAGAGAGATTAGAGGGGGCAACACAGACTAATGGAGGTATAGAGAAAAAGGGGGGGGAAGAAAAAGGGGAGAGGAGAGAGGAAAAAAAGAAAGGGGGGGGAGGGTGGGAGGGGGGGGGGGAAAGGAAAGGGGAGAGAGTGGTGAGGAGGAAAAAAAAAAGGGAGAGAAAAAAAAAGAAGAAAGAGGAGAGGGAAGAAAAAAAGGAGAAAGAAGGAAGAGAGGGGAAGAAAGAGGGGGGAAGATGCTCTTTGCACCGTTTATTGTTACAACAAATCCTACTCGAGTCCGAACCGTAGACCGGTGAGAGAGTCCTCCATTGACTGCAAGCCAACCCCGACTGATACTCGAATGGTGTACTACGCGTCCCTGAAGTTGCGTAGCAGCAGTGAATCTACCTATATGATTAACTTTTACCGGAGTAGGGGCAACTCCTCATTAAAGATCAGTGAATCAGTATGGCCCCTATGAATTTTAAAAGCTGGAGGATCCACTAAGGGGATCCCTCCATTGGGCCCAGATGCCTTCCTACCGGGTGAGCGTCTTGAGGTGCGTTTAAGCACCCATTCACATCCTTTCCACTTAACACGACGCTGAGGATATAAGGCATAATATACCCAGTGGATGTTTGTTGGTTTTTGGTGCAGATACGTTTTATCCTGTTTTCCAGAAAATGTGACCCATTGTCCTGATTGCATCTGCAACGGGACCTTCCATAACTACTGGGTACCAGTTTCCAAATTTCTCAGTGGTACTCCATTTGAGTGCCATTTACAAGAAATGCCTACCCTCAATCCTGATATGTATCCACTCCGTCACAATACCTGCTATCCCCTCGTTTCTGGCAGAGGGCCATGAAATCAATTTGCCAATTAATAGCTGGTAGTTGTCCTTGACCTATGTGTCGTCTTACTGTGTAGGCACTTCTTTCTGGGTATGTTTGACATATTGGGCATTCTGGATGGTATCTTTAATTATGTCAAGGGTTAGAGGAATTCTTCTCTCTTGGCCCACCTATAAGTAGCTTTTTCTGTTTGGAAGAAGTGTTCTGCTGTTCTTACCGCTGCTTGTGTATTGCTTTGGAATTAAACAAACGTTCAAGTGAATCATTGGTACAGCAGCAACATGAAAACAGTAGTAGGGGTGTATTCACCAATTTATTTGTATCACCCCGGGATTCATACTGTTTTCAAGGCAACTATTTAGAAGCCGGGAGAAATTATGTATTGGGGCATTTATCCTTCCCACCAATACCGACATCTTATGTTTCCGTTTTTCTTACCCCCCACAAAGCTTTCTCTTCTTCCCAATGTAGTTTGAGCCTCTTTAAAGACTATCAATGTCAGACATTGATTCTGGTATCGGGACCCTACCAAACGGGGTAGTTTCTAATGGGCAAGTTGCCTATTTTACGTAATGGTCCACTATTGGTTGTAACCCTGTAATCACCTACCACCTAAATCCTGCTATTTGTACTTTATGGACCCTTAAAATTTGTAGGTCATTTCCACATATTAAAGTAGCCTCCGTCCCCGTATCAAAGCTGGGACTCTTTGAACATTACCCTACCACCCCCTTCACAGTTGGTGTGTAAAGGAACATAGGGGTGATCATCTCTTTTATAACACCGGGTTTGGCTGCTACTTCATCCTGTTTCATATTTAACTGCCTAAATCAGTGATTAAGTACTTTTTCCCTCCTCATTCTTGTGTTACAATACTTGTTGCACCCTGCGTCCATCCAGTTCCTTTCCCACAGGATACACCAGCTTGATAATCTGTCCAGAATTTTCCTTGGCTTAAGAACGTCCTCTTTTAGGTGGGTTCCTGGTGCTAAGCCTTTTTACTGGATAATACTTTTGTTTATACATTCTCTTAATTCCTAGTTTCCTTCCCATCGATATCTTCCTTTTTCACCCCATCTTCAGCAGAGCTTGAACATATCTTCCTCAGACCCTCTACTAGATCCCCTTCCTGTTTTTTTTCCTCCCCAATCTGAGTTTAGAGTTTACTGTTCCCCCGAGTGTTTGGGGGCTGCAGGCTCTTTCGACTCTCTCATATCTTGCAACTTATCCTCATTCTGGCCAACACCTGTGCTAATAGCTATCTCTCCATCTTGCGCTACCGGTAAGGGTTTAACAATGACTGCTTTATATGCTGGAGGTGTACTATCTTCTTATGCTGGCTGTGAAGGTGTTCAGAAAATATCTTCCAGTCCCTAATACAGATAAGGCGCTACGCATTGCCTCCTCTTTTAGTAGTCTCTGCAGACCATCCCTTATAGTAAGCCAGGGTTTCTCATTCAACAACGGCAAATTATCTTAACTCTTGCCGATACTCTGTTGCTGGAAACATTGAGCCAGAAAGTAATTGAAAACGTAAATTCTGCCCCTTATTCCGGTATCCCCAACTAGAGGTGCTTTCACAAGAACCACTGTGTAATAAGGGTCTTTTGGATATAGTGAACACTTTTTTCCCAACTCTCCCTCACCGCATCCGTTCTTTACTTACTACCGTTCTTACTACTCAACCTTATCTTGTTCCTCCTTACCTATCACCTCGACCAACTACGTATCTCACTTTCTCCTGTTCTCTCTATCGTTTTTCCGATACGTTGGCTAACACACTCGGGGAAGGGGGGGGGGGGGGTCCTAATACACGGTCTGGGGTCCTTCCCGAGTCTAATTAGAGGAAGAATCCCACACAGTCCCCATCCCACTTATCTGATTCCAATCTATTGATGGTCTCTTCTGCAATAAATTTTTGGCACCTTGTTTTTGTTAACTTTGCCCTTTTTCTTTTTCCTGTTATTTAATTCTGGGCCTATGTTTTTACAGCAGTATTTTTCTGCAATGCCTTCTAATGCTGTAAGGTTTATCATTCAGTAAGGCGTGGTATTAACACTTCCACTACAACAAACACCACTTCTTCCCTTACTTTTGTCTTTTCGTCTTCTTTTACACATCTATTCTTACTCTCCTCCATCGTTCTGCCTTCTCCTAACGAGAGACTCTTTCCGTCCTATGAAGTTGTTGAATTGCCCTCATGCATACGTCTGTAGGCATTGTCAATATCCAACAATGTCTCGCCTAAAGAACTGCTCACCCGTGCTTAACACGGGAACCCACACCGTGCCTCTGTATTGTGTCCTATATAAGGGCTTACTACAAGACACCTGTCCTAACAGGAAACCATCCGTCTAGTATGTTACTAGATGAAAGGCTTACTACAAAAGAACTCACCTGTCCTAACAGGGACCCTCCTCTAGTATAGTGGTACTAGATGAAAGGGGTTTACTGCAATCACCTGCACTAACAGGGACCTCTTCTAGCGTTTTTCACTAGATCTACTACGGGTTCACAAGTTTTGAGCTGTACTTTCCTCAGGTTCTGTCTTCGAACGCCTGAAATGTTCCAATTCCTGGCTAATATAGAATGGGTCCCTCATGACCAGCCGGGCACTTCTATCAATCCTTCTGGGGCTTTGATTTTACGTCTCTGACATTTTTTTTCTTCTTCGTTGGATCAAACAGGAATAAAAGGAATAAGAACTGATGGGAAGCTATCCTCGTGGCTTGTTCTCCTCAATTTCGGATGTGTGAAGATCGAGAATTTTGGCAAAACGCTCATGGTCAAATTTTGCACAGGAGTTCCCTATCCCCTTGCAACCACCCTATAATGTCAGAATGTTTGCAAGGGTCTGTGGTTTCCAAATTACTTATTTTCCCTGTAATATGCTTCCTGGTTTCCGTGAGCCCCTCCCTCTCTCATTCAAACCCCCACCTATCCTTCACTTCCTGTTCACTTCTCCACCCTACTAGGGCTGGGCAATTCAACAGAAGTTCCAGACAGTAAGTATGATATCCCAGCCTGGGGCCGTTCGACTCCACGGAACCGTTAACACACGGTTGTTATACAGGATCCCGCCGACTGACGCCATTAATTATTGCCTGTCAAAATAAGGTGGACCTACAGCGTCCTACCTTACTGCCTCTCACTAATCTACATAATTAGGAGGAACTACGGTCAATACAAACTTAATCTTAAACAGTAATATGTTTATTTTGCTGAATAACGGTTAACAATTATTGCTTATAATACTGAGTACATATTAATAGAAAGTAAGCATCAATCATTACCGGATATTGTAGCATCACTTATCCTGACGGGACCAGGACTCGACAGGGCAGGAAATTCCGGATCAACATCACAAGACCGCAGTGCTCCACTCGAGAGTCTGAAACGAGTCCCCCTTCCCCCTGTCGGATCCCCTTTCTTGTTGTAATAAAGACCTTTGTTCATCAGTCCAATGCAGCCATCCCTCCGTTATCAGCTACTTCCCGGGATTCCGTTCCTCGTACATTTTGGTTCTCCATCGTACTTCACCCTGCCTGACCCCCCTTCCTATCTTGTAATCACCCGTACTAGCTACTTGTCACCTCAGCATTTTGTCACATCTTAATCAATCAATGATCCCACGCGCTTGTATGTGCCGCCGACTTTTATTGTCCTGTGCAGCGTCGTTATTCTCTAAGCATTTTCCACGCCTGGTGACTTCGTGGGGTCCCGCCTCGCGGAATTTCTTATACACGCCAATTCCCCCGTTTGGGACTTCCATTTTGTAAGCCCTTATTAGAAACTTAATAGGCCACATTGTCACATTCTAATTGATGTAATTATCATTCACACTCCAAATGCTTCACATTTGTATCACAATGTCCAGACTTTAGCAGCCTCCAAACTGGGTTGTTATCTGCTGGTCCAGTATTGGGTTGAAACAGGGCCCACCGAAGGATCCTCTGGTACTGTGGTGGGCCAGTCCGACACTACCTCAAGCCTTTGCTAAGGTGTAGAGCCATGAGATGGGAATCCACAGTATAAAGTGGCAATCTCTGAACTGAAAATGATCATTGTGCAGTCTTTGCTGTGTGAATTGAACCTTACAATCCTATAACCAGATGGGTTGGGGCTATTTATAGGTACATCCATACACCGCCCAGCTTGCTGTATCTGGGTGTTAATAGATGCCCTAGTTTGAGAAAATTTGTCTGGTGACAGATCATCTATAAGGAAGAGAATTCAATGTGCTCCAGAAATCACTTTCTTCTTGGTAATTGACTGTCGGAGAGTGTGAAATACTCCCAGGAGATCTATACTTATGGGCCAATGAGGCAGCGCATCAGAAATGAAGAAAGGCAGCGTATTATAAATGGAAGATATGTGATATGTCCATAAGTGATCTCGTGAGGATGAATCACTGGCCACCAAGAGCCAGATAGTACAGATAATTAACCCGGTCAGGGCTACCACAGTCCATACCATAGCCCCCCCTTCTAGAAGTGTTTGGTTCCATATCTGTCTTCTTAAGAAGTTTCTGAACACAGGGGGGTATAAGACGTCTTAGAAGAGATGAAATCGGAACATCTCTGACAGCGAATATGTACAAGGAATACAGAGAACAAGCTGCAGGCAAAATCCCTACAACTCTTTGAAAAAGTAGTGCAAATTCCTTCATATTAATACATTTCACTGGGGATATGTGAATGCACTGATACTGGTGATATGTGACTGCACTGATACTGGTGATATGTGACTGCACTGATACTGGGGATATGTGACTGCACTGATACTGGTGATATGTGATTGCACTGATACTGGGGATATGTGACTACACTGATACTGGTGATATGTGACTGTACTGATACTGGTGATATGTAACTGTACTGATACTGGTGATATGTAACTGTACTGATACTGGTGATATGTGACTGCACTGATACTGGTGATATGTGACTGTACTGATACTGGTGATATGTGATTGTACTGATACTGGTGATATGTGACTGCACTGATACTGGTGATATGTGACTGTACTGATACTGATGATATCTGACTGCACTGATACTGGTGATATGTGACTGCACTGACACTGGTGATATGTGACTGCACTGATACTGGTGATATGTAACTGCACTGATACTGGTGATATGTGACTGCACTTATACTGGTGATATGTGACTGTACTGATACTGGTGATATGTGACTGCACTGATACTGGTGATATGTGACTGCACTGATACTGGTGATATGTGACTGTACTGATACTGGTGATATGTGACTGCACTGACACTGGTGATATGTGACTGCACTGATACTGGTGATATGTGACTGCACCGATACTGGTGATATGTGACTGCACTGATACTGGTGATATGTGACTGCACTGACACTGGTGATATGTGACTGTACTTGACTTTCATTTTTGTCCTTTCTTGCAGGTTTTCGGTGAAGACCCTCATTGACCGCTCCTGCTTTGAGACCATTGACGATTCTGCACCTGAGTTTCTTAACTTTGCCTCCATACTAGAACAGATCCTAAGCCATCGTCTGAAAGGTGAGACGTGATGAAGGGGCAGAACCAAGGTCACAATTACCCGGTTTTCAGAGTTTGTTGATTTCTGGAGAATTATGTTTCTCTACATAAAAATTTTGTCGTGATTCAGAAATAGCCAAAATCTTGACCCCTATTTACCTTCAGCTCATGGCCTTTTCAGCCTAGTTCTGACCTGATTGATCTTAGACAGACTGGATGATATTGATGTGTTGCTTAATGTGATACATATTAAAGCCTTTAAAATGAATCCATCATGAGTTTTAACCATATAGATCTGCAGTGTTAGACCTTGGGGGTCTGTGTTACCATAATTCTGTGTGTGTAGCAGCAGGACTGTGAAAAGTGAACTTTTAATCCAGTTTTCCAGCCCTTGTGCTGTGGCCAGATCTTTCAGCCTGAAGAGCTTTCTGCTCTTTCCAATAAACTGTTCCACAGCCCCTCCCCTCTGCTGTGATTGACTGCTTTAAGTATCCAGTCAACATTCTGGAACAGCTCCACCTCTTAGTAGAGGGGAAGGGTTGAGGAGCAGTGCAGAGAGCAGAAAGCTCTTCAGGCTGATAGACCTGCCCAAAACCCTTTGAAGAGCAGCAGAGCTGGATTTTGACTTCACTTCACAGTCCTGCTGCTACTACCAACACACACAGAGGGATGATTACACAGATCTCCAGGGACAATACTTAACACTGCCTGCTGCTTTGTATGGCAAAAACTGCTGACTGATTCCCTTTAATGGCTTTGAAGGAAGGAAAGTGGCTCCTTCTACCTCTCCATCAGCATCTGTGAAGCAACACAACCTTTAGCGCCTTATAGTCAATTATTTTTAGGTTGTTTCAAGGGATCCAGTCTGTCCCACCAATAACTGTAGCATTAGACCTGGTAGCTCTCCAGGCGGGGTGACATTTCGGGTGGTTTCCTGTAATTTGCTTGAATATGTGAAGAATTGTTATAAATGAGACCTCCTCATAGCAGGACGTCAGAATAGGTCAAAAGTATTTACCAACAAATGAAAAACGACACGTCGTGACATTTCACATATAAATATCAATGCACCGGGGGGGGGGGGGGGGGGGTTATTGTCCACCCTCCATATAAATGCAAAATTTGTAAAACCACAAGATGAAAAAATCTGCACTACTTCAGCGCACACGACGTATAAAGCTGACGACATCTCTCTTCAATTTAAACCTCTACTCTAGTCACAGCCAGAGCTGCATTCATCTCTCTGATTCTAGAATCCTACCCATTCCGTGGGGGTTAACTGTCGCATCTTAGTCAGAGAAAGGGCCTTCCCTCAACATAGTTGTGGGGGTTCAGATTCACATAACTGTTCCCATAACTGAAATTCAGTTCAATTGGGGGTCAAAATCTGCAAAAACATGTATACAGGAAAAATCAACCTTGTTGCTAATGCTCCATTTAAAATCTTCACCCATTAAAAGATCAAAATGCAAAATGAAATTCGTAAAAAGTTGTATATAGCCAAAAACAGTGCCTATAAAAAAAAACAACATTGGGGCAGATTTGCTTACCCGGTCCACTCGCGTTTCAGCGACGCGTTCTCCGACGCTGATTCGGAGCTAGCCGGGATTCACTGAGGTCGTGCGCCCGATATCTGCCAGGTTTCACTGCTGCGCTGAAATCCACCGAAGTTCACCTGTGTATGTGAGTGATATTCTTGCGACACAATTTTTTAAAAAATACCACGTTTTTTCCGAATCCGTCGGTTTTCCCACGGCCACGCCCCCCCCCCCCCCCCCCCCCGAGTTCTGTCGTGTGAAAGCCGGATTGCTCCACAATCTGATCGCGTGCGCCAAAATCCTGGGGCAATTTGGTGCAAATCGGAAATATTCGGGAAACCCGACGAAAATGCGCAATTTGGACCCTTAGTAAATGAGCCCCAGTGTCTACAAAAATCAAGCTCCCATGCAGCTCTATTGACAGAAATCCAAAAATAACTGTCTGTTAAAATAAAAGTCTCAAAGCAAATTCCTTTTTTTTTTCATTCCAACCCCAGTTTTTGATACATCGTGCAGAATTTTGTTTTAAGTGCCATTATTAGTACAACTCATCCCAAAAAAGACAAGACCTCATAAGGCTGTGAAGATGGCAAATGCAATTACATAAGGCTCTTAGAAGGGGGAATGAACAAAAGTAGATTGACAGTGAGAGGAAGGATTAAGTATGTGGTGAAGTGAGTGTTTACCTTACTGTCATTCTAATGAAAATTTTCCCTGTAAAGGGAGACTGTCACCAGATTTTACACCACTAAACTACCAGCCCCTTGAGGTAGGGTGTGGGTCCTTTCTAGAATTCACTCTATGTGAAATCTTGCTTGTTTACCTATAAGGTCATATTATAATGAGCAGAAAAGAGTCATTTTTGCATAAGATGAGTCAATTTTAGAGGCTTCAGGGGAATGTCACTTCTGATGCCCCTATCTTCTGTTCTATAGCATATTGTTTGTGTCATTTTAAAGATAATAATCTTTTCTCTAGAACTGGAGATACTCACAGTTAAAGACATACTTTGGAATGAGAACTGCAGATAAAGATTCAATACACACCTCATGCTTAGCTGCCTTTATCTCTGGTTCTGTAGATCACAGAACCACAATCCTGATGTGATCTCATAGATGGGACTCTTATCTTTAATATGACACCAAAAGAATGTTGAGGTGGTATCGAACCCAAGAAAGAACTCTTCCACTGATGCCTCTAAACTTGACTAATTTCTGGCAAAATATAACTCTTCTCTGCCCATTTTTTTTTTAGATTTTATTTATTGGTACAAGTGAGATTTACAGGGACAGGTGATATTTCACATAAAATAGGGAATTTTAGAAAGAACATTTCATATCCTACCTGAGAAGGGTAGTAGTTTAATGGGGTTAGATCTGATGACAGGATCCCTTTAAGTCTTATTGATGAACATGTAGCTCTGGCTTGCTTTGAACATCCTCTGAACATCTTCCTTGCCACTAAGTGGGGGTGACATTTTCTTGTAATGTGTGTAGGATGAATGTCAGCCGCACCTACCATTTATTTTAAATTGAGAAATCTATATATTGAGTGTAAAAGGTGGCGCCCCCTGCTGTCTTCACACCAGGGTCAGCTATGTCCATTATAAATTCAATAATCTGTTCTCTGTTATTTCCATCACTTGGTAAGGAGATTGATGGCTGCAATATGTAACGGGATTGATTTTTTGTTTTGTTTTCTGGGACTTTCTAGAACCATTGTCTATTATATTGATAGATTGTTGTTTACATCAACCTGAATATAATATTCCTAGCTATAGGCGACATTTAAACCCACAGATACATCCAGACTAAACTTAGTTCTTATGTGGTTAAATCCTTCAATTCCTCATAAAACCAAGTCAATACACAAATGGAACATGAAATAGAAGGCTGCAATACATAATATAACCACTAGGTGGATGTACATATATCAGATATAAATTTGCCGCACAATATCACATTATAATGTTTTTTTGATAAGCTGCTCATCCTGTAACAAAGATATCTGGATCCGTCCAGCAGATAGGAATGTTAAGTGAGGACACTGAGAACTTGTTTTTTACATCTCAGAGATTGATGGTGAGATGTGCTACACAAAGACTTCTCATTTTCACCAAATAAATGGAATATGATTTACATTAAGAGCCCCCAGTAGACCCCATTGAAGCCATAATTAGGGTATGTTAATGTATTCATCATTTCTATTGAAACAATAATAATTTTTTTAATGTCAGATATAAGGGGATCTCAGCTGTCTGCTGTGAGATAGGATGATGTGTGGCTGAAGGAGAAAAGCAGAGCTGAGTTGTATCACACTGAGCTAAAAGCAGAGCTGAGTTGTATCACACTGAGCTGTCTGCTGTGAGATGTAGGTGTGGCTGAGAGATGTGAACAGCAGAACCCCCTGGAGCTTGTAGCTGTGGTTGATGCACGAGGGAAGAGAAGGAGTTCACTAAATCTTACTCAGGTGGATTATATTGAAGAAGCAAACTGCCTGGCTCAACGGTAGGACCTGCACAAAATCATGCCCCTGATTAGTGGCTCGATTCAGCCTGTATATCATAGAATTGTATTAGAATTTTATTATTATTTTGCCTGGACATCCAGATTGTAATTATCAGACAAGGTCTTACAGGGTCACATGGGTCTTCACTATAGAGGATAAGATTTGCGCCCCTAGATATAATCGTGAGAAGTCTTGAGCCTGGTCTTGAAAAGGACACTGACCGTCTGAGGATTGTGCCATCTGTGGATTTAATTGTGCAGGTTAATGTTTCCTTTCATCACAGATCATGTCAGATTAATGTCTCCGTAACCTTCCACATTATAAAATCCTAATTATACAGATAGCACGACGTGTTATCACTGCTCAGTTATCGAGGTTGGGCATAATTAGCGTTTCCAGGAATTTCTTGTGTAGTTGGGGGGGTACCGGTCCTCATTAAGGAGACACATCTCTGTATGAACTCTTATCGGCACAGAAGATAATAATTAACAATGTGACAAAAATTTGGAAACAAAATCTTGCCGGTGTCACCTTTTGGAGGTAGTTTCCTTGTAAATCAATGGCGCAGTATTTGGCGTCTGCAGCTCGACTTGCTGGGAACTTTAGGTTGTTTTTGTGGATATTATTGGTAGCAATTTATGGCTTTTTGTTCCTATTTTTATAGCTGTCAGCACTTTTCTTGTTACTTTTCTGATAAAAACATATCCTTTACCATTCTGCTCCTGGATATTGTTAAACTCCCCACCACCAATGGAGGAGAACACAATGTTACCGGTACATTGTGTGTAATTCTGTCACCGGTCACTTTCTGAGAAAGTGTTACGGCTGAAGTTATTGTCAAATTGATTCATTTGAGTGAATAGCTCGTGGCGGACACACATCCATGCCTGGTGCAGTGGGTGCCGAGGGGGCAGACTCTCCTGGCTCTGTTGCCCATGGGTTCGGCATTTGTTTTTCCTCTTTGCTACGTTCCTCTACATTTTGGCCAATTGCCCACATACTTTCCCCCAGATTGCTTGATATGGGTTTTTTTTAACTATAAACCACAAATTTGGTATATATTTGGTTTCAATGGGCAATGAACACCTTTACTAGGGTAAGTACATGACCCTAGTAGGGTCACCCATAGTTTAGATAAAGTTTCTCTGAAGCATTGAATTGTGTGACCCCCGGGCAGTAGGGACTTCCTGTGCTGTTCTGTGTCCTGCTGGCTTCCGGCAGATGGAGGAGGCCATGCAGTCATTACTGTGTGCACGCCTCCTTCTTGATAACTGCTCCAATATCAGTGGTTGGAGGGACATGCAAATGTCCTCGGAACGCCCCTCTGTTGATATGGGAGTGGTTATCATGGAAGGGGCGTGTATACTGTAATGAATGCACGGCCTCTTCCATCTCCCGAGAAGCCAGCAGGACACGGAAAATTACAGGAAGTCCCAAGTCCTGCTGCCTGTGGTCATGTGACCCGGCGCTTTCTCAGACTACAGCAAAGTTACTGGGGATTAGTAGAATATGGGAGACTTGATTAGGGTCTTGTATATATCCCGGTCATTTTTTTTTTATTAGTGGTTAACCCATCCAACTCTATAGAATGTGTGAATAAAAATCAATATAAAGTGCCAGCTCACAGTTAAATTATCTGGTGAATGGGAAGGGTCTGAGGCTTCCCAGGTAACAGCAGAAGGAAGGTAATCCCAGCCCTCAGACTTTCTATATTATCTTCCAGTCTTCATTATTAAAAACTTCACATCATTTCAGATATACAGATAAGAGATTTGTTATTTGCACCTTGTATGTCTTAAACAATGTGAAGTTTTTAATACTTAAGATGGGATGATTGTAGATCAAGAAAGCCGGGAGCACTGGGATTTCCTTCCTTCTGCTGTATGGAATGTGTAGTACATACCTCCTGACTTTTAGGATATTGAACAAGGGAAAGAAGGAGGCGTTCTCTAAACCCACATGTGAAAATTTTCGTGTACTAAGCCTATAGCCCAGTGGTGGCGAACCTATGGCACTAGTGCCAGAGGTGGCACTCAGAGCCCTCTCTATGGGCACCCGTGCCATCACCCCACTGCAGACTCCGCCAGACAGGACTCAAGGCCTCTTGCAGTCCCAGGCAGCCCAGGACCCTAGAAAGAAGCTACAATGATAACCTAAGCTTTTTCTCCTTCTTTCTACTGTATTGGTGTCCTCAGGTGCCTATACAATTTAAACATGTGACAGAGCAGGGAGTAATAAGTTACTGTTTATATTGTTGCATCGGCACTTTGCGAAAAATATGTGGGTTTTGGATGTAGTTTGGGCACTTGGCGTCTAAAAGGTTTGCCATTACTGCTATAGCCCATAACACCACCTCCTACTGTCCCTACACAGAATAATCACCCTATTTAGTGGCTCTCATGTCATATATTGACCCCCTTAATGGCTCCCACATATAATACTTGCCGTTTCGTTAGCCTCAACCTCTAACATTGAGCCTGGGCCTCAGCTGCACACGACAGTAGCAGAGACACAATGGTGGAGCTAGGAGCCAACTGCTCTCTTCTTCACCAGTGTATTTAACTGCATACAGTTGAAACCTGGGACATACATCCAGACAAAACCAAAAATCCAGCACAGTCTTTGGGAAGGCTAGAAGATATGCATATAGGTGGCTGCAGGATTTCCATGCAGATCCATCAACCAAATAAGATAAAACCCGTACCCATGGGGGATATATGTTACTATATATATACCTGTACAGTGGTCTAAGGCAGAAATTTTAGGTGGTCTCCTAGACCTGAATGGATATTGGCCATGATTGTTTAGCCATCTTTCCGCTCCCGGCTGTCGTAAAGAGGTCAGTAGACCCCTGTACTTGAGAAAGGTGAAGATCTCATTGGTGTGAGTTACATCCATCATGTCGTGACATATCATATCAGATGAAGTAAGCCGAATGTTTCAGATATGAAGTTGGTGCCAAACTGCATAGCTAGAGACAATCCATTAGGTTCCTTTAATAGTTTGTTGACTTTTCCATGACAAGTTCTGCGTTCATTCCACCTGACCTTGGTGCGATTTCAGAACATATCAATTTTGACTCTTTATAAATGTTCTCTTTCATGTATTTTAGATGTTTCTGCCTATGATCAAATGCAAAAATCGGAAACATTCATGAAACGCCCCAACCCCAGAGCGCGCCTTTCATGTCCAATCTTCAGTAGCCGCTCGTATTTGATGACACCGGTGTATTAGTTGCCAGAGAGTAAATCTCATTACCTCTATGTATCAGCACGACACGCAGACACATTTTCGCGGAGAAGCTGATGCTCTCGATTTGCTCCTTAACGTGTCTTATTGACCTTTGTAAAATGATTGCTTTTATCTCTAGAAATCAAGAGGAGCTAATTCTGCCCTCTAGGAAGAGCGACTTCTCCCCAGCATCATTTACTAATTACATTTGTCATATGTTTCCCATAGCAATATATTCCACAATCAATTATCGTCCATCCAGCCCAAATATTTTGGTGGATGCTGTCATTTGATGCAATTATATAGAAATGTGTTAACATTTTGTCCAACCCTAAAGCAGGTTTCCACATCGACTCGTCCTGCCCTCCATTGACTTCAAATGGGCTTAACGGATGAGGTAGTTTGCATCATAAGGGGTATTTTGGTGCCCTGTTCTACAAATAAGGGGTCTGACAGCAGGATCCATTGTTGATCTCTAGAACGGAGCACTGCAGGTTCCCTGCGATACTGATTTCTGACATTTACTCTCCATGTGCTCCATTGACTTCAGTGTGACATGTGGCGTGACTCCCAGGACGAGCTGATGCGGGAAGCTGATGTGCAGTCCCCCCACTCTGTAGATCAAGACAATCTCTATAGATTGACCCCCAGAAATCAGACATAATTGTTCAAACGTACAGTGTATCACTAGAAATATCTCTAGAATTCCATATTAGGTAGGGGCATTTGGGATGAACAATGGAGGTGAGTTTTTTTAGTTGTACATACATACACATACACTCAGCGTTAGATGATAAACTTGGAAATATTTAAGGGAACAGGAGACTGTTTTAGTTTCTGAATTTTTATTGCCGCCACGTGAGTTTACTGCAAGGAGCACTGAGGCTCTGTCACCCAGGGGTCTACTGAGGCTCTGTCACCCAGGGGCCTAGTGAGGCTCTGTCACCCAGGGGCCTAGTGAGGCTCTGTCACCCAGGGGCCTACTGAGGCTCTGTCACCCAGGGGCCTACTGAGGCTCTGTCACCCAGGGTTCTACTGAGGCTCTGTCACCCAGGGGCCTACTGAGGCTCTGTCACCCAGGGTCCTACTGAGGCTCTGTCACCTAGGGGCCTACTGAGGCTCTGTCACCCAGGGGGTATACTGAGGCTCTGTCACCCAGGGGCCTGCTGAAGCTCTGTCACCCAGGGGCCTACTGAGGCTCTGTCACCCAGGGGCCTACTGAGGCGCTGTCACCCAGGGGCCTACTGAGGCTCTGTCACCCAGGGGCCTACTGAGGCTCTGTCACCTAGGGTCCTACTGAGGCTCTGTCACCTAGGGTCCTACTGAGGCTCTGTCACCTAGGGTCCTACTGAGGCTCTGTCACCCAGGGGCCTACTGAGGCTCTGTCACCCAGGGGCCTACTGAGGCTCTGTCACCCAGGGTTCTACTGAGGCTCTGTCACCCAGGGGCCTACTGAGGCTCTGTCACCCAGGGTCCTACTGAGGCTCTGTCACCTAGGGGCCTACTGAGGCTCTGTCACCCAGGGGGTATACTGAGGCTCTGTCACCCAGGGGCCTGCTGAAGCTCTGTCACCCAGGGGCCTACTGGGCGTCTGCTCACCTTCCTCATGGGCTACTGAGGATCTGCCGGGTAACCTTCCCAGGGGCCCTACTGAGCTCTCTTCGTCACCTAGGGCCTACTGAGGCCTCTGTCACCGGGTCCTACGAGGCTCTGTCACCAGGGCGTCCTACCTTGAGGCTCTTGTCACCTGTCCCCAGGGTGCCCTACTGAGGCTCTGTCCCCAGGGGCCTACTGAGGCTCTGTCACCTTCAGGTCTAACTTCGATGCCTTGTCACCACCAGGCGTGCCCCTACTGAGGCTCTGTCACCCCGGCGGGCCTACTGAGCCGTCTTTCTGTCACCAGGGCCGACTGAGGCCTGCTCCACCAGGGGAATAGGCAGGCTCTGTCACCCAGGGGCCTGCTGAGGCTCTGTCACCTCAGGGGCCTACTGAGGCTCTGTCACCCAGGTTACTGAGGCCTGTCCCCACAGGGCCCTACTGAGCTCTGTCACCCAGGGGCCACTAGGCTCTGTCACCCAGGGCCTACTGAGCTCTGTCACCTAGGCCTACTAGGCTCGTCACCCAGGGTCCTACCGAGGCCTTGTCACCAGGGCCTTCCTGAGGCTCTGTCACCGTCCCCAGGGTCCCCTACTGAGGCTCTGTCACCCAGGGGGTTCCTACTGAGGCTCTGTCACCCAGGGTCCTACGAGGCTCTGTCCAACCTAGTCCTACTGAGGCTCTGTCACCTAGGGCCTACTGAGGCTCTGTCCACCCAGGGGGTATACTGAGGCTCTGTCACCCGGGGCCTGCTGAAGCCTGTCACCCTCCAGTCGCTGGCCTACTAGACAGCTCTCAGTCCACCCAAGGGGCACCCACATGAACAAGCCGCTGTCAAACCACCCAGGTGCCTAACTCAATGAGGCGACTGTCACACAACATCGCGCCCTACTCGAGGCCTCTGCACCCTAGGGACTATCTACCTAGAGGCTCTGATCAGACCATGAGGGTCCTACTGCGGCTACCATCGATCACAAAAACTAGGTCCCTAATTTTGAGGCTCTTCCATACATCGTGGCGCTAACTTGGCGGCGCTCTACTTCCACCTCAGGGAGCCACTGAGGCTTCTAGCAAATCACACCATAAGCTGCGCACGTACTGTGACGCTCACGTCACAACACAGAGTACAGAACGGCGGGCTATGTTTCACCCAGGTGGGTACTCCTGGTAAACCTGGAGCCAACCTTTGTGTAAGTAAGCTCATCAAGTCCAGCTTTTATCGGTCAGTAGTGCCCTGTGTTGAGATCAGGGTATACGGATCTCCTGCAGGAAGTCCCTCAACTTTGATAATGTTTATATGCCCTAATAAAACTCCTTGGCTTGAGGTGTCTTCATATTGTAACTTCATGCAGGACAATGAGGACTCTATTCACAGTATTAAACATAAGTAGCCACCATGGGGATGGAGTTACACTTGTCAAACTGTGAAAATAGTGAATATAATAAAATGATAGCAATTACAGACAGTTCCTGGGTTATGTACAAGATAGGTTCTATAGGTTTGTTCTTAAGTTGAATTTGTATGTAAGTTGGAACTGTATAGTTTATAATTGTAACCCCAGACAATTGTTTTTGGTCTCTGTGACAATTGGATTTTTAAAATGTTGTGTTGTCATAAGAACCAGGAGTAACACTAAAGCTTCATTACAGACGCCTGTGATAACTGTTATAGCTGATTATTGTAGCCTAGGACTAAAGTGCAGTAAATTACCAACATCCGGAGATCTGTTTGTAACTAGGGGTTTTCTGTAAGTCGGGTGTTCTTAAGTAGGGGACCACCTGTATAAGTAAATTCGGTGGATTTCCTTTCTGGCAATGTCCCCACGACTTGGCCTGTCATGATGAGCAGAGATGTGTTCTCCTAGGAGGACAGCCGGATGTGAGGAAGAGATCGCGCCCAACAATCGGTAAACGTTACAAATACAGAAATGCAGATTTTCTGTCACAAGAAGTTTCCAGCTATGAAAATGTGAAACCAAATAAAAACTGCTGCAATTCAGGGAGATATTTTATCTGTAGGAGACAATGGGGGTCATTTACTAAGGGCCCGATTCGCGTTTTCCCGACGTGTTACCCGAATATTTCCGATTTGCACCGATTTCCCATTAATTGCCCCGGGATTTTGGCGCACGCGATCGGATTGTGGCGCATCGGCGCCGGCATGCGCGCAACGGAAATCGGGGGCGTGGCCGAATGAAAACCCAACGGGTTCGGAAAAACTGCCGCATTTAAGAACGGAAAATGTGTCATTCGGGACGCGCTTACCTTCACTCAGCCCGAGACGGTGAACTTCAGCGCGTTCTGATGCTTTTCAGCAGAGCAGCGCCACCTGGTGGACGTCAGAGGAACTACCTTATTAAATCCCGGCCGGACCCGAATCCAGCACAGAGAACGCGCCGCTGGATCGCGAATGGACCAGGTAAGTAAATCTGCCCCAATGACTGCTGCCGTTCTCCTTCTCTTGTGTTTTGTTGGGATTTTCCTAAAACAACTAAAAACCACAACTTGTCTCGATTGTAGGAATTTCTTGTCATGGTTCTGTTAGGCTGCAGACCACGAAGATCAGGGGTCATTTACTGGGGTTCTTATTAAAGAGGACCCTTCACCCCCTCCACCATCTCCTGGAGTTGGAATTTTTTTCTTTAACCCCTATTGTTTGGACCAGGTAATTCTAACAAGAACTACAGGGTTTCCTTTTTAGCATTTCCGCTTTTATGATAAAACTCCCCTGTTAAAAAAAAAAAAAAAACTCCTTCAAAGTCATTTGTCAATGATTCGAGTAGAGTCACTTAGAGGATGGAGGGGGATTTTCATTTCAGTTACAACTATCTGAAGCTCTATCTGCTATCTATCAGCTAAGACAGTGGTTCTGGTGTCATTGTAAAGATGAGAATCACACCATGGTTGTGGCGTTGTGTACTATAGAACCAGATGTATGGGACTTTAAAGACACTGATATGAATTTATGGATGAAGCCATTCATAATACCTAATTCATGCCTGCACGACACATTGGCTGTGAAGGGATGGAGAGCCAGTTCCGACCTGATGGAGATCCAGGAGGATCTCAGAAGGAGGTAGGACAGCAGAGGCTACTGGGGCATGGAGTAGCGTTTGTTCCCACAGCCCTGAAAGGTTACTCCACTCCCCAGTAGCCTCTGCTAAAAATGTGCATTGTTAAATAAAGTTTAGATCAGGCTAGGAGATGTTAAAGGATTAGAGAAAGATAGTTTAGTGCTTAGGACGTTGGGAGAAAACTTATGTCGAATCTACCTTAAAGAAGACCTTTCACTGCCTCAATTATTAGGTAGGCAGTAGGTGCTGCTACACAGATTCGGGGGCACTAGCCTCCAGGGTTGTGGAGATATCAGTCCCAGTATTTGACCATTTTAATCCTCTCTACTGTCAGAGAGGGGGAGCTGGAGCCGTGTGTTATGCTGATCTTCTCTCATACTGTTTAAACTTGCAGCAGGCAATATCAGAGAAGCTACTATGAAGCTTTATATGGTGTTTTTGTGGCGTTCGCATTTTGCGGGTTGTTTACGTCTACATGGTGTTTACACTAGGCTTGTGTTTCCATTGCATTTGCATCCCGTTCGCATAACATATGGTAACATTGTGTTTTTGTAAACACATTGGGGGTCATTTACTAAGGGCCCGATCCGCGTTTTCCCAAAGTGTTCCTCGAATATTTCCGATTTGCGCCGATTGTACCTGAATTGCCCCGGGATTTTGGCGCACGCGATTGGATTGTGGCGCATCGGCGCCGGCATGCGCGCGACGGAAATCGGGGGCCGTGGCCGAACGAAAACCCGAGGGATTCGGAAAAACCGCTGCATTTAAAAAAAAAATTGTGTCGCGAAAATTTCACTCACCTTCATCCAGGATAGGCCGGTGTATTTCGAGGCATTCCAGCGGACTTCAGCGCAGCAGCGCCACCTCGTGGACGGCGGAGGAACTACCATCATAAATCCCTGCCGGACCCCAATCCAGCGCAGAGAACGCGCCGCTGGATCGCGAATGGGCCAGGTAAGTAAATGTGCCCCATTGGGCCACATTTACTTACCCGGTCCAGTCGCGATCCAGCGGCGGGTTCTCCGAAGCTGATTCGGGTTCTGCCGGGATTCACTAAGGTCCGTGTGCCTATATTCACCAGGTGTCGCTGCTGCGCCGAGGTCCGCCGGAGTTCACCTGCTTTTTCCTGGTGTATGTGAGTGCTTGATCTTGCGACACAAATGGCTTTTTAAATTCCGCATTTTTTCCGAATCCTTCGGGTTGTTCGGTGGCCACGCCCCCCCATTTCTGTCGCGTGAAAAAATCCATCGCATGCGCCACAATCCCGTGAAATACAGCGCAAAGCGGAAATATTCGGGAAAAACCCGGCGGATTCGCGGCTGCGGACCCTTAGTAAATGTGCCCCATTGTAAATGCAACGTCAATTGAATATTAGGAGAATGTCAACACAATACACAGCATCTAGATGAGCATAGAGAGAGTTCATACATTCTCTGCCACTGATTGGACAGTATGATTAGCATAACACACGCCTCCAGCCCCAGCTCCTCCTCTCTGACAGAACATACATTATAATGGTCAGATACTGGGACTGATATCACTGCAACTGTTGGGACTAGAAAGAAAATTCAAAGAGCCCCTAATTCTGTGTTGAAACCACTACAGAATTGTATGCTAACCTCCACATGTGTGAGATGGTGGATGGTCCTCTTTGATAGGTAGATTCCTGCTGGTAGGTTTCCTTTAAAGTCTCTGTAGTCTACTTGGCCATCAATACCTATCGCATATATTTTTATATTTTTCATTAAAAATCACTATTTCACGTTAGGAAATACACTTTCCAATTTCGCTTTCTAATCCTCACGATTTTACAACATCTCAAGGTCATATGAAGGTGAACCCTGACTTGTTGTACTGCTGACGGAGCGCAGTGTATTCATGTGTGGTGCGCTTTCCCCGAGGCCAGGAGAAGCGGAAGGACTCGTCCTTGGTATCTTACCGATCCTTGAAGATTTTCTTTGTTTTGCTCATGACTCATTGGGTTAGAAAGAACGAGCGACGTGAATCAACTTATTCATGGAAATGTATATTCTGTAACAATGTGGCCAGGGCTGGAATATGTATCATTGGGGATGACTGTATAATGAAACTATAAAGCACATCAAACACTCAGAAATACAATCCTCTGTTCAATAACTGATGGAAGAGCCATGTGCCGCCACACGACTAACGCTTCGTCTCTCGTTAGGTCAGCTCACCTGGTTTGGTTATGAAAGTCCTCGAAGTTTTTGGGATTACATACGGGTCGCATGTTCGAAAGTATCTCACAGTTGTATCTGTAGTATCGAGAACATGGAAAATGTCAGCTCCTCAAGAGCAAAGGTAAGAAATTCGCTCTAATATGACACCAAGAAAGAGGAACTTTAGAATGGTGTCTAGTACGTTACTGAGGATGGACAGACTTCTCCCTACATAGCCTGTGCCCTACAGTCTCACCCACTGTTATACAGAATCCTCTCCATGCTCCCATCTTTCATAGACTGCTTCCAATACCTCGTCTATTGTACAGACTTCTCCCTACATAGCCTGTGTCCGACACTCTCACCCTCTGTTTTACAGAATCCTCTCCATGCTCCCATCTCTCATAGACTGCTCCCCATGTCTGCTGCACTCACACGCTGCTCTTCATGTCCTTCTCATTCACAGACTTCTCCCTCACTCACCGACTGCTCTTCTCTCTTCCGCAGAGTGCTCTCTCACTCACTCACCGACTGCTCGTTGTCTCTTCCGCAGAGTGCTCCCTCACTCACCGACTGCTTGTTCTCTCTTCTGCAGAGTGCTCCCTCACTCTCCGACTGCTCGTTCTCTCTTCCGCAGAGTGATCCCTCACCGACTGCTCGTTCTCTCTTCCGCAGAGTGCTCCCTCACTCAACGACTGCTCGTTCTCTCTTCCGCAGAGTGCTCCCTCACCGACTGCTTGTTCTCTCTTCCGCAGAGTGCTCCCTCACCGACTGCTCCCTCTCTCTTCCACAGAGTGCTCCCTCACTCACCGATTGCTCGTTCTCTCTTCCGCAGAGTGCTCTCTCACTCACCGACTGCTCCCTCTCTCTTCCACAGAGTGCTCTCTCACTCACCGACTGATCCCTCTCTCTTCTGCAGAGTGCTCCCTCACTCACCGACTGCTTGTTCTCTCTTCCGCAGAGTGCTCTCTCACTCAATGACGGCTCCCTCTCTCTTCCGCAGAGGGCTCACTCACTCATGGTCTGCTCACTCACAGCCTGCCCTCTCACTCACAGCCTGCGTCCTCACAGCCTGCGTCCTCACAGCCTGCTCTCTCACTCACAGCCTGCTCTCTCACTCACAGCCAGTAGGCCCCTGGGTGACAGCCCCTCAGTAGGCCCCTGGGTGACAGCGCCTCAGTAGGCCCCTGGGTGACAGCTCCTTAGTAGGCCCCTGGGTGACAGCTCCTCAGTAGGCCCCTGGGTGACAGCTCCTCAGTAGGCCCCTGGGTGACAGAGCCTCAGTAGGCCCCTGGGTGACAGCTTCTTAGTAGGCCCCTGGGTGACAGAGCCTCAGTAGGCCCCTGAGTGACAGCTTCTTAGTAGGCCCCTGGGTGACAGAGCCTTAGTAGGCCCCTGGGTGACAGAGCCTCAGTAGGCCCCTGGGTGACAGCTTCTTAGTAGGCCCCTGGGTGACAGCTCCTTAGTAGGCCCCTGGGTGACAGCCCCTCAGTAGGCACCTGGGTGACAGAGCCTCAGTAGGCCTCTGGGTGACAGAGCCTCTGTGGGCCCCTTTGCAGTGAACTCACATGGCGACATTAAAAATTCTGAAAATAAAACAGTCTCCTGTTCTCTAAAATATTCCCTAGTTTATCATCCCAAACAGCCCCTCATGGTTATTTTATATATAACCCCTCTTCACCCACATAGATTCCTTATGTACAGCCTGATGTGGCCCTCCCTAGCAGCTCTGGGCCCCGGCACTTGATGTATGTCCAGTGCTGGAGCCAGCCCTGACTGTAACGGATCATGCACTGTCACCTCCTGTATCTCACCTTCCAGGGCCGATTCTAGCATATTTGCTGCCTGAGGCGAATATTAAAATGCTGCCCCCCCCCCCCCCACGCTCCCTGTTAAGTAAATGCTGAAAACTTTACTAACAATTAACAACCCTACAGGCAGCTCCCTGACACTGTGTGACTGACTACAGGATCTGAGAGGCATTAGTGGCATTTAGTACCTTATAGATGACAATCTCTTCCATCAGGAGGACTTTATTCCGGGTTCTCCAATCCATGACGTATCACTGGTGAATTCACGGGCAGATATCTTCAGCTCCGTGCAGCATCTCCACCCGGCGTCCCTAAAAATACCACAGTCACTTACAGTATAAAGTCTCCTGGATAACAACACTGTGCTCCTAAATAATATATACCCCTCACAACACAACTGACCGCACGCTACCCCACATATAACACATCCCTTCATTATATAGGGATAAAATCTTGCCCCACATGTACAGTCCCCTCCCAGCTTAGTAACATACGGTATCCCATATACAGCCCCTGCAGCTAAGTAATATACTGTACCCGATATACAGCCCCCCCCAGCATAGTAATATACTGTATCCCATATACATCCCCCCAGCTTAATAATATACTGTATCCCATATACATCCCCCCAGCTTAGTAATATACTGTACCCGATATACAGCCCCCCCCAGCATAGTAATATACTGTATCCCATATACATCCCCCCAGCTTAGTAATATACTGTATCCCATATACATCCCCCCAGCTTAGTAATATACTGTATCCCATATACAGACCCCCAGCTTAGTAATATACTGTATCCCATATACATCCCCCCAGCTTAGTGATATAGTGATATATAATATATACAGCACCCCCCAGTATAAAATGATTCTGGCCCCATATAATATATACTGAATCCCCCCCAGAATATCTATAGCATCCCCCCCAGTATAAAATAATTATAGCTCCAAATCCCCAAATAAAATATACAGAACCCCCACCCCCACCCCCACCCCTAGTATAAAATAATTCTGGCCCCATATAATATCTATAGCATCCCCCTAGTATTAAACAATCATAGCCCCAAATAATATATATATATAGCATTCCCCCCAGTATAAAATAATTACAGTATAGCCCCAAATAATATAAATATATATTGCATCCCCCCCAGTAATAAAGAAATATCTAGTGGTGGCTGCAGGTAACTCCCTCTAGTGGTGGTTGCAGGTAACTCCCTTCTAGTGGTGGCCGCAGGTAACTCCCTTCTAGTGGTGGCTGCAGGTAACTCCCTCTATTGGTGGCTGCAGGTAACTCCCTCTAGTGGTGGCTGCAGATTGCTCTGCCTAGTGGTGGCTGCAGGTAACTCCCTCTGGTGGTGGCTGCAGAGAGCTCCCTCTAGTGGTGGCTGCAGGTAACTCCCTCTAATGGTGGCTGCAGGTAACTCCCTCTAGTGGTGGCTTCAGATTGCTCTGTCTTTTGGTGGCTGCAGGTAACTCCCTCTAATGGTGGCTGCAGATTGCTCTGTCTAGTGGTGGCTGCAGGGAGCTCCCTCTAGTGGTGGCTGCAGGGAGCTCCCTCTAGTGGTGGCTGCAGGGAGCTCCCTCTAGTGGTGGCTGCAGGGAGCTCTATCTAATAGTGACATCAGGGTGCTCCCTCTAGTGGTGGCTGCTGGCAGCCAAAACTTGAACGTGTAGTTCCTATATTTTGGATTGTGAGCTCTTTTATAAGCCTCTGCTCTCTAATAGTAAATTAGCAGATTTCGGAGCAGTTTGGGTTTCTAGGTGACAGACTTGATGTAATTAGAGTTATTTGATGTGTGGAGCAGCTTTATCCTGTCCTTTTGTTGTGCTGTGAGTGTCTGATGAATCGCATCTCGGCTTCTTCTGTAGTCGTTTTGTTCTGGATCCTAATTACTGGGGAGACTTTTCGTTTTCATGTCTTTTCCTCTCCGTGGCTGTGTTTTTTTTGGCTGAGGGCTGTTACTTGTAACACGGACCGCCAGATGCATTGGATGGCGCGGCGTCCTGTCTACACGCGCTGTTGATGTAGAACGGTGGTAGCACAAGTTTTACCTTCCAGTTTGTTTTGCTTTTTACTGCCTTCTCAAAGTTCTTACCTACTAACTTGTCTCCATTTCCAATAGTTTTTCGGAGACCCCACAAGACCAAGTAAAAAAAAAAAAGTCTAATATATAGTCAGTACCAGAACCAGATATCAGTTATTGGTTATTCCTGGGACGTTGATGTGATCCCTACCATTAGGGATGTGACATATTCGCTTCCTAGTAGACTTTACAACTCACTCTTCCCCTCTCCTTTCTTACTTGCCGGCCTTCAGATACGTTCCCCGCCCTACACCTCAATGTATTGGTCACCGAAGAAGAATACACTTGGTAAGGTGGGGGGGGGGGGCATTCGCAGGCCAATCAATACTATAGATTGAGTTGCAAAGTCTACTGGGAAGGGTACATGATGTCCCTGAAAACAGTTACGGGGATCAGTGACTGTGGTGCACTACAAGGCACAGCCACTAGGAGAAGTGTGGATGTTGACGGCTCTGACCCCCACCAATGCTATGTTCATACCCCATCCCCAAGACTGACTTGAACCCATTAGGTTAATCCTGTATGGTTCTATTTGTAGGGTTACCTCGAAGAGTTGGTCCGTCTGAGGGAAGTTCAGCTCTCGGATTCTGTGACTCAAAACAAACTTTTACTTCAGAGGATTAAAGACACAGAACTGAACCACAAACTGGAGAAGGAGCAGCTGGAATACATCATCGTAGAGCTGCAGGACCAACTGTGAGTACAAGGGGGAGGAAGACGTCTTAAAGGGAATCTGTCAGCAGTCTTGACCATACAAAGCTGCAGACAGAGTTGGGTATTGGCTATGGAGATCTGTGTTATCATACCATTGAGTGTATTATTAGTAGTGAAGTTATATTCCAGATCTGTAGCTCTTACAAGGGCTTTGGGCGGGTTTTGCAGCCTGAAGAGCTTTCTGCTTGCACTGAGCCCCTCCCCTCTGTTTCAAGTATAAATTGTATCAGATCTTTTGTTGTATACTTACAGCAGTCACTCCGAGGGGAGGGTCTGTGCAACAGTTCATTGCCAAGAGTGGAAAGCTCTTCAGGCTGAAAGATCCACCCAGAGCCCTTAGAGGTGCTGAAAACCTTGATTGAAAATTAACTTTTCACAGTCCTGATTCTACTTACTACACACACAAAGCTATGACTACACAGTTTAGGGCCTATACCTAGCAATCTCTGCAGTTTATCATGGGAAAAACCAATGACAGATACTCTTTAAGGAGCTCCGTGCTCCTCATTGCTGTAGTAGTGTAGATGTTGGTCAAGGGTCTCCTTTCTTTTTAATCTGAACTGGTCCTTACAGTTACATCCCACCCCCCACCCCCAAACTTATAGAAAGCTATTGCATGTTGTTTTGTATGAATAAATAACTAGAGGAAGACATAACCTTCTTATATGTGTGCGTTCTCATTTGTCACCATATTTCAGATCTCTATTTGTTGTTGTTGTTGTTGTTGTTAAAAGAAAATTTGCTCAGATTTAAAGGGGTTGGTCCAAGATGTAATGTTATTCCTAATCGCACTGGGGCCCGCAGCAGTCACATGGACGTGGGCCTATTCCTCCGTCCTATTCACTATCTGTCGATACTGGGTTCAGATCTCTTTGGCAGCCTCATTGAGAATGAATGTAATGGCAGTGCACAAGATGGACATGCTTCATCCTCATGATTAGTAGATAGGGAATGACATTAAATCTCGGCACAACCCCTTCCATAAAAATTACATACATGTATGTTGGGGTGAATAAGGGCTCGAGGTCGGTCCCCTTTGTTGCCATCACCGTAGTTCCATTAGGCAAAGTACTATATAAAGTTGCTGAACCTCCCACTATGCAATTATTTCATGGTTCCTGCAAAGCAAAAGTTGTGAAAGTTGCTTTTTAGTTGAAATAGTTTATTTAGTTGCAATTTTGTTGATATTCTACAATGAAATAGAGTATATTTCAAGCATTTCTCTTTGTATGTGTTGTGTACCGTGATTGTACATAAGTTTTATACTATTCTTTTATATTTCTTTTATTATTTGTCTTATTATAGAATCTGTAATAACATTTTCGTCCATAGTTTAAGAGTTTAGACATGATGTAAAATAGTACATAGTGTTAGTTTTATTCGACTATTTATACTACCATAAGTTCACAGGGGGAGATTTATCATATGGTGGCGCTAGGTGCAGCGGCGTATGATGTAATCCCAGCCCTCCCCGCTGCGCTGGATTTATTAGGAGGTAGTGGCCTCCTAATATGTCCGTCTTGCAGCTGCATAAGATCCTGCCTGACATAGAATGGCGCTATAGCCTGTATGGGCTCAAGCCCAGGGCAGGAATGCCTCTGCAGGCCCACTTTGCCACTGGGCATCCCCATTCACTCCCCTCCACTCCTACTTGGCATGGATGTGGCGTAAGGGGGAAAATGGATGCAATTCCTGGCTGTGCACCAAAAATCATGCTTATTTCGGAGCCTGTATGCAACATTCTTACTGCCTGTAACCACCACTAGGGGGAGCTACAGCATACAGACTTACAGTTTACATGTGATAAGGATTTTCCAGAACAGATGGGAATGATGAGATTCTGACCGCTGAGACCTGGTGGTTTCAAAGAGCGGAGACCCCCATGTCCACTGTGTGCACATAATGTTAGTAGTAATAATAATAATAGTGAATTTGTATACATAGAGCCATTATTTTCTGCAGCGCTTTACATATCATGGGCTTCATATACAAATAAAATGAGACAAAGCAGGAATCTTATAGGAATAAGAGCCCTGCTCACAAGAGCTTACAGTCTATCCTGTCGGACCACCACCCTTATATTGTTGCAGGAGATACTTGCCAATTCTCCAGGAAATTCCTGGATGCCCCAGAAAAAGGGAAATCCCCGATTTTTTGGCTTTGATAAAAGTGGGTGTGTTTCACACAATGGTAGGGGTGTAAAAAAAAAAATGGGTGCGGTTTATTCCAAAATGTAAACTCTATAGCTGTGTGTAAGGGAGCAGGGGGTTTGCTGCTCTTTAACACATAATTCAACTTTTGTTGTTATGAAACGAATCAGCACTAATTTTTTTGACCTAAAAGAAAGTGTAATTGGTGTAAATGTAACGAGACGATGTAATGTCATAACCCAAAGTAACATAAAGTGAAGCGCTATAAGTAAAATTTCGTCTTTTGTTGTCGGAGATACCGGAGCACTTAGTATTCAGCTGGTGTCCCCTCCATGTCTCTCCCGTAACTGCAGACAGTCTTTTATAGTCTGCTCTAGTGTTTATGGACTCTTGAATTGGGCCGATTATTGTTCTGTCTAAGTATAGGATGTAGGAGTAGTCTTCAGCCTAGTAATTATCTATCAAAAGTCAATTTCCTGTTACCTCTCTTAAAATGATGTTTCATCTCAGTAATTGGCCTGGGGGGATGCAAGAGCACTGCACCTATTATCATCCAAACCAGCGCAGAATGAAAGGAACAAGACAAAATGTTACATTTCTAAGCCCTTCATAGAGAGAACACCCCCACATCCTGCCAACAAAGGAGACCGGTTCATAGGGTCCGTTCTTGTGGTGTTCGGGTCTGTTCTCTTGGTTCCTGATACAGGTTGGGCGACGGCAAAAAAATATCAGTTAACTCTAAATATTCTGTTTGCAGTGTGATATGATAAAGGGAGAGAAGCTGAGCTGATATGTAGGGTTATATGATTTGGAACAGAATTATTTAGTAAAAAGCAGAGGAAACCCTCACAGGACACCTGGAAGAAACAGTGAGAGTCCTGATTACTCCACCCACACACAGTGATTGGCAGAGAGAGTCCTGATTACTCCGCCCACACACAGTGATTGACAATGAGAGTCCTGATTACCCCGCCCACACACAGTGATTGACAGTGAAGAGTCCTGATTACTAAGCCCACACACAGTGATTGGCAGAGAGAGTCCTGATTACTCCGCCCACACACAGTGATTGACAATGAGAGTCCTGATTACCCCGCCCACACTCAGTGATTGACAGTGAAGAGTCCTGATTACTCCTCCCACACACAGTGATTGACAGTGAGAGTCCTGATTACTCCGCCCACACACAGTTATTGGCAGTGAAGAGTCCTGATTACTCCTCCTACACACAGTGCTTGACAATGAGAGTCCTGATTACTCTGCCCACACACAGTGATTGACAGTGAGAGTCCTGATTTTATATCCTGCATTCTTTTGGGCACTCACTTAAATGATTTATGGCAGGAGGAGGGACTTTATTATTCTTTGTACACACCGGAAAGTTCTAAATATTTAAATTCAGCGAGTGGACAAATGAAAATACAATTTAAAGTGGATGTTCAGGTATTATTGTTGATGTCTTATCCATAGGACATCCAGCCCCTGCAACTAATTCAAAGACACCCACAAAGGGGAGATTCTGACTTACGCAGCCTCTTTATGCTTTTTAGGGCTCTGTTCCCATTGCTGCTTTTGTCCTCTAAAATGGAAATAAAAACGTAAACGCCTTTTAACAAACGTCACAAAAAGTATGAGCGAATATAAGAAACTTTGTATTACCAGAGGAATATGATTCTTTCTCCACTTCTCCGGCTCCTTTGTTCTACCCTCCTCGTAAACTAAAATTCTTTGAAAAAACTCCATGGCCTATTGGGAAGGATGGTGATCAGACTGAAGAATTAGAACGCATTTCTAAGAGAACATAAATAAGCTAAATAAGCAAAAAACACAGGCAAAGACTGCTGCAGCTAGTAGTAGGTTTTCTATCTGAAAGCAGAATCTCCTGTTTTCCTATTATTTGGCCCTGACACTGAGTATAACACCAGTTGGCATGACTTTAAGATCCTATTCTCCTATATAGAAGTTATCTTGTACAAATATTTCTGTGTTAAAGATGAAGATGGAGATACAGTGCCAATAAAACACTTAAACTTTCCATCCAAAAAGTCCAGAGAGAAATGTATCCCCCAGCGCTTTATCTCGTCGGTGCTGATTGATTCAGTATATTATAGGAGTGAGTCATCCGGATCTTAGAAGTGTTTCCATTGTATTCCCAGGGACTGGAGTCATTGTCAGTGGGTTTACAGCAGAAGATGTCTGATATTTGGTGCTACCACAGCTGGGTGTTCGGGGTGTCCATTATAACTAATAGGCACATTGGGGGAGATTTATCATAGGCCTCTTAGAGCAGAACTGTTCTAGTCCAATCAGGGCTCAGCTTTCATTTTCCCACTGATGTTTATAAAATTAAAGCTGAACTCTGATTGGTTTCCATAGGCAACTAGAACAGTTTTACCTCAGAAACTTGATGATAAATCTACCCCATTATACATATGGCTATAGGTAGCAGGAATGGAAGACACACTAGATTATTGGCATTCATGTTAAATTCTATGGGGCTTATTTACTACGGGTCCCGCGGCCGCATTTTCACCAGGTTTCCCGACTTTTCGGAGATCACGCTGGGAATTGTGTCACACACCATTGGATTGTGTTGCAATCCCGCCGGGTTTCACGCGCCACAAATCAGGGGCGGGCCGACAGACGATCCGACGGATTTGGACAACGCGCAAGATTTAACATTTAAATTTGTGTCGCATCCAATGCGCATCCGGGAGGATGAAGGTGAACTCCGGCGGACCTGATCGGGGAAGCGACACATGCAGGATATCGGGCGCACAATTTTCATGAATCGCGGCAGAGTTCATCCTCTTTGAACAGTCCGGATCGGGGATCGCACAGGGACCGGGTAAGTAAATGTGCCCCTATTTTTTGAAATACAGTATAGGGCTCTGTTCACATCTCACTGTATGAAATTTGTTTTTCTTGTGGTGGAAAGCATCACCAAAACTAGCCATAGACCCCACTGACCAAGTTTCACTGAAAAAATGCCCTTCCCAGGGGGGTAAATACTGGCAAACTAACAAGAGTGCAGGTTACAGGAGTTTCTTTTTGGCACGCATGACCTGGCCCCCACTGGGTTATCCAAAATGATTGGAAAACTCCTTTATGTGTGTGCACTATAGGTTTCTATACTACATAATCTGCCCTATGTATAGAATAGACTACTGCAAGGAAACATATTTACGTTTTCACCATTGTAGCCTAACCCTAGGGTTAACCCTAACCCTAATGGATAGCGCTCTGTGCCCAGACATTGCTATAGGCTGGTGAATATTACTGACTTTACAGTCTATAGCTATTGCTATATGTGAACACAAAGGAAGGGGTAAAGGGGAGGTTTCAACACACTTAACACTTTACACATAGGGGCAGATTTACTTACCCGGCCCATTCGCGATCCAGCGGCGCGTTCTGTGCGTAGGATTCGGGTCCGGCCGGGATTCACTAAGGTAGTTCCTCCGCAGTCCACCAGATGTCGCTGCTGCGCTGAAGTTCCCTGAGGCCCGCCGGAATGCACGAGCCTATACCTGGTGAAGGGAAACATTTTTTTGTAATGCGTCGGTTTCACCGAATCTGTCAGGTTTTCATTCGGCCACGCCCCCCCCCCCCCCCCGATTTCCGTCGCGTGCATGCCAGCGCCAATGTGCCACAATCCGATCGCGTGCCCCAAAATCCCGGGGCAATACAGGGAAACTCGGCGCAAATCGGAAATATTCGGGTAACACGTCGGGAAAAAGCGAATCGGGCCCTTAGTAAATGACCCCCATTGTGTTATTATTAATTACAATGTATGCAGTAAGCTCCTGAGCTCCCCCTAATGGTGGTATAATATTATCATTTTATGCCTAAGCAGGGGTTTTGGAGTTCTGTAGCAGAAAAGTTGATAAGCAGTATAGAAACCACACTACTGAATATAATTCCAGAGTCTTGAATTACCAGCTCTGTAAAAGTTGGTTTCTAGGCAGGAGCGCTGAGCCGTCTCACTATGATCAATGGAACAGCTCTTGTTTCATAGACACACGCTATGCAACTGTTGTCTCGCACAGCAGGCTCCAATATGAAGACATCATAATCATAAGGAAAATCAACAAGCAGATAGATTGTCTCCTTGTGTGATTCTGTGATCCCTGGTTGCCAGAATCCCTACAACTACCAGATCCAGTAATCAGAATCAGTAATACACAATGCAATAAAGAGTTGCTTTACCTTTGAGCATAATACTTTTAGTTTGTTATAATCACATGATACTTATGAGAGCAATTTACTTTATTGCATTCACAGTCCTGGTTTTTCATTCCTTTTTTGGGTGGGGCAGTGGGATTGGACCCGCTCACCATTTGTATAAGTGGGTGTGGTGAGACACAAGGAATGCCCTTGTCAGTCAAATTTGACTGGTATTTAAGAGGAACACAGCAGGTATAACATAGAAGTCTATGGAAAGGAGAGGGGAAAAAGTGAGTCACAGCAGATATAACATAGGAGTCTTTGGAAAGGAGGGGGAGATAGATACACAGCTAGTATAACATAGAAGTCTATGGAAACGAGAGGGAGAAAAGTGAGTCACAGCAGATATAACATAGGAGTCTATGGAAAGGAGGGGGAGAGAGATACACAGCAGGTATAATATAGAAGTCTATGGAAGCGAGAGTGGAAAAAGTGAGTCACAGCAGATATAACATAGGAGTCTATGGAAAGGAGAGGGGGAAAATGAGTCACAGCAGTTATAACATAGAAGTCTATGGAAAGGAGGGAGAAGAGAGACACAGCAGGTATAACATAGAAGACCATGCAAAGGAAAGGGGAAAAGTGAGTCACAGCAGTTATAACATAGAGGTCTATGGAAAGGAGGGGGGGAGTGAGTCACAGCAGTTATAACATAGAGGTCTATGGAAAGGAGGGGGAGGAAAGTGAGTCACAGCAGGTAAAACATAGAAGTCTATGGAAAGAAGAGAGGGAAAAGTGAGTCATAGCATTATAACATAAGAGTGTATGGAAAGGGGGGGGGGTACACAGCAGGTATAACATAGAAGTCTATGGAAAGGGTAGGGGGAAAAGTCACGGCAGTTATTTCATCGGCCATCAAGTCAGAGACAACTGCAATTATAGACAAACTACACTGGATGACAGATGTATTTATTATAATGGTTGCCAGTCAAAACTTGCTGATCAGAGATTGTCTCAGTGAGGGGAAATCCACGGATCATAAGAACGGGATCCGTTGTACCTGTGAACCAAGTGAACACCCAGACATCTCTATGACACTCACAGAGAGAGCTGAGTGCCGTACTCAGCTATCTGTGTCAGATTCATAGACAGTGAATGGAGTGGCAGCACACATGTTCCATTCCATTCTTTTGGGGTAAGACGGGGTAGAACAGACCCCCGTCTCGTGATTCGTGGGGGTCTTATCACTGCGTAGATAGGGACTAAGCGTTTGTGGCGTGACAACCTGTTTAAGTTTGTTTGAAGGCTAAGCTAATAAAGTAGAGATGTGACTATTTCCAATACTTGGCAGCAGAATTATGAATGCAGCTCTGAAGTTTTTTGCGGAAGCCATTGTTGTTTGGCCAGAACAGCTGAAACTAATGTGATGTTGATCACGACAACACAAGGACCCGGAGGCAAGTCTTGGAGGTCAGACCCCCCACCAATCACTCTTTGATGACCTATCATGAGGCTCATTATGTTTGGGTCAAAAAAATCTCCTTCTATTTTATTTTCTGGGATTTCATCTAATGACTAGAAGTTGTGTGGCTTCCGCAGATAGAACCTGAGCTCGAGGGAATAATTAGGGTTTGGTGGCAGTAAGAAATGAAGCCACTTATGGCGGGAGGGGAGTTCTGGCGACTCGTAGATCTCTCTTCACCTCCGAGAATTCAGAGCGTCTTCCGTCTGTGTGAACTAGAGAGGAGCTTATCCGTCGGTGAAGTCTGTAGGAGTTGTCAGGGGCCTCTACGACGAGAGGTGGGAAGATGGAGCAGCTGCGATCCTGACAGGAACATGATGAGTGGAAAAATGCTAATTCCAGTCGTCTCCAGAACCATTAGCTTCATGTCTACAGACATCAAAGAGACGAGGAACCGTTCGCTCTTGTTAAAATATTGATCAGAATTACTCGGCCGCTGAGTTATGTTCCTATGCAGGCGGAGAGGGAGATGAATCTGTGTCTATTAAAGGGTCACGGCCTTGTGAAGTATTGACTGTCACTGTTTTATTAAAGGGGAACTCCACCGTGTCCTAATAAAGAAGAAGAGATAAATCCGTATCTTGGGCCCCTTTTAATAATCTCAGCCAAGTTTGTGTGCTGAAAGGCCCCTCCAACCACTAATATCATTGCCCTGGAGTCCATAGATGTCGATGTAGTACAGCTGTTGTATTACCGTATTTTTCGGACTATAAAGCGCACAAAAAAATCCTTTGATTTTCTCAGAAATCAAAGGTGCGCCTTATAGTCCAGTGCGCCTTATATATGAACCGTACTTACAGACAACAGCTGCCTTGTACTGTGCACAGGTCTGCCACCTGCTGGTCATGCATCCTTATAATCCGGTGCGCCTTATATATGAACCGTACAGTTGCCTTGAACTGTGCACAGGTCTGCCACCGGCTGGTCATTCGTCCTTATAATCAGGTGCGCCTTATAATCCGGTGCGCCTTATATATGAACCTAGACGGTTTAGCAGGCATTTATTGATGGTGCGCCTTATAATCCGGTGCGTCTTATAGTTCGAAAAATACGGTACTAGATCGTTGCGTTTCTATTTTGTCAAGAACTCGGAAGGTTTTCATAGCAGATTTTGGAAGCCTACTTTGTGTTCCTATTTCTTTTAATGGGAGTTCCTTGATGATCCTTCCTGAAGATCGGACATGTTGCTTTTCATTGAACAGATGAATCGGTGTGAATGGGAATGTGTGTTAGATATTTCTGCATCAGAATCCCTACAATTCGGCTGATTAAGACATTCATAGAGAGTCAACCAGCAGTTTGGCCCTGGAAATGTGGCTCTGCTTGCTGTCATTCTTTAAGAAGCTTCATTTTTTTTTTAACTTCCTGTGGATTAACACCACTCCCTGGTCAGGTGATGTCACACAGGTGCACAACTCATTATATTATCAGGGCCGTGTGTTACAACGGATGACCAGAGATATAACGAGCCATGTACTTGTGTAACATCACATGGCCAGGGATATATAACAAGCCGTGCACCTGTGAGACATCACATGACCAGGGATATATAACGAGCCATACACCTGTGTGACATCACATGACCGGGGATATAATGGGCCTTGCACCTGTGAGACATCACATGACCGGGGATATAAGGAGCTGTGCACCTGTGAGACATCACATGAACGGGGATATAATGAGCCCTGCACCTGTGTGACATCACATGACCAGGGATATAACAAGCTGTGCACCTGTGTGACTCCACATGACCATTGATATAATGAGCCACGCACCTGTTTGACATCACATGACCAGGGATATAACTTAAGCTGTGAATCTGTGTGCCATCACATGACCAGGGATATAATGAGCTGTGCACCTGTGTAACATCACATGACCAGGGATATAATAAACCATGCACCTGTGTGACATCACATCACATGACCAGGGATATAACGAGTTGCATACCTGTGTGACATCACATGACCAGGGATATATACGAGCTGCACACCTGTGTGACATTACAGGAAGTAAACAATGAAGTAAAGAATGACAGCAAGCAGAGATCTAGAAAATGATGAGGAATTGACTCAGAAAGTATATTGCAAAATTGTAACACTTTCCATTACACAAACCAAATATTTTCCTTTAGGTGTACACCGTCCTTGGCCCAAGCAGTTTACAGGTTTATATATTGGGGAATCCCTCAATTATTATGTTTCCAAAGGAAATGATATGGTCCTATTCTTATTCTCATATAATCGCTGAATATCTACAATAAGTTTATCTACAAACCTGGTGCACTCAGCTCTGCACCGTGGTCTCCTGGCTGAGCTCTGCTACATCTGTATGTGCAGCTGTCATGTGCCTCATAGTTCTGTAATCACCTACCTCTCATGAGCCTCATAGTTCTGGAATCACCTACCTCTCATGTGCCTCATAGTTCTGGAATCACCTACCTCTCATGAGCCTCATAGTTCTGGAATCACCTCCCTCTCATGTGCCTCATAGTTCTGGAATCACCTACCTCTCATGTGCCTCATAGTTCTGGAATCACCTACCTCTCATTTGCCTCATAGTTCTGGAATCACCTACCTCTCATGTGCCTCATAGTTCTGGAATCACCTACCTCTCATTTGCCTCATAGTTCTGCAATCACCTACCTCTCATTTGCCTCATAGTTCTGGAATCACCTACCTCTCATGTGCCTCATAGTTCTGGAATCACCTACCTCTCATTTGCCTCATAGTTCTGCAATCACCTACCTCTCATTTGCCTCATATTTCTGGAATCAACTACCTCTCATTTGCCTCATAGTTCTGGAATCACCTACCTCTCATTTGCCTCTAGTTCTGGAATCACCTACCTCTCATTTGCCTCATAGTTCTGCAATCACCTACCTCTCATGTTGCCTCCATAGTTTCTGAATCACTACCTCTCATTTGCCTCATAGTTCTGCAATCACCTACCTCTCATTTGCCTGACTGCTTCTGCTCTCATTTGTGTATCTTATGTAATGACGGATATCAGGTTTGCAGACAGATCTCCTGCTTTTCTCGATGTGAAGGCCGCCATCTGTTCTACGCTCTTCCCTTGTGATTTCATAACTTGTTTCTGAATGACAAAAACCTTGACACGTTTCTTACACGAACAGTGTGAATTCTTCCCTATAAGAAAACACTGGCATGTCATACTTTGAGCGGACTATGAATTCATAAAAGGCAATATTCATATTCATCGTGGCCCCTAGACATCCCCAGGAGCCAAATATTCGAGGACTGTAATTGTAATATAAGAACAAATGTGCGATCCAACTGTTTTTAAGCATGTGTTTTTGTCCGTTTTTCTCATTTATCTTAATTATACACTACTGTGGGCTGGCTGGCTATATACTACTGAGGGCTGGCTATATACTACTGAAGGCTGGCTATACACTACTGTGGGCTGGCTATATACTACTGAGGGCTGGCTGTCTATATACTACTGAGGGCTGGCTATGTACTACTGAGGGCTTGCTATATACTACAGGGGGCTGGCAGGCTACATACTACAGGGGCTGGCAGGCTATATACTACTGTGGGCTGGCTATATACTACTGAGGGATGGCTATATACTACTGAGGGCTGGCTTTATACTACAGGGGGCTGGCAGGCTATATACTACAGGGGCTGGCAGGCTATATACTACTGTGGGCTGGCTATATACTACAGGGGGTTGGCAAGCTATATACAACAGGGTACTTGCTGGCTATATACTGGGGGTGCTTTGACCAATGCATTTCCCACCCTGGGCTTATACTCGAGTCAATAGGTTTTCCCTGTTTTTGGTGGTAAAATTAGGGGCCTCGGCTTATTCTCGGGTCGGCTTATACTCAGGTCCGCTTATATTTGTGTATATACGGTACAACGCATGTGTTTTGCATTAAAAAATGGACTGTGTGACTGCACCATAAAGTGTCCGGAAGCCCCCGAAAAATGGCATAGATACCCCCTTATAGTATTTAGTATCCTGTGACAATCATGACCTAAACTAATATATAAGAAATTATGGACTTTCAATACCCTGTTTTCCCAAAAAAGAAAAAACACCCTTCCCCTGAAAATAAGACCTAGCACAATTTTTTTTCAAGCTCAACTTTGCGGCAGTCATTGCTACAGCTACCCCCCCATACGCCTTACATTAGCATGAGTAGATGATGGCGGATGCGTGATGTGAACACATGAATTTTGAAACGCCATGCATCAGCTGAAGAGAGATATGCCTAATTACTTGACTGTTAACCTTTACAAAACACGTGTGTTAACACAAATGTTAACATTGGGTCAAAATTGCATTAACATGTGTGTTTAATTAACGCGTTTTGTAAATGCAAATGTTAACAGCAATTAAATTAGGCAAATCTCTCTTCCGATGTTGTATCGCGTTTCAAAACTCTTGCATCAACGCCATGTGTGAACGCAGCCTTAGATGCTGCAAGTGGTCATGACACGGTTAAGAATTCAGGGGTAGAAAATCACTGACAGATGCACTTTGGGACCAATGATTCCAATAGAAATGGAGTCACGTGAAATTCAGAGTTTGGAGAGTTTTAAGGATTTTTTAAACGTTGTTGATGTGAATCCTTGCTCATGGGGAAATAAAACATCCCCTGAAAATAAAACCTAGTGCCTCCTAGTGTCTTCTCATATGGGAAAGTGACACCTTGCGGGCCCCCTAAGCATTTTGGGCCCAGTTGCAACCGCACCCTTTGCAACCTTCTCAAGTTTCCTCCCTGTACTAAAGGCCTAAGATGTTATGAAAAACAAAACGGAGCTGGATTTGCATATCTGGGACCCACCAGAAGAAGTGACAGCAAGAACCAGATAGGGGCTAACTCGCTGATTGGTGGGGGTCTCAGTGATAGGACTCCCACAGATCACAAGAACAGGATTCATTGTACCGGTTGTAGCTTAAAGAGGACCTGTCACCCATAATTTCGGCACTAGGAGATGTTACTAAAGTAAGCAGCTCCTAGTGCTTGAACAAATGCCGCAGTGTTAGAAGGATAGCGGTACCGGAAACGCTATCAAACACTGCAGCAGGGTACACTGTAATCATCGGAGCGCTCTCAAAGCGGTCCGATGTATTAATGAGGGGGCGGTCCATGGTGCTGCCTCTTCCCCGGACCGCCCTGCTCGCTCCATTGGGTGGCGGTGACTGCTGCACGTCATGTGGCAGTCACCGCCCCTAGCCACGCCCCAACTCCGCCCCCTCATGAATAGTAAGCAGCTCCTAGTGCCGAAATTTTGGGTGACAGGTCCTTTTTAAAAGAATAGAGTGGACAAGCGTACATGTGTGCTTTTCCTCCATTCACTGTCCATGGATAGCACTGCACTCGTCAGCACCATAGAGATGCCTAGAACAGCAAGGCGCATGCACGACTGTCTGCTTTATTCATCTGGATTACAAGGGGGGGGGGGGTGCAAAGGATCACCATTGTTAATGTCCTTGGGGTCCCAATACTTAGACCCCCAGCAATCAGCAAGTTACTGGTTGTCACTGGACAGCCCCTTTATCAAATGTTTAGTGTGACAATCCTACAAAAATTGGGACAGATGACAGGTATGAGAACATGTGCACTTTTAGTCACATCTAAAGCCATGTTCATACCTGCGTTCAGCAAAATCAGTTCCACGTTAAATAAAGAAAAAAAAACATTGCCGCCCGACCTAAAACGGTGAGTGTAACCAAATAACTGCATTCGGGTAAGAACTGGGCCTAATAGGTTATTTCTGTGTCAAAATTAGTCACTCACAGTGATTGCTACCAATTGAAGTGGTCTTATGCTGGACCTCTGTGGAACATTATTTGGGGGTCCATCCGAGACTTTACTAGTGCTATGAGGGGTACCCTGCCTGTACGTGAATACAAGACAGTACTGAAGGATATACTTTTATATACCTTCCCACACAAGCCTATAGATGAATGCACCAGCAGCTCACAGGTAATTAGAAAGAGAGGAATTTTCCAATCTTTTCCAATTTTTATTGAATTTCCCTTCAAGAGAGCAGAATTATAATTGTACAATGGTTGAAAACCTCCTACACACAACGTATGACAAAAACTTCACCCACGCAAAGACTTGCTGAAAGCCGGCAGATTGAGGCGGCATTATCCGCAAACATGGTGCGTGTCGAAGGTGGGAAAAACAACAGCCTCATACAATGGCCGCTCATACAGTGTGTATAGTGTCCTGGCTCTAATGAGGGACGTTCGGGATATCTCATGTACCCGTAACTTTCACCTTTACCTCATAAATAATAGCTGGGGGCAATGCTGACATCATGGCGCATTATGAAGCCATAATAAAGCACCCAGAGGCTTATGGGAGTCAGCGTCGGACTGGGACACTTTGGGTCCACACTATAACAATACAGAACATGTGCACATCTACTTTGCTTTGTCTTCTCCTCAGAGACAATGAGGGACGTTTATCAGAGGTAAAACAGTTCTAGTTACTTACGGAAACCAATGAGAGCTCAGCTTTAATTTTATACATATAAAAGCTGAGTTCTAATTGGTTGCCATGGGAAACTAGAACAGTTCTGCTCTCAGACATTTCTGATAAATCGCTCTCATTTATGTATATAAGGTTCACCCAAAACACATCTACACATTGGGGAGGATTTATTTAGGCTTGTACTCGAGTACAAGCCTTGAAGAAGTTGCAGTTCCTGGCACAAGGCCAGGAATTGTGACTTTTTTCCCCTTTATGCCACCTCAAAGTCGAGTGCTCTCTGCCGTGACGCGGAGAGGGCCGTTGTGTGAGGCAGAGACAACCCACATCGGCATAGTAGTTATAGACTGCTCCAGTTCTTGACTCTGACACGATGGGTCAGCTCTTGATAACTTCCCCCTCCCCTCATTAAGTGTCTTCTGCTATGGTTCTACAGATTTTTTGGAAAGTGAATGGTGGAGACTAGTGCAGAAATCCCTGGCAGATGAGACTTGGTCTTAGGTTCGACCTGGCGGACATTGCGCCTATATCTACTATGAGGCAAGAGCCTCTAATAACACCGGAGCACCTTAGCAGATAAACAGGGGCACTGCACCTCTGCTCCGACTCCATACCCCCTCCAGTTGTTGTATTGTGTTGTATTGTGTTTCAAAACGAAACGTAAACAGCACGTGTGAACGCGGCCGCAGTGTATGTCACCCTTATCACCCAGGATGCATTACATCCTGCTCTGTACCTTCCCCCAAATAGTCCTTTCTTCCTTCTCTTTCCATTTTTCACCCCTCATTAATCATCCTAGAATGCCCCCACCACCACCGTCGGCAACTTTTCCGAGCAAGCAAGTAGCAACATCACAAGAAGTAAATGAAAATGTCACCGGGAAATATTGTGAAGTGTTGGCAATTATATGACGGCGATTTATCAAATAATTGCAGTGATGACTAAGCAAAGGAAGGAGGCCTGAGGCGGCAGATAGCGCCGCACGTGAAATTACATTCATTGTAGATTAATTGAATGGTTCCTGGGCCTGTTCACCCTGGGACAGCCACTGCCACCCCACAAAGAGACCCTGACAACTTCATCATGGAGGATTACACACAGCGTGTAATAACAGGCTACATAACCATGATGTTTGTATTCTGCCAGCTTCCTCATGAAATTTATGTTTTAAAGGAAATCAACCAATTGCAAAATCCCCAAAAATTTAGAAATACTCACCTCCGCTCCTCTTCATCTTGGTCCCGGAGCTGTCCTCCGCTAGTCTTGCTGGGATCACCTAGAAAAGAAAATTAGAATTAGTGTCATGGAGTGCAGGGAAGAGATTCCCAGCGCTCCGAGCTGTCCAGCTCTCCGTGGTGCTAACTATGGGTGCCCCCAATGGGACGTCATGTCCGTCTTCCATGCTGGTAGCATGGAAGAGGGGGATGATGTCACATGAGAGGCGTGAATGCAGCATGGGAGAGGGATGTGCGGGGCGTGCATAATTAGCAGCCGGAGCACCGGACATCTTGTCCCCGCACTCCGGGCTGCTAATTCTAGGTTTCTTTTCTAGGAGATCCCGGTGTGTCAAGCTAAGAGGAGGACAGCGGCGGGATCAAGATGAAAAGGAACCAGAGGTGAGTATTTTTCAGTTTTTTTTGGTGTTTTTACAACTGGTTGATTCCTTTAAGTGTTTTTGTTGTTTTTGTCCTATAATGGAGTTGGGTTTTTCAGACAAAGGTAATATGTAGATATTATCTTGGTGATAAAGGAAATTGTCAGACAAATATAAGCTAATAATCTGGTTAATATAGTCGTTAAAGTGGACATTTTGCCACTGGCACAAATTCCAGAATTTTGTATCCTTTAATGGGTATCGCTCCACTGCTTCCAAGACTGGTGGAATTTTTTGTACCATGCCCAAGCAATTGTTGTAAATGTTTTACCAATGATATTAGACAATCTGCTTTCTTGATATGTGAAGTGAAGCCTCCTGTCTTTTATTTCAGAGATTCCTGTCCATAAAATAGCCGCAGATGGAGGGTCCTGTGATCTCTATCTGTCCATGAGCAATCTCCCTGCCAGGGCCTTAATATTATATTCATGAATACTATCATAATGTTCTGGCAGGGTGATTGCTCATGGACAGATAGAGAACACATGACCCTCCATATGTGGCCATGTTATGGACAGGACAGGTAAAGTGGACAACCCCGTTAACACTTTTCAGATTTCTCTCTTTAATGATAAATCTGTCAAAGTTTATGACTGTTACAGGAAATCTACCACTAGCTGGTAGACATAATAAACTACAAATACTCACCTCCGCTCCTCTTGATGTTGATCCTGGTGCTGTCCTTCTCTAAGCTTGACACGACAGAATCACCTAGAAGAGAAACTTATAATTAGCAGCCCGAAACATAGGGTCGTTAATTATGCTAATTGTGCACACCCCTCTCTCATGCTAGAAACTGTCTAAAATACTTGATAAATATCGAGTATAGACAATTTTTTCGGTGACACAAATAAAAGTTGTTTGAAGTAAGCCAATGGCCAGGCTTTTGAGGCAAAATAAAATATCAGCCATCGGGATCATTGTTAGGCCTCCAGATGCCATAATGGCCCATCATCAAACCCATTTTCCCCACAGTTACATCACATTGGGGCAGATTTACTTACCCGGTCTGTTCGCGATCCAGCGGGGCGTTCTCTGCGGTGGTTTCGGGTCCACCAGATGGTGCTGCTGCGCTGAAGAGCATCGGAGCGCACTGGATTACATCGGCCTATCCTGGATGAAGGTAAGTGCAAGCTCCGCGACACTTTCCGTTTTTTAAATGCGTCGGTTTTTCCGAATCCGTCGGGTTTTCGTTCGGCCATGCCCCCCGATTTCTGTCGCGTGCATGCCAGCGCCGATGCGCCAAAATCCGATCACGTGCACCAAAAACCCGGGGCAATACAGGGAAAATCGACGCAAATCGGAAATATTCGGGTAACACGTCGGGAAAACGCGAATCGGGCCCTTAGTAAATGACCCCAATTGAGTTGAAACAGGGATAAATTCTTTTTGGTCCACCTTGTTACCTTCGTCACTTATGTTGAGCACCTCAGTGTTCCTCCTCTAGCTTTACCTATGGTATGGACATCAGGTTCCTCACCCTCATCAGGTTCTCGATTCCTCTACTGCATGAACTGACTTAGACTTCAGTTCCGTTGTAGACACTGGGGTGGCAGCCAAGAGCTGATCGGGATCTGGAAAATGTAGACCATTGATCTACGATTTTTTGAAGCCCTATTGGCTCTAAAAGTTGGGGAAGGACTTTTGGGGCACTTCTCATTTGGAGATAATTGTCAGCCTTGCCCTCATAGCGGCAAAAGTTAATTTTATTTTAATAAGTTGTTTATTAAACCGGAATGTAATCATGAAACGTAATTCCGTCTGGTTTCTCACATTAATAATCTATTCTCGTTGTCGTTTTCAGCTAAAAATTCACAATCCATTGTCTTAGAGACAAAATAGCCAAAAAAAACCCATGCTGCGATCAAATGAACAATACCATGGTAACAACCCGATCTACTAAATAATGTGCTCTGATATAGATATCTGTCCAGGGCTGCCTGGTGGGGATGGTCTGAGTGTGATAACCTCTTTTAATATATTCTATTAGGGGCATTTAAGGTCACAGAATCAGAAGAAACCTTGTATTAGCAAGTGTCAAGCAGGAATGTCTCTCCTTCAGGGACACCACATCATATCATGGGTGGGACAAGAGACTAAGAAAAGGATTTAAGAATGTGTATCATGTTTAATGTGTGTAACTTCAATATAGTTTGTAGACCTCAGATGATCAGATTGGACACATCCACTTCTAATCCCACCCCTTCCACTGGAACCCTAGTCCCGACCACCCATTCTTTTGTTTTTCTTAATACAACATTATCAACTTGGAAATTAGGGATGGTTCAATTACCAGATTCCATTAATGGAATCCAAAAAGATATGAAAACATTTAGGTTCCAATTCATCCTGCTCCTCATGGGTGGGGCTTAGTAGTCACATGACACAAGAGAAGAAAGGAGTAATAACTATATGGCTCACTCAGTTTCTCATCAGATTCCAATACATTTTTAGTGCTGTAGGAGGCCAAGTCCCCTCCCGCTAAGCTCCGTCCATTTATGTAAATAGGCATTGTGTAAGGCTAAATTTCAGCTGTGGTGGTATTGCAGAGAATCATACTTCTAGCTTTCCTCATGAGTTGCAGCTAGAGCTTTTTATGGTCAATATATAATCAAGGGAAACTTCAAACAAGGTCCCCATTGAAACAAGGTCCCCTTTAAAGGACATCTACCAATTGTACTAATAGTAGACATGTCCTGCTAAGAAGTTCCTGAAGACTGATGTTCCTGGTAGTTATAGTCTCACTAAACTTTATCTTTGTATGTCCTTTTTCCGATAAAAATTATCTATATATGCCTAATTTTTTTAAACTACCATATATACTCGAGTATAAGCCTAGTTTTTCAGCACAAAATTTGTGCTCAAAAACCTTTAACTCGGCTTATACTCGAGTCAAGAAAAAAATAGTCAAAATTCACCTTTCCAACGTCACCCGAAGGTCCTACGCTTGTTTCGATGCTTCGGTGCCGCTGCGGGTCCTTCGGATCCTCTTCGGGTTTTTCCGCTCCTCTTCGGGTTTTTCCGCTCCTCTTCGGTTCCCCTCGGGATGTCGGCAGCTGACAAACAATGACGTCGGCAAGCAGCTGACGTAATTCTGTGTGCCGGCCGAGCGTGAAGACCCGAAGAGGAGCCGAAGAATCCGAAGAGGACCGAAGGACTCGAGGCAGCACTGGAACATCGGAGACAGCCTGGGCAGGCTACATACTACAGGGGCTGGGCAGGCTGTATACTACAGGGGGCTGGCAGGCTATATACTACAGGGGTCTTGCTGGCTATATACTGGGAGGCTGTGACCAATGCATTTCCCACCCTCTGCTTATACTCAAGTTAATAGGTTTTCCCAGTTTTTGTGTTGAAATTAGGGGTCTTGGCTTATACTCGGGTCGGCTTATACTCGACTATATACGGTATTTTGATCTAAACTGGTGGGTATATTCCGAAATTGAGATCTTGTGTGTCAGAATTCTCCATTACAAATCCTGCCGGTATGACCCCTATGGAGGATCTGCCTGTCCATATAGCACCCAAAGGAAATCTCGTCTTCTGGTTAGGCAATCGGGATGTCGGCCTGCTGTCATCTCCCACCCATCCTTCATCTCCATTCCCCATGTGAGCGTCCATCGTGCCTCCATTCGTTGTTTGGCCTCTATTTGGATAGAAAATGAAGGCGTTCCCCTGTCTATATCTTCACAGGACAGTACTAAAGAATAATGACTTAAGATCGAGACAGGAGTTAACCACTCACCTCACCAATCAGTGGCCTTCCCCAGGAGCTCTGGATGTTAAAGCTGTGGCCCTGGAGACTTTGCTCTACCAAAAGCACAATGAACAGTGGGATGAGTAAGTGTCATATGTCATTGTTGTCAAAGTCATTCCACCGGGAAACCCAACCTGTAGACCAGAGCAATTGACGTTCAGCTCCTCGGAAAACAATTAAGCTCTTAAGGCCCTTAAAGTCACTTTATGGACCTATAGTATATACTATAGTATACTATAATACTATCATAGATGACTGTAGAAAAAGTACAATTAAAGGAGCACTCCATCAAAACTGATACCAATGTCTATGTCTAGTACTGGGCCTAAGGGGGCGGAGCATGACACAAGTAGTCATAGAACACTGAAGATTATTCTGTCCCTATACATTGTAGATACACATAGATAGCTGCGAGCTTAGTAAAATGGGTCAAACATGGCAAATGAAGGGGATTGCATTGCAACACCGGGCACCAAAATTACAGCAAAACTTTGTAAAGTAAGACAACTAATACATGGTGTAAATTTTTCTAGTCATGCCTTTACTTTTACCCAGAAAATTAGTGTTTTAAATTTATGCAAATTAGTTTCTCATTGCATTGTGGTAGTGGCCATGTCTTCCGGTGCACCCATGGTCTTCTTTGTAGATTTCCTTTCTACTAAAAATGTATTGGGTCAGTCCTAGTGGGTGGTTCTGGGCAAGAAAATGGGTGCACCAGCAGAGAAGCTCATTTACATAAAAATAAAACCTACATTTTTGTCTAAAACAACAGATGACTGGGAAAAGGATAAAAAGTGACCAGCCTGAAGCTATATCCTTTTTAACTCTTTAAAATGTATACTGAAATAATACAAAACAGAAGCGGCAGAAGGTTTCGCCCCCTATCAGTGTGCTAGGCAGAGGGTAAAGTGCGTAGTGTGTGGACTCTAAAATGTATCATGAAGGGAACTTTTACAATCAGTACTGTTGGAATTTAGGCAAATTTTTAGAGGTTTGGAACACATTTGGGTGCAATGTATATATTGTGTAATATTTAAAATAGCAATGCCCTTATTTTGGATCAAAAAACAAAACCCTTTTGCAGATGCTTCCTATATTGTGCAGAAAAAAAACATTAAAGAAGCATCCTGATGGATGTCTTAGTGAATAGTGTCTCTTATCTGTACTAGTTAGAAACACTCATTTAAGTCAGACCATGGTCAGTCTGATTAGAATTCAGCTTAAATGAGTGTTTTTAACCACAGATAAGATGTAGACACTGAAGCGTCAGGCTGCTTCTCTGATGGCAGAGAAAAAAACATCCTGCAGTAGATGGGAAATCTATAGAAGAGAAAACAAACAAAAAAACAATGAATACATATTATAAACCTAAAATAATAAGAATATTATAAAATTCCCCTGAAGTTGTACATATCATTTAAGGGAAAATCTACCATGAAAATCCATCATGATAAACCAGGGACACTTGTAGATCCAAACACCATGACTGTGGTAATCTTCTTATATTTGTTATACATGGCCTCCTTCCTTTTAAAATCAATGTTTAAAATTATGTTAATGAGTCAGAAGGGCTCTTGGGGGCTTTACCAGAGCCCCCTCTGTAGCTTCACAGGCTGTTATACGGTATCCTCTCTCCCCTCTGCTCTCTCAGAACTTCCCCCTACTCCTGCCTGCCTGTAATCTTACAGGATGGTAGGGGGAGTGTTCCTGCACAGTGTAAAAGCCTGTGAAGCTACAGCAATGAGGGGCTCTTGCAATACCCCCAGACCCTTTCTACCAATAAGATTGGGACAGTCACGGTGTTTGAAACCATCAGTAAGTGTCCCTGGTTTATCATGATGGATTTTGACGGTAGAATTCGCATTTATTTATTTTTCTTGAGGAAAAAGGGGGTTTAAATGGGTTTTCCAGAACTTATCGTTAGAATAGGTAATCAGGATAAATAATATAATAATCAGAATACAGCATAATTTTTTTTTTGTTCCCCCCGTTTATGGTGCATGACCCTACATTTATGTTGTTCTTCTTATAAAAAGGGGAGCTCAAGTGAAAATTATTATGTGATGTGTCATAGTCATGACAAACTCTATGATCTTATTACACTCGACTATTGGTTGATGTTTGCATTTTTCTTTTTAATTTGTCACCAAATTTTTATGTATATAGACACACACCAAGGCTACATTCACACTGCCGTATGGGGGACATATGTACGGCCAACGTATATACACCATATATGCGTCCCCCATAGGCGGCGCCATACGGGAGCGGTACGGTGCCGCACACCGTGACTGTGGTTACCTGTTTATATTTCTTATCCATGGCCTCCTTCCTTCTAAAATCAACATTTAAAATTATGCTAATGAGCCTTAAGGGATGTGGGCGTGTTATCAAAGCTCCTCTGTGCTGCATATTCAAAGGCTGTTACATTCTGAAGGAGCACTTCCCCCCTCCCGCTGTGTTCTCAGTGCTGCCGAGACTACAGGGAGTCCAGGGGGGAGGGTGAGATTAAGATATACTGCTGCAGTGCATGGTTTGCTCCCGCTCAGGTCCACCGGAGTTCACCTTCTTCTTCCTGGTGCATGTAAGTGCTTGGCTTGCGACACAATTTGAAACTTAAATCCCGCGGTTTGTCCAGATCCGTTGGATCATCCAGCGACCCGTCACCCAATTTGTGTCGCATGAAAGCTGGCGCGATTGCACCAAAATCCGATCGCTTGTGACACAATCCCCTTCTAAATCCCTGTACCGATAACCAAAAGGTTGGAAGACCCTGACGGAAATGCGGCCGCGGGACCCTTATTAAATAAGCCCCAATGTGTTATACTCTTTCTGTAACTCCTGAAGTTATGGCCGCTGTGTTCCTTACTCTGCTACATTGTTTCTGTGAGTCCACCTCCCCTCAGGAGTTCCGGAACCTCCATAGAACATTGGTGTTTGTCTGTTTCTACAACCCATAGATGGGACAGGGCTGTTCTCTTCTCGGCTGGGAGGAGAATAATATTGAGCCCCGTGAAAATGATTTGTGCTCCGCGATTCCAGACATCCGTTCCCTACAACTGATTAGCATTTATAATGACACAATGTGAATGTTACATTTAAAAAAAAATCAACCTTTAGTCCATGAAAGTATGTGCCCCCTGATCGACAGCAATGACATGATTACAAGTGTACGATTGGTTCTCTCCGCACAATTACTGCTTTACTGCCGGTTGTGAAACCCTAAATAAACCGCGAGCCGTCGCTTGTTAGGATTGAGATCTTTGCGGTGATGAACATGAAGGATGTCATTTTCTAGAACATCATAATGGCTAAAATGACATGTGCTACTCGGGGAGAGAGGCAGAAAATGCTGAAATTAGTAGTTACTCAACAGCTCTGCTGCCCACACGCGCTGACGGCTTATGTTCCACTTGTCAGGGCTGTTGTGGGATTTCCAACCTGCGCCACTTAAAGGGGAAAAAACGTACCGAAATACCTCAACCTCTGTTATGTCATATTACATAATATTAATATGTGCAAATATGTGCAAATAGCCCCACCTTCTTGACTCTGAATCGTTAACGTTCCTGTATGTCTTTGGAGTCATTGGAGTTAGACATAGTTCTCCAAATTTAATGTGAACTCTCGAGATCCAAAGCCGCTGACAACTGATCATATAAGATCCTTTCAATAACATAATACTTTCAATTTAAACGGAACCTGTCACTAGGTTTTACCCCACTCCCCCCTCAGGTCGGGTATGAAATGTTCTTTTTAGAATTCCCTCTTTTATATGTAATCTCAACCATTTACCTATTTAAAAAAAATCTCCCCCGCAGTCTGGCAAATATGACTCTTCTCACCTCAATTTCATATGAGATGAGTCAAATTTTGTGGTTGCGGGGGTTGTGTCACTTCAGAAGCCCCTATCTTCTGTTCTATAGCACCTAAGAAAATGTGTCTTGTGTCATTTTAAAGAAAAGGGATCTCATCTTTTGGTTCGGTGCTCTACAGAACTGGAGATAGTGGACGTTAAAAAATAGACAGGAACTTGATCTGCGGCTTGCATTTTTAACTGTGTCTTTATCTGCCTGCATCTCTGTTCTGTAGCTCACAAAGCCTGATGGGATCTGAAAGATGAGATTCTTATCTTTAATATGACACAAAGTGACATTACCCATGCGACCACTAGACTTGTGCAAATTAATTGAGAAGAGTCACATTTGCTTGACTTTAGGGGAGATTTTACATAAAAGAGGGAATTCTAGAAAGGACATTCCATACTCTACCTGAGGGGGGGGGGGTATTTTAGTAATCTGGCTAAGTGGACCTGCCCCCAGGACGCTTGTTAGATTATTAAAGGAAATCTACCACTGGGATGAAAGGCTATATGCAAATGAGCCTGAAGGGCTCTGGGCTCCATTAACACCTATGGAGCCTATAGCCCCTCAGGCTCATTTGCAAACAGTCCTTCATCCTGGTGGCAGATGCCTTTTAATCTATACATGGTTTTATTGGTTTGTGGTCACTAAGTTATGCCTCTGCCCCTAATAGAAGCTTCTGTACAGCACTATCACAGTTGCCAAATAAACAAGTACAGAAATCATCTATTTTTCCCTAAGGGTAGAATTCAATGCACATGTGCGACCACCACTCCATTCATACAAGGGGACTGGGACCTCTGTTTAGGTGGTCAGACCACCACTAGTCAAATACCTATTGACTATCCTGATAAGTCTGTTCCTGGAGATCTCCTTTAATCTCACTTGAGTTCATTTACACCCCCCTCCCCTCCCACCATATACATATAGTAACCTACAATGTGCACATCCTATATGCAAGAATTGAGTTACTCCACATATTTGCCAGACTACAAGGTGTTAACCAATTTTAATTTCAGCCTGAATGTCACACAATCTGCACAGAACAAACTGAACATTAGCTATTTCCATATGAATAGGCGAACGCAGCGATAAAAGAAGCCGACGTGACGCCCGGGGTCAGACGGTATTCTTCTGAATAGCGCTTCAAGCAGCGGTACATTAAATTACTACCTTTCTGATGCGCTCAGTTTAATCACATTCACATGTGGATACATTATACACAGAGAAACCGGGATTAACTGGGGCGTCAGGATTAATGGAAGAGTCATGACGGCAGAGGACATGGGGCCCATGGGGATTTAAATAAATGGACATCGTCGATGTACCACTCTAATGATCTCTTACTTAACACAAGGTGACGGTGGGGAGTGACAAAATGTCACAAATTCTACTGTTTTGCAGCCAAAATGTTCAGTATAAAGTGCATACGACGGCTCTGTTCCTTGCCCTGGTCTGTATGTTTTTCACGATGGCTGCGGAGTGGACAGGGTCTTCTTAGTGTGAGGCATAGCTTATCTATTCTTAAAGGGAACCTGTCACCAGGGACCTCATTTTCACTAAAGACAGGTTGCAGAAGCCCATTACATCTGTAGTCCCTTTTCTAAGCATTTGCATTACAGTATAATTGTGTGTTATAACTTACCTTGCACCCTGGGGTAGTCACAGGGGTTGGGCTTTGGTTTGGATGCATTTCAAAAAACAACACGTGACTTGTCTGTGCTGCAGCCTCCTCAGCTCTCAGCCCCCACCTTTGTGCTCCTGTACAGCTCCTCCTATCCCCACTGATGTCATCAAGCTGTGACCTCTGTGAAGGAGCAGGAGGGAGGAGCTGTACAGGAGCACAAAGGTGGGGGCTAAGATCTGAGGAGTGAGTAACACAGACACGTCACATGTTTTTGAAATGCATCCAAATCAAAGCCCAACCCCTGCGACTACCACAGGATTTTGTCAGATGCAAAGGCATATTTGCATTGCAGGTGTAATAAGCTTCTGCAACCTGTCTTTAGTGAAAATGAGGTCCCTGGTGACAGGTTCCCTTTAAGATATTATTGGTTATCTGGGAACAAAATAGCTTTTTTCCATAGTAAAGGGGTTGACCACATAAAGCAGACTTTAACAGGGTAAGTATAAGACCCATATTATACTTACCCTGTTAAAGGTTGCAGTAGATCATGTGACCCTCTCAGCAGCAGGACTCAGGACTTCCTGTGATGTTCCGTGTCCTGCTGGCTTCCGGCAGATGGAGGAAGCCATGTAGTAATTACTGTGTGCATGCCTCTTCTGCCATAACCGCTCCAATATCATTGTTAGGAGGGGCACGCGGACACATCCACTTCTCCTGGAAGGCAGCAGGACTTCATGGGAGTCCTGAGTCCTACTGCCCGGTGATCACGTGACTTGTTGAACAGCCAATTTTAACAGGTAAGTATAATATGGGGGGTATTATACTTGTATGTATACTACTCCTTTTACACTTTTATAATATAAAGAAACAAGTTTTTCAGCTCCATTCTTTCATTACATGAAGCATCTGCCTGACTAAAGAAGAAATATTATCTGCGTCAGGATATCGTCACCTCCCAGTACTATCTATCTCTCTCTCTCTCTCTGCTCCGGAGATGCCTGTAAATATTTTTTTATATGTCTCAATACCGCTCAAAGCAGCAACATAGAAAGACAAGCCACAAGCTGACTTCTCATCAGGATTTTAGTAGCCTAAAAGCCTCAATAATAATGTTCTGTACAGACACACTGTATAAGCACAATATATGGAGATGTTGCAATAAATGGCAGTGCCTCAGAAATGTAAAAGAAAGAAAAAAGAGAAACTTTATTAATGTATATGTGTTGGTCACCCTTCTAGATACAGATTGTGTGCCAGTCATTTGTGCCTGTAAAGAAGAACATTGCTATTGAGGCTTTTAGGCTCCCTCTAATAACAGCTGGATTTGTGGTTCACTATGTTTCTGCCTTTGACACTTAGCGAATGCAGTTCCAATCCCATCTGAGACAAATGATTATGTTGTGCCAAATAAAAATATTCCAGCCATCCCAGAAGCAGCGTAAAATGAAAAAGAGATTACCCTAATCTTATGATCAGTGGAGGCCGGACACTAATCCCAGCTGCACCCCCTTTCCCTTCATTAAGATGAGATCAGAGATCTTCCTATAACATGGCGGTGTTATATGAATACATAATGGCGGTATTGTGTGGGAAAACATGAAGCTTTACCTACTGCAACTCTTTACATCGGTTAAAGTCATTTTGTCCCAATGGTTTTGGCACAGATGGTATTGTATCTCTGCGTCCAATCGTTAATATTTTCAACTATCTGCTGTCAAATAGGCGGAGCCAGTTTGTCTGCTCCAGCACCGGACCACCCTTCTGACAGTAGAAAGCTTAATTAGCATTATTTCAGCAGTCAGTTTGCTAATTTAGTTCTCTACTGTCAAATGGGTTGTCTTTGAGTGTATCGGGCACAATGGCTCCACCCACCTGACAGTAGATCATTGTACTCATTGAACAGTGGAGGAGAGAGAGAAAATCTTAAATACTGCAGAATCAGTGGAACAGAACTTATGAAAAGATACAAAGAGTTAGACTAGAGTATAAGTTTAAGAAGTAATGCGGGGAGGATTGTCATGGCGCTGTATGGCAGTATTATATGGAGGAAAATTAAAACTAAATATGACAGTAGTTGGGTGACTACTTTTGTTGCCCTGGGCCCAATTTTTTACATAACTGGGGAAGCCCAACAGGCAGAGGGGCACCAGCCATGAGGCGAATTGAGACTCTTATGGGACAATACTCCAGATCAACCTTGGTCAATTGTGGTTTGTAGCTCCTGAGCATGGGGCACCACCCCCCACCCCCACCATTGGGGTATAACGCAAATCCAGAAATTTTGGTTCACCTCCAGCGATACAGTATCACAACGTATTTATTAATAAAATCACCAAGGTCAAAGTCACGACATCGTGGTTACATTTGGTCAGCGTGTTTCAGGTGCTTACTCATGACTGAGAGGCGTGTAATGCGCCTGAAACGCGTTGACCACATATAATCATGGTGTTGGGACTTGGAACATGGGGATTTTAAAAATAAAGACGTTGTGATATTGTATTGTTGGAGCTGGACCTGAATTTTCGGATTTGAGTTGAGCCGCTTGCCTCAGGCAGCACCACCTTCAGCAAGATGGGAGACGGCAGTATGCTACATAGCAGGATCTGTCACTTAAAAGCATTGAGAACCAACTTACTAAAAAAAAAAATAACCTAATACACTACAAGTGGATGGGGTGGAGAGGACGCCATTCTGTAGCTCGCCTCAGGCGGCAGAGTTTAGGTTCACCCACTGCCGCCCAAAACCAGTAGAGGACTTACTGGATGACACAGTCCACAATTACTGATGGATGATCAGTACTTACCTGCTAAGCCATATACTGTATGGAAGTGATACAACACCTCGTGCATATAAGCTTACAATCTAAACTACAGAAAGTCGCTCTATCTCACTCGGAGAATATTGTGACTTTTCAATATTCTTTTTCTTCGGAAAAACAGAGAAAAGGTTAAATGTAAGCGACAGCGAAAACACCAAGCGGCTGGTGGCATTTGGACACACTTTAAATATCAGCTAATTCATTAGTGAAAATGTTACATTTCGGGGGAAGAATATCATAAACATTTAAGCAGGAATGAGAAAATGCGCTGAATATAGTGCATTAGAGTACAGGGAGTCCCCGGGTTACATACAAGATCGGTGCCGTAGGTTTGTTCTTAAGTTGAATTTGTATGTAAGTCGAAACTGTATATTTTATAATTGTAGCTCCAGACAAAATTTTTTTGCCCCAGTGACAATTGGATTTTCTACATTTTTTGTTGTAATGGGACCAAGGATTATCAATAAAGCTTCATTACAGACACTTTACAGCTGATCATTGCAGTCTGGGACTATAGTAACATCCAGAGACTTCACCAGGGGTCACAGTGGGCACATGGGTCTGTATGTAACTAAGGGTCGTCTGTAAGTAGGGTGTCCTTAAGTAGGGGACCGCCTAAATTGACTTTTTTTTTGTTTTACATTTCCGTAGTTGGATACGTTTTCTTAGTTTAATGACTTCCTTCCAGAAAGAGCGCCACTTTTGCACATAGGCCAGGTCTGGTATTGCAGCTATAGGAGAGAAAGTACACAGAACATTGAGAAAAGACGGATTGTGTGACCTCCCCCCTTTCCAATATTTCCCTGACTTTGCTGTTGTTGAATCCAGAACCCAATTTCTAAATAATTAAAATGGCAATTTTAATTGAATAATTTGAAGGGAATGTTCAAGAAGAGAAAAGGAAATTGCCAATTTCTGCCAGAAACAGTGCCACATTTATGTAAAGGTTGTTTGTGGTATTGCAGTTTAGTTTTATTGAGGTGAATGAGGTTGGGCCGCAATACCAGATACAACCTTTAGACTAGTTTGGCACTGTTATGGAAGAAAGAGGTTCTGATCTAATTTCTTTAATACTGGGCACGGGTTAAGGGATCTTACAGTCCTGCTGCTCAGAAGCGCTCAATATTATCTGTAACCAGAATTAAAGCTAAAATTTAAAGAGGGTAATTTTTTAGTTGATCAGTGTGGGCATGGCACCCAGCACCCATCCACACCCCACAGGGGGACCTGGTATCTGCTGGCTTATAGTATTATTATGTTTGATTTTCGGTAGCTATGTCCAATAACTTCCTTTACTTTAAAGGGGTTGTCCAGATGTTAAAAAACCTGGCCGCTTCCTTCCATAAACAGCACCACGCCTCACCATGGTTTGTGCCGGTATTGCAGCTCAGCTTTATAGAGATGAATGGAACTGAGCTGCAGTACCAACACAAGCCACGGTTAGGTGTGGCGCTGTTTTTGGAAGAAAGCAGCCATGTTTTTACACCTCCAGACTTCACCTTTAACTGCACACACACCACTATTCATGTTTTATTCTAATTACTGACATCTCAATGCCAAAGTGAAGCAGCTAAAGCCCTCACACTTCCGCTTCATGTAGCCGTGCAGACTTGTTCGCGCACCGTTAACTATCTCCGAAGAACATGGATATTTTTTCACACTTCTCACTGTAATATTTTGACATTACAAGACGCGATGAGACAGATGAAGAGGAAATAATGTAAGATGAGAATATATTGGAAATGATCTGAAATAGTTGTGATTCCGGAGTCCAGGAAATAAAGTCTACATTTCTGAACATGAAAGTGATGTAAAACAGTGAATAAGACGGGAACTCTGCTGGAATTGTCAAGTCCATCATATATAGGTGTGGCCTAGGGGAACAAAGCATCAGCTTTAAAAGGGGTTGTCCGACTTAAATAATAAAAACTGGTGGGCTGGGAGGTTCAGTGAAAAAAATAAACCTATACCTACCTCCCTCAACGCTCCTAATGTCCTGAGCCACTGTCCGTCGCTGCCGTGCTATTGTTTTTTTCGAAGCCCACAAGTGAAGTTTTTATTAATGTTGGACAACCCCTTTAACCTGTACCAATCTCCATCAAAGCCAAAATTTCTGAAACATGGGCTGGTCCCCCCCCCAAAAAAACTAATTGATTAAGGTTGGGATCAACAGACAGAATATTTTACTCTTTTCATTAACATATACAAAGATGAAGTTCAAAATTCTGCTGGTTGCCCCAGGAAACAGACTACAATTTGCGTGTGTTGTCGGACACGTGTTTAAGTTGTTTTATTGTCATGCCCAGGGAACACTAATCCCTCTACAAAGATCTTATCCAGAGTCCATTTGTGCAAAACTTTGGACATGAGTGAAGAAGAAAACATATTGTTAAAAGGGTTAGTGGAGAATATGAAAAATACCCCCTTGCTCTGTGTATGATATTAATGCCTCGATGCAGGAAGTTATTTCTTTCCTTTGCTTTACTATGAGTCTCTACCTTCAGGTCATATGGTCTCCCTGTCCCATTCCGGATTCATTCTGCTGTACTGAAGAGATCCAGCCCCCTCAGTCACAGCTGGGTCCATAGCTGTCAAATAGCCCATGACTGAGAGTGCTGAATCTCTTCAGTCAACTTCTATGAATTTTGTCCTCAGTCGAGGCAAAACATCATTGCAGAGCAGTGGCAGGACAGAAGGTCATTTATAGTTTACTATAAATATACTATACTATAGTAATCTTATTTTGCAGTGAATGCCTTGCAGAATTTTCGTATTCCCAGATAATCCCCTTATGGGGTTGTACGGAGGTTGAAAAACATGTCTGCTTTCTTCCAAAAACAGTGTATTTCCACTTAGTTGCATTGAGATGAATGGAGCCGAGTTGCAGTTCCGGCACAAACCATGGCACTGTTTTTGGAAGAAAAAAGCCATGTTTTACTACTTCCGGACAACCCCTTCAAGGGGCTCTTCCATTCGCCGAGATAAGAAATTGCAGAGTTATCAGCTTACAAATAAGCAAATATGGCTGCTATCTCTAGTCCGACACAAGCTGTCATCTAGATTTTCACACTTTTCAACTCAAAGGGACATCCATGATCATAAACATTGCTGAGCATGAGGATCCCCCCACAAATGGAGTGGAGGTAGTTGGATATACTGTATACAGTATTTATATCCAAAGTTGTAAAATATAAGTGGTTAGCTCCCCCTAGTGGAGACTGCAGTCACTTGGAATTTGCCTCTTAGTAGTTTGGGAAATGTGAGTGATAATTGTATTGATTCGCTTCTTAGCTTTGCCAGTCAGATAATGGGGGAAATGCCTTCTGAATATTAAATCTCATCTTAAATGTCTTGGCACGTTCTTATCTTGCAGTAAAACCTACCACCGTCTTGGGCACTTATCTGCTGATGCCAGTCTATCTCAGATTTCGTTTGACCCTGGGCATTCTCAGGATGGAAAACTTGACGGCTCTCGCTTAAGTGGTAAGTAATTTCTCAATGTTGTTACCGTGTTCTTATCTTGTTTATTGCTCCTTAGAATGGAGGCCGGGTTCTGTTTTTAAGAAATTGATCAATATTTTTTTGGGCAGGTAAAGAAGACACCCCTTCATTACTTGGCCTCTGTGGATCCCTCACCTCCGTTGCAAGCTACAAGTCCCTCGCAAGTCTAAAATCCAGCGAATGTCTTGCCAGTCCCACCACAGAGATGACCAGCCCGGGCTTAACCCCATCATGAGGCCTGAATGTGTACAGGACAAGCTTTTTCTCTCTTCTTTTTCATATGCAGACTATACGCCATATCCGGACGGCTGCAGAAGAAGGCGGCACAACGTCTCCGCAGACCCAACATCCATTGACTTATTTTTATGCCATGTTTTTTTTTTCGTCCAATCTGGAAATGTTTTGTTTGGCAACTGCACATGAGGTGGTCTATGTAATCCAGCCATTCCAGGGTGCCGCTGCCCAGTGGTCTTCACCCGTTTTGATCGTTGCCCTCCCAGTATGTCACCAGTGTTTCCCGTTCCATCCCAGTACACAGCTTAGCGCTGGGCTGACACGCGCGCGTGCACTGAACCATTGATCGTCCAACACTGTGATGTGGCGCCACCTACTCGTCCTTGCGTCGTCCTTTTTTCGGTTGTTCGCTTCTCTTAATTTTCCGTGCCATCTGCAGGTCTACGTGGCTGAACACGTGGGCCTTTTTTTTCTATTTTTGTATGTGCAAGGTTAATCCTTCCATTAAAAATTTTAAAAAAGTACAAAAAAAAAACTGAAATAAAAACATTGTAACAGAAAACGTTCTATGGCAGTTTATTCGTCTGTTACGACATTGTGGTTCAGAGTTCATGTACTTTTTAAACCGATCCAAACTATCAATAAATCGAAGAAATCCGTGGCTCCAGAACATCATGTAGGCCAGAATAATAAGTACACCCCTGACAATTTTTGGTCTTCAAGACCTAATGCGTAACTAGACGTAGACAAATATAAACCAGTATAGAGGTTTCTAATATAACTTTGTAATCTACTTTTATTAAAGCAAAATTTTATTTAACCCCCCCCCCCTCCCGTGTGTTATACGCTTTCTCTCCCGTACTCACAACGACAGCCAACACTGGAGAGTCTTATCTGATAAGAATCATCAAGTGAAATATTCTCTAGGTATGTAAAGAGTTTATGTTTAGCCTCCTCTCCTTATTTATCCACTGTGTATTGAATTGAGAAGGCTGCTCACTGCAGGAGAAAGGAGCAGAAACAAAAGAAAAAAAGTTAGATTCCCTTAAAGGAAACGGTCAATAGGAATGTGATTTTTAGCTGGTGACTGGTGCCAATTCACAAGTTTAATTCGCATCACCTGGCTCCGTGCCCACAGCATGTTGTCCTGGAGGGGGCAGATGTAGCCTGTGTCAGGAAGATCTCCTTACCCACTTTGTCATGTGCACTGAACAGGGAGAGGATACTGTGGAGGAGAGTAAGAATGCATCAGATACAGGAACACACACAGGCTGCAGCTGCCCCTTCCCTGGGACTCCCCACATGCTGCTGGCAGGGAACCATTAAATGTAAACCTATTATAAAGTGTCACGGGTGCTCCCGTGCCCCTCTCCATGCTCCTGGATACCGGCGGTCCCACTCATCTGTCCCTGTAACGGCTGCGGCCGTCATGAGCGCACACATCTCTACATGCCCTACAAGGGGGCGCGCACTGGCTTTTAAGTTTTAAAGGACCAATGCACCATGGATTGTTGCTGGCCATTCAAAAAAATCCTTCATAAGCCGGCCTCTCCGAACTCTGATCCTGTGCTGCATGTACTGACCTCGCGCCTGTCCCCGACTACGTTTCTGCTATACAACTTTGTACTTCGCCTTGGCCGCCACCACGAACAAAGTTGCACCTGGGGAGCGACCTGATGGTACCATGCCGCAGCAAGTCCAACCCATTTGCCAGTGGGCTCTGGTGAAAACCAGGTACCACTTAGACTCCACTCCCAGGTGTCAGCTTAGGTCATCATCCACAGTGGTCCAGTCGGTCCACTACCCCTGCTACATGACAAAGTAATTATTCAGAATGCTGACAGGTGGTTTTAAAACCAGCATATCTTAGGCTATTGGAACCTGTCACCAGCTTAAAAAAAACTTTCCCGGGGATAGGTTACTGTTAATAAAGTATATTAAAGTTTACTATTGTCACCTGGACTATTCAGCTCTGCAATACACACATAAAAAAGGCTCCAAAGGTGTAGTTATACCTTATGCCATGTACACACTCCAACCAGTGATTGGCTGGGGACCCGGGATCTGCAGGGTTTTAGGTTTTCTGTGGTGAGCTCCAGTTTTCCAGAGCATGTGATCTTCCTACTGAGTTGTGACTGCATGGATTATTTCTCCATAATTGTGCCATTTAAAACCCCTCAAGATATATGTGGGAGGACCTGCATCTACTGGGCCTTTAAATTCTGGAGGGGTATGTGACCTGTGCACCCACACAACTCTCATATAAAAAAATGAATATGTAATATTTTATGGAAAGCTTGATTCCGGGAATTTGTCATCATTTTTTGTTTGCTCACCTTCAAATCAACATTTCATGAACTCTCAGCTCTGTACAGAACATTTGTTTTCATTCTGCACATAGACAAAAGATGACACTAGGAGAAAAAAAAAATGAAAAAATAAAAACAGCATTGCACATGAGATTGCAGTAAGTGAAATTGTTCTATTTAAATCAATTCCATTAGCAACGTTTGTCATTGTAGCGCTCACTTATTAACTATGACAGATTTTTAATTATTTCTGTTATGGGTTTTATGGCTTTGTTGCGTTTTATGTTAAGATGAATGTTTTGTTCAAAGGGGGGAAAAAAAAAATTGAGTTGTATTAAAGCAGAATACATCCCCTGGCAGTAACATTACCGACAAATAAAAATTATATTAATCTGAAATTATTCCATACAGGCCCCCTTCAGTGTTAGATAGAAGTGGTAGGCACTAGCTAGTGACAGATATATTACCACAATATCCATGGCCTCTTCCCTTCTATCTATCCATCTATTTGCTAATGACCCAGAAAGACTCCTGAAGGCATTACTAGGGCCCCTCCACGTTGCAGATTCATAGGCTGTTAAACTGTCTCATTCCGCTCTGCTGTAATCTCGCTTAGTGTGAGCATAATTTTGCTTTTAGATTTGTTACCACAGTCAATGCCTGGACCTACACTCACCGGCCACTTTATTAGGGACACCATGCTAGTAACGGGTTGGACCCCCTTTTGCCTTCAGAACTGCCTCAATTCTTCGTGGCATAGATACAACAAGGTGCTGGAAGCTCCTCAGAGATTTTGGTCCATATTGACATGATGCATCACACAGTTGCCGCAGATTGTCGGCTGCACATCCTGTGCGAATCTCCCTTTCCACCACATCCCAAAGACTCTATTGGATTGAGATCTGGTGCTGTGGAGGCCATTTGTGTCCAGTGACCTCATTGTCATGTTCAAGACCAGTCTGAGATGATTCCAGCTTTATGACTGGCGCATTATCCTGCTGAAAGTAACCTCAGATGTTACAGGGTACATTGGGGTCATAAGGGTGGACATGTCGCACAATACTCAGTAGGCGTGTGCGTTGAACGATGCTCAATTGGTACCAAGGGGCCCAAAGAGTGCCAAGAAAATATTCCCACCCATGACACCACCACCAGCCTGAACCGTTGATACAAGGCAGGATGGATCCATGCTTTCATGTTGTTGACGCCAATTCTGACCCTACCATCCGAATGTCCAGCAGAAAGCGAGACTTATCAGACCAGGCAACGTTTTTCCAATCTTCTACTGTCCAATTTCGATGAGCTTGTGCAAATTGTGAACCCGGTGTGGTCTTCTGCTGCTGTAGCCCATCTGCCTCAAAGTTGGACGTACTGTGCGTTCAGAGATGCTCTTCTGCCTACCTTGGTTGTAACGGGTGGCGATTTGAGTCACTGTTGCCTTTCTATCAGCTCGAACCAGTCTGTCCATTCTCCTCTGACCTCAGCAAGGCATTTCCGCCCACAGAACTGCCGCTCACTGGATGTTTTCTTTTTCGGACCATTCTCTGTAAACCCTAGAGATGGTTGTGCGTGAAAATCCCAGTAGATCAGCAGTTTCTGAAATACTCAGACCAGCCCTTCTGGCACCAACAACCATGCCACGTTCAAAGGCACCAAATCACCTTTCTTCCCCATACTGATGCTCGGTTTGAACTGCAGGAGATTGTCTTGACCATGTCTACATGCCGCCATGTGATTGGCTGATTAGAAATTAAGTGTTAACGAGCAGTTGGACAGGTGTACCTAATAAATTGTCCGGTGAGTGTATATGTGTCATTGGTTGATCATGCTCGATTTTGATGGTAGATTTCCTTTAAAGATAATTAAGCAGAGACATTAATTGTGGTAGGAATGTCACACAATCCCGCGGATTCAGCTTCAGAGCAAAGATTTCCCCATCCACTCCTGAAACACTCTGGTGCTGTGAGCATCACATGATCTTTATTCTCTCCCACTTGATAGACACGATAAAAACCATTTTATAAAAGCTTATAATAGATATGAAAAAAAGGCCAAACTACAAATTTATGAAAATGGATTTTTATTTTTTAGTGTGACTGACACTTAAAGGGCCCTTACACATCATTGCTTTTACAATCCAGTTAAAGATTTCTAAAAGGCACAGTGAGGATTTTCAAGCATAAAACCTTCATGGCACATTACATGGCCCTTATCTGCACAGAATGGTGGCAGCCATTTCACCCCAAAAAATAAACATGTCTTGGCTATTTACTGGGAAATGATATGAGCAGAAGGTCAAGACAATGGCACGTGGTTATGTGACAGGACTACAGATGGCTCCGCTTGTGGAAGACAGTGGCCATGTAATCCTGTCCAGTCCCTGCTTGATGAGGGAAGTTACAACTCCATGGGTCATGTGAGGCTTTATATACCAATTTTGGATCATATTAAAACAATACTGAGGAAAATTCCCCTCACCACAACAGATAAAATGGCTCCCTCCATATTGTGCCCTTTTATCACCTCACGACAATATGTAGGAAGCCATTTTGGGAATGGATATGTGATGCTGTGAGGTAATGAAAGTGCACAATATAGAGGGAGCCATTTTATTACCTCACAGCATCACACATTCGTTCCAAAATTGGTTTCCTCCATATTCATTACCTTACTACGATATGGAGGAAGCCATTTTGGGAACGGATATGTGATGCTGTGAGGTAATGAAAGGGCACAATATGGAGGAAGCCATTTTGGGAATGAATGTGCAATGTTGTGTCCTTTCATTACCTCATATTATGCATTCCCAAAATGGCTTCCTTCATATTGTGCCCTTTCATTACCTCACGACAATATGGAGGAAGCCATTTTGGAAATGGATATGTGATGCTTTGAGGTAATGAAAAGGCACAATATGGAAGAAGCCATTTTGGGAATGGAGATTTGATGTTGTGAGGTAATGAAAGGGCACATCACATATTGCTGCACAATATGGAGGAAGCCATTTTGGGAATGCATATCAGTGCAGCAGCAATGACAGACACTACATCACAACACATCCACTCAATATATTAAAGTTAGAAAATAAATCCGCTCTCTTCAAACCTTTCTGTACAAATTTTATTTAATGGATCAGTTTTGTTTTAAGTTTAAACTCAATATTTTACAACAAAAAAGTAAACCATTCATCCTTCAGATTTCTAGCATCACTACTTACTGCATGTGAGAAATTAAACTTAAAACCTTATGTTTGCAGCTGCTGAGCAGACCTATGCATCTCCATGGTTACAGGAAGGATTAGAAGTCCATCCAGTAGCGGTAAACTATATAGCATTTGGAGTCTGTTACCGTGGAGACACATAGCGCAGCACAGGGGCTGCAGACACAAAACATAACATTTTTATTCAAATCTAGTTGGAGTAATTTTATGCATTTGGGCTGCAAAATGGAAACCAGAATTACAACTAAATGACACTTACACTCCAGTTAGACATTTCTAAAGGCACAGTGGGGATTTCCCAGCATAAAACCCTCCCAGCACATAATGGCGACGGCCATTTTGAAAAATAATGCCTCAATAATACCATTTACTGGGGACAGATAAAGACAAAGGTAATGGCACATAGTTATGTGGTGCAAACACCTACAGCTCCATTCGCGGAAAAGAGAGTGACCATATAATCCTGTACACACAACTATGGACAGTCCACGACATACCACCACATGTCCTCTTATAATATCTATTAAATTAGAAAGAATTGGCCCTCTTCAAATATTTCTGTACAAAATAAGTTTTATGGATCTTATTTTTTTTTAAATAATCTAAATGTAATATTTACAAACAGAATATTCTGGGATCAATGTAAAATGTAATACTAAAAGAAATGTAGCTATTAAAAAAGGATTTAAAAAGTACTGTGGAGTAAGAGGGTCCAGGTAAGGTTTGTAGTCTTACTCTGGCAACACATAGCTCAGCACAGGAGCTGCAGAAAGACAGAAGATTTCTATTCAAATCTAGTTGCAGAGCTGCTGCCCATTTATGCATTGGGGCTAGAGATGAGCAAATATACACTGGAGATGAAAATTAGAGAACACACAATTTCCTAAATGTAGTCCTATGTGATTATATCATATCATCTTTCTAGTGCAAAGTCAGACGGAAAACTGGTGCAAACTGCTTGCACATGTATTGAAGTGGGCATGACAAATTGCTGCACATATAAAAGGGGCGTTCAAAAGCAGAGTAAGACCATGCGCCACATTACCACGACTTGACAGTTGTGTTGCACACTCTGTTAAAGGTGAGCCAAAAACGGTTGGTGCACCTTGCCGCAGGGGTGCTAGATTCATGAATCTGGCGCACACTTCACAGGCAAACTGTGCACTTTTAATAAATGAGGGCCATTAGGTTTGTCAACAAAATGGGGAAAGACTAAACCCAAAGTGTGTGAAGAAGTCAGTGAAAGGTAGTGGAGGAAGTGTCATGGTTTAGTAAGTGTTTTCTGCAGGAATTGGACCTTTCATACAGTTACATGGCAGAGTGAATTCAAGTGTCTATTGGAACTTCAACACATCGTTCCTTCCCTGTATTAATCACTCAGGGGGCATTAACCTGTATGAAATTTGCTGGCGGTCATACAGAAAAAAAAAAAAAAAAAAAACGGGTAAAGCAGTTCTTTGAAACATTTGAACAAATGAAAAGGCCCCAGCCCAGAATCCTGATCTAAACCCAATAGAAAACCTCTGGAAAAATCTAAATGTTAATCAATGAGATCCACCATACATTGTTCTCCAATTTTGATCTCCGGTGTATTTTGCTGTTTTGGTATGAATCTGCCGCCTCCCTCCACACACCCCTCCTATTCCCATAAAGGCTCCAAATCTAAACTAAACCCAAGTCAGATGATTTTTGTAAAATGGGATTGGTACAACAACTTGCTCTCACCATCATTTGTTTTTCCTTGGAAAAAGTTAAGAACTGGACTAGACGGTGACTTTATAAAAATTACCATGACAGAAAATTCACACAAATTCTTCAGAATCCATCGGGTGGAAATACAAAAACGGATTATTTGTTCTATGGCACTGCCATGCGCGTACTACAGACGCAGGGACTCGTGTACAGGATAAAACCTCATAAAAATCATAAAGTCTTCAGTTGCTGCTCATTATTTAACTTGCGGAAAAAGGATTTTCCAAATTCGTAGGTGCTGATCATGATGGCGCAGGCGGGAGCAACCTTGATGAGGCGAGGACTCAAGCCTGCGAATGACGAGAAAGGTGAAAGTATAAGACACAATTCACTTTAACTAGATTTTTTGGGGGTTTATTGGTTTCCAAAATATTGGCTGCTCTTTCCCTCTGCAGCAGCCTCTCCCCCCTGCATTACAGGGGAAGCTCACACTTAGACACTGACTTCCTGCAAGAAAACAGCATCAGCGAGAGAAGAGCTACAAGCAGATAAGTTCTTTATCCAAGGAGGGAGAGGGAGGCACATCAGATCAGAGTGTGAAATCTGGGAAGTAGCAGAGCTGACGGTCATTGTGTGCAATATGCATATCATCTCTGATCTCTTTTTCTATGTGTCAGATACTAGTACAATGTTAAGAAGGTAAAAGAAAGTGTATATAAACCTTGTACCCTAATAATCTGAGCACATTGTCAGCGCACAGCATCTCATGGCAGAGGGATGATGAAGCATCTGATTAGAGAGTCCCCGCCCACACTCTGGAATTTTACACTGACCATCAATGAGTGATAGGAGCTAAAACAGCAAACTGAGTAAAATTGTAAAGTGATTAAAAATTATCTTTATTGTGTAAACATCACTAGGGGATAGAGATTTCAGAATTGTCTTTCATGGGCAACGCCCTTTAAAGCACAAGGGAGAGGAGATCGCAGACTGTAGAAGACGTCAGACCAGGAATGAAGCTAGTGATGGCAGCAGATTCTTGGAGACAGACATCACATTGAGCACCTATGGCAGAGTCTGCAGGGGAAGGAGGAGTGGTGGAACAACAATCAGTATCAGTGTGTTAGAGCAAGGGAGAAAACGTCGCTATAAAAAGGAGAACTCAATCCAGAAATGAAGCTGACATGACAGCTAGTGGTGGCAGCAGAATCTAGGACATGGTGAGCGCCTATGGCAGAGTCTGCAGGGGAAGGAGTGGTGGGAATAGACACTCAACACAAAGGCGAATAGATTCCTTATGGGCTGTAAAAGGAGAACTCAATCCAGCATCATAGCCAATACACAAAATGTAGACCATACATGATTGCCCATGGCAGAGTCCGCAGGGGAAGTAGTGGGGGTAAAACACAGCTCCTCGATGTATTAGGAGAAGAGATCCCTTGTTGAATGTAGAAAAATCAGACCCGGAATGAAGCCGTGCTCATACATGAATGCTAGAGAAGACGAAAAGCCCAAAACTAGGAGCTGGGCACATTGCGGCCTGGGACTTCATGAAATAGAGTGACAATGTATGCGTTATGCAAAAACTTTTTAACGTTCAGTATACAGCAGCGACACCTGTTATTAGAAACCGTTATATTATCCTTATTTATTAACTACAACCTCCATCATCCGTTCTTACATCTGATGGCAAGATCAGCAGCAAAAAAAAAAATAAAAAATAAATTGAGATCCCAAGGTCCTGCACGTCACGGATCAGCTCCATAATAGATCCAGTTCTGCAGCACGGCTTCCGCTATGAACTCAATGGTTATTACATGACACTGGTGCCACCTGCTGGTAACTGTATGACAAGCGCTGAATTTTCGTTTTCTTTACCTGCAGCACCAAATATTTATAATACACTTTATAGCCAAAAATCCAAAATCCAAAAATAAAATCACCTGCAAAGAGACCCCTGAAGCCGCTCTCAGATGTTATCCTGTACATGATCTTCCACGTTGATGTAGAGTTTTTCTTCGGGTCTAAGGAACACAACATATTTTAAAAAAAGTGTGAAGACTACGGTTGTGCATTAACCCCTTTGGTTATTGTCTCTATTCCTCAATCCCTTAAAGGGATTTTCCCACGATTCAAGTTCCACAGGATAGGGCCCAACTTGCTGACCAGTGGGGGGGGGGGGGGGGGGGTCTCAGTAATGAGGCCCCCACAAATCACAAAAACAGGGGTCCCATGGGCTTCTTAGTTACCTCCATTGCTCTGGGAGAGTCATGGAGCAGACATCTGCGCATGACCGTTCTGCTCCATTCATCTCTATGGACCTGATGGAGATCAACGAGCGCATCGCTCAGCAATTTCTGTCAGCTCCAATGATGTATAGAGCAGAACGATCATGCGTGGCCGTCCGCTCCATTACTTTCCCAGAGAGACGGAGATAACCGGGACCCCATTGGACCCCTCGTTTTCATGATCTGTGGGAGTCTCAACAGCGAGAACCCTATCGATCAGCAAGTTAGGCCCTATTATGTTTATAGGGCCTAACTTTGATAGTGGGAAAACCCCCTTTAATGGGGAGGTGGTTATACAAATATGGGATTTTTACAGACTTTCAGGAACTCTATTATATCCCAGACAGGCACATCCCTTTAAGAATCAAGGCAATTTTTTTTTGCAGCATTTATTTATGCCGATGTATCTGAATGAGGCCACAGCTTAAAGTATATAATGTCCTATAAGATTGTGACTCCTCACCACCCACCAACCCAAACCTCACCGTGTAACACCTCTAGTTCTCCCATTTCTGTCTGTCTCCTTGTTTTCACTACATCAAATGGTAAAGTCACCACAGCCGCGACCTGCAAAATATCACATGCAAGACCATATTAAAGGGGTTTTGTCCATGTATCCAACCTATCCACACATTCATATATAATTATAGACTGCAGGGTTTTATATCTACACAAAAGATAAATAAAATAGAACTTACTGATCCAGACACAGCCCCAGATGCAAAACAAATGGAAAAGGTCGGTTCTGCTTTGTTATATCTCTGGCAAAGCCACTTTCTTCCAAGTTCATAATTGTACCAGTACATTGCTGCAAGATAAATATTCCAAGTTATTATACTCCAGTGCTGCACTCACTATTCTGCTGCTGGTGTAATCACTGTGTACATACATGACATTACTTATCCTGTACTGATCCTGAGTTACATCCTGTATTATACTCCAGTGCTGCACTCACTATTCTGCTGCTGGTACAGTCACTGTGTACATACATGACATTACTTATCCTGTACTGATCCTGGCGCTATATACATTCATTTAGTACATGGGGCGCTGTATACATTAATTTACTACAGGGGGCGCTGTATACATTAATTTACTACAGGGGGCGCTGTATACTTTAATTACTACAGGGGGCACTGTATACATGAATTTACTACAGGGGGCACTGGGGGCGCTGTATACATTAATTACTACAGGGGGCGCTGTATACATTAATTTACTACAGGGGACGCTGTATACATTCATTACTACAGGGGGCGCAGTATACATTAATTACTACAGGGGGCGCTGTATACATTAATTTACTACAGGGGGCACAGTATATGTAAATTTACTACCAGAAACAATGTACAGATTAAATGAAAAATATACAAATTTATTACAGGGGGCACAACATTTATTATTTTATTTCTGCCGGTACAGAACATATTACATTATTATAGGGGCCACTGTGTTAATTAATTGCAGGTGCTGTATATATGTAAATTAGGGTGACTGTAATCTGTAAATTCATATTGGATACTAGGTGTATGTTCGGTTCTGGTGCTGTATTTCTGTATGAAGCTTGGTTCCATTGTTGTTTATCTGTACGGATCTTGGTTCTGGTGTTGTTTTTCCGTTCTATACAGAGCTCGGTTCTGGTGCTGTATTTCTGTGTGGATCTCAGTTCTGGTAGTGTCTTTCTGTAAGATGCTTTGTTCTGGTACTGTGTTTCTTTACAGAGCTCAGTTCTGGTGCTGTATTTCTATATGGATCTTGGTACTAGACCCTCCCATGGGACACGCAAATAATTGTGGGGCTGGGTTACAATAATAATATATCCAGTTCCGACTTACATACTGAAACAATCTGAAACATTAGGGGGTATTTTTTTGCCACGGTGCCAATATCCTGATCTATCAAAATATAAAACATCTATTCCATCCCCGACTTGAACCCTGTAACGAAAATTATCGCCTGCAAATTCACGCATTTTTTTGCTATTTTGGCAACTTGTAAAAATTGAATAAAAAGTGATAAAAGGTCGTACAATCCACAAATCATAGTAATGATATAGTCATAAGGTCTTGCAAAGATGACATCTGAACACATCTGCGACACCCAAAGTATGAACCATTATTAGTTGTCAGAATGTGCCAAATAAAGAACTTTTTTTTTCAACAAAAGGTTTTCATGTTTTTCAAATCTATTAAACCTAATAAAACCTCGTACATCTGCATAAGTCGTACTGATCCAGAGAATACAATACAGGGTGTCACAGGGAAGCCATAAACAGGGGCCCACAATGAGCGTTTTTTCATTTCACATTTACCGCATTTGGGAATTTTTTTCCCAATTCTCAGTACACGGCATGGATGGAAAATAAATACTGCCGAGGAAGTGCAATTTGTAATACAGAAAACAATCCTTGATAAAGGATTTTTCCATACAGGAAAATAAAAAAAGTTATGGATCTTTAAGAGGCCTGTGTATTCATTTACTGCAGGGGGCCTGTTACCATTATTTACTACAGGGAGCGCTTAAAATCCATTAATTACTACATTACATAGGGGAGCGATATACATTAATTTACTACAGGGGCGCTATATTACCATCTAATGACTACATGGGGCGCTGTATACTATTAATTACTACGGGGGCGCTGTATAACTTAATTCTACTACAGGGGGCATGTCTATACTATTAATTACTACCAGGGGGCACTTTATACCCTTAATTTTACTACAGGGGCCTGTATAAACAACATTAATTTAACCTTCTACTCACAGGGGGCGCTGTATACTTAATTTACTACAATGGGCGCTGTATACATTAATTTACTACACTGAAGCCGGCGCTGTATCACTTAATTTACGACAGGGTGGCGGCTGTATACATTAATACCTACAATGGGGTCAACTGTATCCAATAATTTCACACTACAGGGGGCCGACTGGTATACAGTAATTTACTACAGGGGGCGCTTATACATTCATTTAGTACACGGGGCGCTGTATACATTATTTTACTACAGGGGAAGGCGCTGTATACATAATTTTACTACAGGGGCGCTGTCTATATACAATAATATATCAAGGGGACACTGTACACATGAATTTACATACACAGGGGGCACTGCTATACATAATTTACTACAGGGGGCACTGTATATACTTAATTACTACAGGGGGCGCTGTATACATGACTTATCAGGGGGCTCTATATACATCCATTTCATACAGGGGGCCCTGTAACTTAATTACTACAAGGGGTGCGCTGTAGACATTACTTACTAACAGGGCGCTGTATACATTAATTTACTACAGGGGGCGCTGTATCATTAATTTACTACAGGGGGCGCTGTATACATTAATTACTACAGGGGGTGCTGTATACATTAATTACTACAGGGGGCGCTGTATACATTAATTACTACAGGGGGCGCTATATACATTAATTACTACAGGGGGTGCTGTATACTTTAATTACTATCTAAGGGGCACGTATACATTAATTACTACAGGGGGCGACTGTATACTATATAATTGACTACAGCCGTCGTTCACAGTATACTTGAATTACTACAGGGGGCGAGCTGTATCATTAATTTACTACAGGGGGCGCTGTATACATTAATTACTACAGGGCGGCGGGGCGGGGCGCTGTAAACATTATATTGATCTACAAGGGGGCTGTATACATTAATTTTACTAGAGGGGGCTGCGCCAGTATACATTAATTAACTACAGGGGGCGCTGTATACATTAATTACACAGGGGGCGCTGTATACATTAATTGACTGCAGGGCGCGTGTATACATCATACATTACAGGGGCGCAGCTTGTATACATTAATTACTACAGGGGGGGCGCTGTATACATTTTACGTACAGGGGGCCCAGTATATGTAAATTACCTACATTCCAGGGGGTGGCTTCAGGCGTGGTGTATACCATTAATTTACACAGGGGGTCACAGTCGTAAACAGTTAAATTACTACCAGAAACCAACCTGTACAGTACTTGGAATATAAAAATTATACCCAATCTGTATTACAGGAGGGGCACAACAATTTATTTTTACTATTTCTGCCGGTAGGGAACATACTTACACTATATAGGGGCCCCTATACGGTGCTATTAATTATTGCCGGTGCGTGTAATAGATGTCAAACTTAGGTGCTCGACTGATAATCTGTAAATCAGATGGATACGTAAGCTGTTATGTATCGTACTTTCTGTTGCTGTAATTTGCTGTAAACTCAAGCTGGTTCCCTTGCTTTGTCATATCTGTACGGCATCTTGGTTCTGGTGGTTGTTTTTTCCTTTCTATAAAACAGAGCTTCGGCTTCCTGTGCTTGTTATTCTGTGTGGATCTCAGTTCCTGTTTAGTGCTTGCGTGTAAATGCTTCGTTTCGGTACTGTGTTCCGTCTTCTACAGAGCTCAGTTCTGGTGCGTTGTATTTCTATATGGTCTTCGGTACTTACCTTGCGCTCAATTTTAATAGTTACAGAGCTCTCGTCTCTAGGTGCTGTATTGCTATATGTATCTTGGGTACTCCTCTTTGAACTCTTGCGGTGTGAATTTATGTAGCAGAGGTTAGTCTTCCCTGTGTGCTGTATTTTCTGTGTGGACTCTCAGTGTCTGCTAGTGTCTTTCTTTCTTTTCTGTAAGATCCTATTGTTCTGGTAACTGTGTTTTCTTTGCAGATCTTCAGTTTTGGTGCTTTATTTCTATTGGATCTTGGTACTCTGACGCGGCCTGCCATTTATGTACAGAGTTTATTTCTGGTGCTGTATTTCTATATGGATCTTGGTACTGCGGCTGCATTTATGTACAGAGTTTAGTTCTGGTGCTGTATTTCTATATGGATCTTGGTACTGCAGCTGCATTTATGTACAGAGTTTAGTTCTCGTGCTGTATTTCTATATGGATCTTGGTACTGGGGCTGTATTCATGTACAGAGCTCAGTTCTGGTGCTGTTTTTCTGTACAGAACTGATTTCTGATGCTGTATTTTTGCATTGAGCTTGATTCTGGTGCAGTATTTATATTCTAAACCTGGTGCTGTAGCTATGTACGAAAGTTTTGTAGTTATACATATATATCTTGAAGCATTGTATTAAATATTTTTCATTTGAGCTTGGGGACTGTTTATGTTATAATAGGCAATTTATTGGTAAGGGACCTTTTGGCTATTGATGTAAATGAGCTGTTCTCGATCCCTTTAGCTCATTTTAATTGTTGCTTTAAACCATGTACCCAATTTATGTTTGTAATTGATTACACAGGCAGTCCGCAGGTTACTAACAAGATTCCGTAGGTTTGTTCTTAAGTTGAATTTGTATGTAAGTCGGAACTGTATACTTTATCATTGTAATCCCAGACAGAATTTTTTTGGTCTCTGTGACAATTGGATTTTAGAATGTTGGGTTGTCATAAGAACCAGGATTAATAATAAATCTTCATTACAGACTCCTGTGATAACTGTTATAGCTGATTATTGTAGCCTGAGGCTAAAGTACAGTAACTGACCAACATCCAGAGGTCCGTTTGTAACTAGGGGTTGTCTGTAAGTCCGGTGTTCTTAAAGAGCATCTACCGCCAGTATGAAGGATTGTAAACCAAGCACACTGACATACTGATGTGCGCCCCCTCTGGCAGGATCTGCTCTTCTTTTAGCTTCTTATGCTCTTGTCTTTAAGAAAAAAGCCTTTAAAAATTATGCAAATGATCCTGAGGGGCTCCAGGTTCCATTAAAACCCAAGGAGCTAGGAGCCCCTCAAGCTTGTTTGCATAATTTTTAAAGCCTTATCCAGGACACGAGAAGTTAAAACAAGAGCAGATCCCAACAGAGGGGTCACACACCACTATGTCAGTGTGCTTGGTTTACAATCCTTCATCCTGGTGGTAGATTTCCTTTAAGTAGGGGACCGCCTGTACTTACTTTTGACTGTGTTTTGCCAGGTAGATACCACCTGAGCTTCGTCTTCCATTTTTGCCAAATTCGAACACATATTCTTTGTATCCTAATCAAAATAGATTTTTTTTTTTTGGTAATTTGTTCTCACTTAAGTGGAAAATACTTTGTAGATTTTGCGTTTAACAAACTCCCCGGATTTTGGATTTCTCTAATTTGTAGCATAATGAGCAGATCTTTCCTTTTTTTTTGGTTGGTATCATTGTAGACAATGAGGAATAGATTTGGGGGGCTCAGGCTAGACTTTAGTTACAACCTCTGGACCCTGTGTCCTCTTTGATCACTGTATAGTATTGTAATGTGTGTTCTACGCACAAGACAATGCATATTATTTAACCCTCTCCATCCCTTATTGTGCATTGGATGAGGAGCTATGGATGGGCTGATCAGTGATGCTATATTGCTTCTATTATCTTGGATTCTCTGTACTGGATGACACCATTGCAATGGATAAGGAGCCTCCACCCATGGATGGAAGGTCCCTTTAAACTGATCCTGTGCAGGTGCTGCAGCATCATGTGTGACATTTCAGCTGCAATAGCCAAGACTACATTTCCCATGGTGCACTGTGCTCCTTGGAAGGAGGCAGGCTCTGCAGGGCTCTGGCATTGATGAGTCTTAGGATGTGGCTGTGCATGTGGATGAGGAGACCTGGGAGGTGCTTGAGTCTTCTCATCCACATCTAACCACCCAATGCAGTAAAAGCACAAGAACACTAATGGAAACCAGGAGGACACAATGCAGCAGCAGCAGCAGCAGCAGAGAGTGTGAGAGGCAGGGAGACCCCAGCAGCACAAGCCCCTCACAATGAGGACATCTCTCTGCTGGTGACTCTTGGATTGTACCAGCCATGCAGAGCTTAGGGTGCAGGCTATGCTGCCTGGCTGGTGCCCTGTATCTGGTCCATGCCAGCTCCCAGGCAGGTAAGTCACTGCTAGTCTATGGAGGGAGGAGGGGGGCATCCTGGGGTTTGATACATTGTAACAAGCATCTATTTATGTATCAGAAGCTTCCTGTCATTGAGCTGCATTCATCTCATCACTGACCTACAAGCAGGGATGCAGGGACATATCCCATAGAGAGATCCAGCGCTGGTGGTCCAGGACCCCCCCTTCCCCCTACTATACAGCTAATTACAGCCTATCCACCAGGGATGAGCCAGGCTGGTGCCTCCTCTGATCACCAGGGCCCGTCACTAGTGCTGGCATCTGGGTACATGAGGAGCCTATTTACTAGGTGCATTAACCCCTCCGCTGCTCTGCGTAGTATTTCCAGTGCAGCCCATAGGGGCCTTCTCTGTAGTAGGAGGTGTATGAGACCAGGTGCACGTTAGGATTAACCCAATTGTGACTGGTGCTGTGGCCTAAATTTGGTGACCCCCCCAAGGATTTTAGGGTCCTCTAGTACGAGTGTTGGCTCAGTGTATTACATATTTGCGCATCACTAGTCAAAGTTAAGAGGCTCTCATTGCGAATTTTGTACACGGACCAGAAACCCCCTCTTATTATTTGGGGAAAGGGTCAGTATTGATTCAGGAATAACCTCATAAATAATGAAAAGTTATGCTGTTTTTTTGTATTCATCCTTTTAAGTTTTCAAGATCTCTGCTTGCTGTCGGGTCATGGTCAACTCCCTACAGGATGTAATTGTGCCCTGGTCATGTGATCAACACAGAGGAACACGAATCCTTAGAAAGGGGGAGTGTAGAGCAATTAACAGTATGAGACATGTGGGTGGGATCCTCAAACCCCCATCTACAAGTAGCAGAAAAAATTTATCTAGGAATTCAGGGCATGTAGTTTTCTGTTGTAAATTTTTCTACTTTGGATGATAAACCAGAAACACTTACTCATAGATCCAGCCACCGTGATTGTGGTAATCTTCTTATATTTGTTCCTTCTAATATCAACTATTAAAATTATGCTAATGAGTCAGAGGGCCTATACCCTAGCCCCTCTGTGATCTGAATTTACAGGCTGGTACACTGTCTGTCACCACTGCTTACTCAGGACTTGTGTAGTAAGCACTTCCTGCTGAGAGAGTAGGTGGCCGGAGGAGTGTAAGACAGTGTAACAGCCTGTAAAGCCAGATTACGCAGTGTCGTAGCTAGGCTCGCTAGTATAATTTTAAAAGATGATTTTGGGAGGAAAGAGGTCGCAGGCATTTACACTGCACTTCCTCCTCCCCCTGCATAATGTAATCTCACACAGCACCGAGGGGCTATGGCAACACCCCCAGAAGCCCTTTGGCCTCATTAGCATAATTTTAAAATTTTAGAAGGAAGGATGCCATGGGTAACACATTACCACACTCACAGTACCTGGATCTATGAGTCACTGTGCCAGGATTTTGATGGTAGATTTCCTCAAAGATGAGGTCCCTCCTCCTTTTAACTTTTTGACTTTTTGGTAACCCTGAAAGAGCGCCATCCTAGGCTATTACTGGCATTGCAGCTCAGAACTGTTCACTTGAATGAGGAAGAGCTGTCATAATAGATATAGGCTTTGGACTGATACAGTCATGAAGCCACCCCCCCCACACACACACACATATCATGGGATCATGTGAACAGTTACCTAACAGGTTTCATGGCCGCACATGGTCATCAGCAGCAGTAAGTGACCATCAGACATAAATAGTGTAACAGAGACCCAAGCTCCGCACTGATATACCACACACGTACAGAGCTGTAATGAAGATGCGTGCATCACTATTGGTTTTCTCTGTGGTTTATTAATCTGTACTCTATCATCATTCTGCATTTGTTGTAGTAGTAATCTCCACTCCAGGCATCCATATTGTGGTTGAGTCTGTGTTTATATACAGCAGCCAATGTGAGGAGGCAGAGGCAAGTAGTCTGAACCAATGATGAGTCAGGAGGTGTGTCCTAGACTACTTCAGACTCCTTCTAGGAGCTGTGGCCAAACTGTGGTCCCTAATAGAATTGGGCTAAAAACAGCCAAGGAACAAGAAATGTGAAATAAATAGAATATATGCACTAAATTACATATCATTTGTGACTTTTGTTACTGGACAGCTAGGAAGAATATTAAAGGAAATCTACCAACAAAATGAAGTATGATAAACCAGGGACATTACTCCAGGCACCGTGACTGTGAGACTCTTCTAATATTTGTTATCCACGGCCTCCTTCCTTCTAATATCAACTTTTAAAATTATGCTAATGAGACAGAAGTGCTATGGGGGTGTAGCCAGAGACCCTCAATGCTGCAGGCTGTTGCACTGCACTTCCCCTACCGCTGTTTGCTGCGGGGTAGACAGTGTAACAGCCTGTGAAGCTGCAGAATGGAAGGGCTCTGGTAATACCCCCAGAGCCCTTCTGTACGGCAAATTTTTAAAAGTTAATGTAAATCCCTTATGAGATCTGCAATGGTGCTCTCATATCTCATATCCATACATGTAGTCACCCATAGGCTGACAATGTCGGGGATTTCAGCAGCCTGGCACATGCCATCTACACATGACATGTAGGCACTAAGTGGTGACGGGGAGGGAGAGAGCGATGGGTATGTAATGCTTTGTGCTGTATTGTGACTACTGTAATGTTAGATGTCATATTAATACAATGTCCATTAAATATTTATATACACCAGGAAATGTTACAGTACAATCTGTATGTAATGGATGTATATTCCATCTCCACATTGATACATCATGGAAAGCGGTTATAGTCCGATTCCAATAACTTAAAGGGGTTTCTGTGATATTTAATGTGTCTTCAATACAGGCAGTCCCCGGGTTACGTACAAGATAGGTTCTGTAGGTTTGTTCTTAAGTTGAATTTGTATGGAAGTCGGAACTGTATATTTTATCATTGTAAATCCAGACAATTTTTTTTTTTGTTCTCTGTGACAATTGGATTTGAAAAATGTTGGGTTGTCATAAGAACCAGGATTATCAATAAATCTTAATTACAGACACCTGTGATAACTGTTACAGCTGATTATTGTAGTCTGAGGCTAAAGTACAGTAAATTACCAACATCCAGAGGTCCGTTTGTAACTAGGGGAACGCCTGTAATTCGGGGGATAAAATTGGACCAGTACGGATCTGATATTAATGATATCCTAACAGTAGGTTGATAATATATTTATCTAGGAAGGCCCCTTTAATTTGACTTTAAGTAACATCCATACATTAGTCTTTTAATTGATTAAAATCTCTTATTCTAGAACTTGATTTAGTTGTTTTGTGACTTCAGACCTGAGCTTGCAGTAGCTCTAGACCACCACTACACAACGGGCAGCGCTGTCTGCTTTGGACTCTGTCTTTTGCATGGAAAAGCCATTGGAAGTGTCACATCTCACCCATCGCATGGTCATTACCTAGTAAGATATTCTGTAGTTGGTAAAACTTGACTTAAAATTTGGCTCAAATTTTTTTTTTAATTTGTATGCATGTTTATACACTTTTATAGCCTCATGCAGATTCTTTTAAACTCATACACTCACATTTATACTCCCATATACATATATTTTTAGACTTTTCCAGATTGTTATACAACTACACGTTTATAGCCCCATACAGATTCATATACACTAGTATATATACATGTATATACTTCCACAGATTCCTTTATGCACACACACACATTTATAGCCTCATGGAGATACTTTTATACACTCATACACACAAATTTATACACTTATACACAGACACACACTTATACACTTTTCCAGATTCCTTTACACATTTATACACTAAAACACGCACATTATACACTAATGTACACACATTTATACACTTTTTCCAGATTGCTTTATACAGTCATACACACACACTTATATACTCATATACACACTAATACACATACATGTAATGGGGGAGTTGGCTTTAGGGAGGACATACAAGCCAGGACAGTGAGCCCTAAAACTACCCCCCCACCCCAACACTGTCTAAGCAATAAAGGACAAGTGAAATATGAAGACAAACTTACTCAAAACAAACAAAGGTTCGGCAATCTTGGTCACAACGGAAATAGCAATACAGTACAAAATCGTTGTTACAAAAGAATAGTTAGAAAACATAAGCCAAGATGGGAAAATCGGAAATATTCTGTGTAAGTTTACAATGCTATAAAGCAGGTAAAGTAGACTTTGACCTGCAAAGGGGCACACCAAACACAGGGGCCCCCATTGATTGCACTTTCTTTTTATTGCATTTATTGCATGTGTCTTCAAAACCAAGTACAGATTGCACTGTTTTTGATAAATGTGGTCCAGGATCTTTATGTGCTAGCAGAAACCCAGCCTCAAGCGATAGGAGCAGAGTTCAGTCAAAGAGTGTTAAAGGGAACCTGTCATCAGAAATTAACCTAATAAACCACTACCAGCATGTTGTCAAGCAGCTGATCACCATCCAGATCATCTTTCTTTCATGACCCAGGGTGGTGGCACCATCCAGAAAATCTACTTTGAAGTGATGTAAATTTGTTGTATAAAGTCAAGGAGGCGGAGATTTTAACACTGAAGTCAAGCTCTCCCTTCCCCAGAATGCCCCCTCCACTGTAATTGATGGTTCTGGATCAAAAGATACCAGTAACCAGATGTCCTGAAGTTAGAAGCATGATGTCAGTCACAGCGGAGGAGGCTTTCAGAGCTCCCCACATTGGCTCTCCTCCTCCCTGACTTTATACAACCAATTTACAGCTCACTTTCAAGTTGATTTTCAGGATGATGCCACCACTGGGTCATAACAGAAACAAAAACTAGAAGGTGTTACGCTGCTTGACAATATTCTGGTAGTGGTTTATTAGGTCAACTGCTGATGATTGGTTCCCTTTAACTATTGCTGATCCAGAGCCAGGATGGAGAGTAGATGGGTGCGATGAATTCGGTCAGCAGCCCAGCAACTAGACCATTGTTCACACTGCAGAATGAAAATGAGCCTCAGTCTAGCAGTACAAACATACATACTCTCAGAATAGTCAGAAGACCACATAGATAGGAAGGCAGTCGACGTGTAGCTTCCTGATCCTGTCGTGCTGCCCTCAACCTCCCCGGCATCTCATCCTTCAGTTGATGACTCAGTTGAGTGAAGTTTTGTACTATGGAGTATGTGCTGAGTAATATGTGATGCTTCACATCCTCCATTCTTTAGTTTGTGTGCCATGTCGGGCGTCTGGGCTCTGTAGCAGCTGCTATGGCTGTGGTAATTCTGCCCCTGCATTGGTGTATGGTATCAGTGCCACCACTTTGAAGTTTTGGGCCCTCGAGTGACAAATTTTGTGGACACCTCCCACAGAATGATGTGTACACAGTGGGGCTCATTTACTAAGGGTCCGAACACCGCACTTTCAGGTTTCCCGAATTTTTCCGCTTTGCACCGAATTGCCCCGGGATTTGGTGCACGTGATCTTATTGTGTCGCATCAGCACCGGCTTGCAGGTGACAGAAATTGGGGGTGGGCTGTCGGGCAACCCGACGGATTCGGACAACGTGCGGAATTTAACATTTAAAATTGTGTTGAAGACACGCATTTACATGACCTTGGGGCAGAAGCGACGGATGCAGGAACTCGGGCACACGAGCTTGGTGAATCGCGCCAGACCTGAATCCTCATTGGACAACGCGCCACAGGATTGCGACAGGACCGGGTGAGTTCCCTCGACGTGGAAGGGAGGGGGGTTTTCTGTGACTAGGGCCCCTTCTGCTACTCAGGGCCCCTGAACATAGACCCACTAACCCCCCACCCCGCCCCCCTGATGATGGCCCTGTTTGGTATATACTTGTGGCAAGAAAATTTGCAAAGTCTGTTGGAGACCCCTGGAAAGGCGACACTGGAACTAAAAAACTAGCTAATGCATCGGTTTTTAATTGCTCTGGAACGGTGGGGGGTGGAGAAAACATTCCGACAGTGCCATAATTAGTGGAGCGGAAGCTGGATTTGATGAGGTGGTGGCGAAAGGTCCTCTTTAAACAAGTAACTAAAACGCTAAGTCCTGAGGGAAGTATAAAAGACGTGGCACATGTACATAGATTTGTATATCTCTTTTTCGGCATTTGATGGGGTTGTGTCAAGTTCTTATCTATGCGCTTGTTGGACACATTTGACCTAGGTCTGACCACAGGACGTCTACGCTGCAGGGAAGCCTGGAGGTGCCCATAGACTAATGTGTTTCAGATTTGATGTGAATGCACTTTTCTTCCGTGTTCAACCAATGTTCTTTTAAATTGCATAACCCTTAGGGCTCACGGCCTTAACCTTGAATGCCGCTCCTGTTCAGAGGAGCCGTGGTGTCAGCTTTGGATTTGGTCCTATTGCCTGAATACATACATGTTCCATATTCTGCTGTTTTGGTCTAATGGAATTTCACGCAGGAATCAAGATAATTCGTCCCGATGTAGTAACCCAAATGTTAGGTTTATGACTTCCTCTAGAATCCAATGTGTAACAGTGTTGGTTTTATAGACTGTGCCTATTGCAAAACACAAACACGTGATCTGCTCTAAAACATCAGCCAATGTTTTATTAAGTCAGAAGTCATCAATGCAGAAAACTGGACTTCAACCATAGTACCATCGTAACAGTGCAATACACAAAACTGCTGTGACATACCTTGCTACAGAGATGGTGACAGCTATGATAGCACTTTGGCTGTGTGCTATGATATGACGGCACTGTGGCTGTGTGCTATGATATGACGGCACTGTGGCTGTGTGCTATGATGGCGCTGTGGCTGTGTGCTATGATATGACGGCACTGTGGCTGTGTGCTATGATATGACGGCACTGTGGCTGTGTGCTATGATGGCGCTGTGGCTGTGTGCTATGATGGCGCTGTGGCTGTGTGCCGTGATGGCGCTGTGGCTGTTTGCCATGATGGTACTGTGGCTGTGTGCTATGATGGTACTGTTGTTGACTTGTGATGGCAATAGATTGGTAGACTGTTATGATGGTACTGTGGTTGGCACTATTTTGATGATGGCACTGTTATTCGTTATATGAGGATGGCACTGTGATTGGCTATGTTATATTGGTACTGTGGTTTGGCATGCTATGATGGTATTGTGGTTGATTCTATAGTGGCAGTACTGTGTAGTTGTGCATGTTATTGCTGTACTGTGGTTGGCTCTATTATGAAGGCACTGTTGTTGGGTATATTAAGATCACACTGTGTTTGTCTCTGTTATAATGGTACTGTGGTTGGTTCTATAGTGGTAGTACTGTGGTTGGACATATTATGGTGGTACTTTGGTTGGGTTTATAATGATGGTACAGTGATTGGCTGTTTATGATGGTACTCAGAGTTGGTTTGTGTTGGCAGTAGAATGGTTCACTGTTATGATGGCACTTTGGTTGGGTATCTTGTGATGGAACAATAAGTCTTTATTATGATGGTACTGTGGTTGGCTTTTGATGGCATTGCCTGGTCGACTGTTATGATGGCATTGTGATTGGATCTGATATGGTAGTACCGAGGTTGGGTATATGATGGTACTGTGATTGTATTGGCTATGGTAGTACTGTAGTTAAGTGTATGATGGTACTATGAGTGCATCTGCTATGGTAGTACTGAGGATGAACATATGATGGTCCTGTAATTGGATCTGTTATGGTAGTACTGAGGATGAACATATGATGGTCCTGTGATTGGATCTGTTATGGTAGTACTGAGGTTGGGAATATAATGGTACTGTGATTGGATCTGCTATGGTACCACTGATGATGGTCCTGTGGCTCGGTTTGGTAGTACTATAATTGGCTTTGTTATGGTGGCCTTTTATCTAATCTTCTTTTTTAAGAACCATAGTCACTCCAGGTGGAAGCTCTAGTGAAGATTAACAGATCCACCAACTAAGAATGACACTGGAGCTTTCCCCTGGTATAATTTGATGAGGGTAAAAGTGAAGTACCCTATGTGAGTGCAGTATAACCTCATATAACACCACACCTGTATAGTTTTTAAAGTGCCCCTTTCATTTCATAAAACTTTTGATGTTTCAGAAGTTTGGATAGATGGGAGTTTGGATACCAAGACCCCAACTATGCACTAGAGGAGCATTGGGCAGAAGATGAACATGGTGTCCCATTGGTTGGGTGTCTTGACCTCTTGGTTTTTGAGGAGTCATTTTCCACAATATAAAATAGTTTTATCTTTTCATCCGCAGATACTTGGCTCACAGAGATGCATCGAAAGAAAGGAAACGGGTTCCAGGGTAGAGAAGACATTGTCCCCTTGCGTCTGATCTTCAATAGTGAACAGGACAATCAGACCACACATGGACTGCTCAACACTCGGGTCAGAGTGGACAACAGCCCGGACCAGGTAATGCACGTGGAGATGTGATCTAGAAGCTCTGTTACCCTGGAGATTATAGTCACTTTAAGGTGTCTGTGCTGTGTAACTGCAAAAATAGAAACCAGAATGAGGTATGTAGGCTGCATTAATAAGACGTGTCCCTGTTTCTAGACATCAGGTTGCCGAGGTGCGGAGGATGTGGCACACTTGGTCATCACACCGGGCTCCTAGGGTGATGATGTGACATACAAAATTAACTGCTCGGTGTTCTAAGATGATGAAGAGGTTAACCCGACCATTCATAGCAATGACCGATCCTTACAATAAGTCATTCATATGTCTGGTTATTCATGTATGGGATTTCTATAGCAAATGCAATGAGGAATGGAAAGTAACACAAGTCCAATAATATAACGTGTAGAAGCGCCAGGGATTTATGGATTGAGTTGAGATTATTTTATGCCGGTCAATCGGGATATTCATGGAATAGATGTCAATAGGGTTGTAGTTAAAGACTCACAAGTCCAGGAGCAAAAGTTTGACCTCGGAGCCTACCACAACTTCTCTTCACATCTGCAAGAGGCAGATATATCATATATGTAAGACAACTTAACTATCATGACAGCATAGATATCTCTATAACGACAGCTTAGATACAGTGGCTGGTGGATACCTCTATAATAAGGATTAGGGAGTAGTTCAAAAATAAAAAGTGATTGCAGTTCAGTTTCATCCGGTGACGTATTCTCTGATTGTAGTGGTGGGGATGGAGTAATATCTCCAATATCACTCAGCAAGTCTCTTCCATACAGATCTGTATTAAGAGAACACTGAAACCCTTGGAGCTGCATTTTTCACCATAGGCTTTTTCCTGACTCTATCATTTCCTCTATAATATGGATTAGATTGCAGTAATATACAGTGAATAGTTGATTTCAGTCCGATTGCATCCTGTGACACCTTGCAGCTGCATTTTTCTCCATAGCGTCTTTTACTTGGTTATATAGATACTTCTATGGATGGATTAGCTACCGTTTATGTCTGCAGACTATTGCTCTGCATAGATTTAATAAAGGACCTTTGTTATATTAATCCTGAAGCCACTTGGGTTTTGATGGATTAGATACCAGTTATATACAGTGAGAAGGGGTTGCAGTCCAGTTGCATCCAGTGATATGTCCTCTGATTGTAGCGGCGGGGATGCAGTAAAATCTCTTGTACCACTCAGCAGTCTCTTCCATACAGTTCTGTATTAGGAGGACAATAAAACCCTTGGAGCTGCAGTTTTCTACATAACTTCTTTACTTGACTTTACACAAACCAACCACTGCTTTTTGCATACAAAATTTCATGATCTCCAGACAAGGTAGGGGAACATGTCTGTGTATAATGAATCACAGTACAGGGAGCAGGGGCAATGCTTTATGATACTTAAACTGTCAGGCATATGAGGATATAAAAGTGTTATCAGAGGGGGCTGTGGACCTGTGGCCATTGAGACCCTTATAGCTACTGGATATGGATGTAACATTTGTATTCGTTTTGCTCATTAGTCTTACAATTCTTTTCTTTTTTGGCTTTCCACCTGATCTATACATTAACATTTTTTTGGAAGGGTTTTATTAATTTTTTGGACTCTCATTTGGTGTTTTTACATGCAGGTATTCTTCTGGGTGCCTGGATGTTCAGACAATATTTCCTATTATTTCTGCATGAATTCTGGTTTTCATTACTTATGCCACCCATGAGAAGACGCTCCCCGCCCAACGCTTAATGTTTGGTTTCACCACAGTTATCATCAATAATCAGGACCCCACACAGATCATTAGAAAAGGACCCCAGCAATTAGGAGAAAGGGTATCCCATTCTCATTCATGGCAGTCCCAGCATTCACCCTGTCGCTCTATTCAGTTCTTTGAAGGTAACCAAAGATTGCTGAGCACAGCGCTCTGATATCTCTGGCCAATTCCATAGAAATGAAAAGGATACCCATTCTCCTAATTGGTGGGGTCCTGGATAGGGAATTGGGAAGTTATCCCTTATCCGGTGGATTTCGGATGTTGGGACAACGCCTTTAAGGATGGGCACATGTCAGGGCCACCATTTTAACTTGTATCCAAACCAGTGGTGAAAGGTTTCTTTTCACTGGTTTACAAGTTCTACTCTTTTTTTTTTTAGGATTTTTGGGGTCCCAAGTGGCTGAACCTCGACTTTGAATAACTTTGTTTTACATCCATTTCACCACTTAATGATTTTGATTGCGGCTAATAAGATTGAGGTTCTCGGCGTGAGGTCTGATTTAGGGTTTAAGATCGTGATTAAAGATAATTCTGCGTTTCCCTTTTTTTTTTTTGATATGTGGAAAGCTACAAAGCGGCAGTGAAAGGAAACCGAGATAAATAAATAATAAATCCATGTCAGACATAAATATTTCATGACGGTTTCTGGGTTCAGTTTGGATAGAAATTTCTTTTAGAAAATTGCTTCTTCTTGGTATAAGGGTCTTTAGTTATTGAATATTTGATGCTTGGTAAAAAAAAAAAAAAAAAATCTGTAAAATTGCCATCATCAGGCAGTATGGAATTCATATAAAAAGCCGTGCACCTGTGTGACACCAGATGACCAGGGATATAACGAGCCGTGCATCTGTGTGACATCACATGACCAGGGATATATATCGAGTCCTGCACCTGTGTGACATCACATGACCAGTGATATATATCGAGTCCTGCACCTGTGTGACACCAGATGACCAGGGATATAACGAGCCGTGCATCTGTGTGACATCACATGACCAGGGATATAATGAGCCATGCACCTGTGTGACATCACATGACCAGGGATATAACAAGCTGTGCACCTGTGTGACATCACATGACCAGGGATATAACGAGCCATGCAGCTGTGTGACATCATATGACCAGGGATATAACGAGCTGTGCACCTGTGTGACACCACATGGCCAGAGATATGATGAGCTGTGCACCTGTGTGACATCACATGACCAGGGATATAACGAGCCGTGCACCTGTGTGACATCACATGACCAGGGACTTGTTTATTTCCACAGGACTCGAGGTGGGTCCTTTAATTTAGGGCCTTTATCCGCCTCAATTCTGTTGGGTTTAAGAAAAAATAAAGCAACAATTTTTGCAGTTGACGTTGTTCTTATAAACATAAGCTGCCGTGTAAGCACATTTACTGACTAACGTTTTACTTATCATCAAAAATGATCAATTTGAGGACATTTGGAGGACGCAGTCATTTAGCAGAGGTGCAGAACCCAGCACTATTCACTTAGTGGTGCGCAGCGTGATGGACCCATTTTTGTAGCATCAGCAACGTGCGGGAATTTTCGATGACTTGAACATTTCTTCTTTGGAAGACTGGTCATTTTACTCACTGTGAGTAAGTTTACCAGCAGCCACCACCCCGAATACTATTACATATGAAATGTATTTTATAACACAAAGTAACAAACATTCAGGAAGTGTACAAAAAAAATGAACTGTGTTTTAGCAAATTTGTGTCCCTATCTGCAGGCAGCATGTTATAGAGCAGGAGGAGCTGAGCAGATTGTACATAGTGTCCTACCTGCAGGCAGCATGTTATAGAGCAGGAGGAGCTGAGCAGATTGTACATAGTGTCCTATCTGCAGCAGCATGTTATAGAGCAGAGGAGCTGAGCAGATTGTACATAGGTCCTACTGCAGGCAGCATGTATAGACAGAGGGGCTGACGATTGCACTGTGTCCTATCGCTCGGCAGCATGTTTAACAGCATGAGACTGTGTAGATTGTACAGTGTTCTATCTGCAGGCAGCATGTTATAAAGGCAGGAGGAGCTGAGCGAATTGTACATATTGTCCTATCTGCAGTCAGTAATGTTATAGAGCAGCGGAGCTGTGCGATTGTAACTAGTGTCCTGTCGCAGGCAGCATGTTATAGAGGCAGGAGGACTGAAGTCAGATTGTACATAGTGTCCTATCTGCAGGCAGTATGTTATAGAGCAGGAGGAGCTGAGCAGATTGTACAGTGTTCTATCTGCAGGCACCATGTTATAGAGCAGGAGGAGCTGTGCAGATTGTACATAGTGTCCTATCTGCAGACAGCATGTTATAGAGGAGGAAGGGATGGTCAGATTGTACATAGTGTCCTATCTGCAGGCAGTATGTTATAGAGCAGGAGGAGCTGAGCAGATTGTACAGTGTCCTATCTGCAGGCAGCATGTTATAGAACAGGAGGAGCTGAGCAGATTGTACATAGTGTCCTATCTGCAGACAGCATGTTATAGAGCAGGAGGAGCTGAGAAGATTGTACATAGTGTCCTATCTGCAGACAGCATGTTATAGAGCAGGAGGAGCTGAGCAGATTGTACATAGTGTCCTATCTGCTCAGCTCCTGCTGCTCTATAACATGCTGTCTTCAGATTGTACATAATCTGCAGACAGCATGAGGAGGAACTGAGTAGATTGTACATAGTGTCCTATCTGCAGGCAGCATGTTATAAAGCAGGAGAAGCTGAGCAGATAATACGCAGTGTCCTGTCTGATGCCAGCATGTTATAGAGCAGGAGGAGCTGAGCAAATTATATATAGTGTCCTATCTGCAGGCAGCATGCTATAGAGCAGGAGAAGCTGAGCAGATAATACACAGTGTCCTGTCTGATGCCAGCATGTTATAGAGCAGTGGTGGCGAACCTATGGCACGGGTGCCAGAGGTGGCACTCAGAACCCTTTCTGTGGGCACTCAGGCCATTGACCCCGAGACACATCATTGACATTAAAACGACACATCATTGGCTGTTTGGAACTGCGGCAAAAGTGTTGATAGAACTGCCGTATCTTTGTAGGTCATCCTATTGGTCCCTACATTCTTACTGTACAGAGAGACCCTGGTGAGAAGCTACAATGAGAGTCTGAATGTGCCCTCCTTCTTTCAACTGTATTGGTGACCTCAGGTGCTGATACGATTAATAGCTGTTGAAGAGCAGGTAGCAATAAGTTACTGCTTAAAATGCCATGTTGGCACTTTGCGGTAAATAAGTGGATTTTGGTTATAGTTTGGGCACTCGGTCTCCAAAAGGTTCGCCATCACTGTTATAGAGCATGAGGAGCTGAGCAGATTGTACACCGTGTCCTGTCTGATGCCAGCATGTTATAGAGCAGGAGGAGCTGAGCAGATTGTACATAATGTTTTATGTGTAGAATGTTATAGAGCAGCTAACCCCTTACTCTATAGCAATAACTGGCGATCACTTATGGATATAACTGGAGTGTGAATAAGCAGTATTACACATCACCCTGATCCTCGTAGGTGTCAGAAGGTTGTCAGGTTTTCATGTAACAGAAAATTGAATGCATGTTCATAGGAGAAGACAAGGAGAGGGAGATGGGTGCTTTGCCCTGAGCTCCTTGGATTCAGTAATAGAAGTTATTGTATTATTCATATCTACAGGAAGGTGGATCAAGGACAGAGAGTGGAACAGGCGGGATAACCCTAAACATAAGGGGAAATGTATCCAAATAATACACACAGCAATAAATCTGATGTGATGGGGGAGGGGCAGAAGACCATGTGATAGGTCACCAGTATGTGAGTATATAGCCGTATATGTTGGGAGGTAGGTTATATGGGGCTTGTTCTTGGAGACTCTTGAGAATAAGGACCCCAGGTACAAATGAATATTATCAAGGGGTTTGTGGTCGTATTATTTCGGCACTAAATTGCTGTATTATGCTGAAAATTATATATATATATTATTGGATATTCATGTTTGGCTTTATATAGGAATATTATTATGACATTATATGGCAGTATTAGGTTGGAGAGTATTGTCTGTTCATTGCGTATTATTTGGGTACAATATGGTGGGTTATAAATTCCCTAATAATTTATGATGATTTTTTTTATGGTTTATTTTGCACATTTTAGATAATTTTTTTTTCTTTTATTATTTCCTTTTATATCTTGCAGTATTATAATTAAACGAGGCATTCTAGAAGGCAATTATCAAAAAAAAAAAAAAAGTATTTAATTAGCTGCTGCGGTTTTCTCTGTGCCAAGAGTGGGAATAGTAAAAGAAGAAATCGAGGGAAAGCAGGAGGCGGTAGTGGGTCCTGTCTTCTGTACAAAACCAGAATTGGTTAGAGGCATCTGCTATATGTTATAAGGAATGTTCTCTGATTTCCCCCTATTAGACTGACACAGAAAACTAAAGAGGTATTCGGGTAATTTTTAGCTATCACCTAAAAAGTGGATAGGGAATAGTTTACAATCAGGAGAATGCACCTTTTACTTGGCTCTAAACATAGGGACCATATAGTAGGGACTTATTGTGCCACTACATGCGTCTTCTCCACTGGAAGCAGATGCTATAATACACATGTGCAGCAACCCTGCCGATGCAAAGGGTAGGTAGTTGTTGCGAATAGCGCCCTTTCCATGTTAGGAAGCTGTCTAGGGAGACTGATCATTTCCCTAGGAGGTCTCCAAAAGTGGAGAACTTTGTAATTGCAGCTGGAACCACTGCCTGGGAGGCCAAGAGTTAACATATCTATTGTCTTTAACCAATGATATGCTGTGTTCTGACTGTAAAGCAAGATGGAAGCTGATTGGAGAGTGCTGCCACCTCACTAGGGGAGTATATACAAACCCCTTGTGGGCGGGAGCACACGGTCAGATTAAGTCTTGTCAGTGTAAGCAGAAGCAGAGGAGAGTGTAGCACCTGCCTGTGCTGCAGAAGTCAGTGTCACACTACCAGCAAGCAGAGGTGTCTCAGGTCACTGCCTGACACCTTAGGGCAGTCAGGAGACTAAGGCCCAGAGCAGAGATCCACTCTCCAGACTTGGCTCCATCTTTACCAGCCCAGCCTGGAGCTATTACCAGGCTGTGAGCAACCGTTCCTGCGGACCAGCTATCTCGCACCAGCTTTCCAGCCTACTGAACCTGCTGCTGATGTTAGGCTGTTGCCTGCTGTTGAAGTTACAATAAATAAATAATTGTGGGTTGATTTGTTGACAACATGCCTCCGTGTCATCCCTGGATCAGGCTGCTTCACCATCACAGGCTCCCCATCCTCCATCACACAGGGATCCCATATACACCTCAGGGGTTGCCACCTGCTGGAGACCTGCCAGACTGTAGGACAGCCCTCCGGTCCCCATACAAAAAAAGTGAGGGTAATACTTCTCTTGTCCCTAAAGAAAAGGAATCTAATCTTAAAGGGGTTTACGTATGTTAGACATTTAAGGCACGGCCACAAGATGTTATACTGTAAATCGCAATCACTGGACCCCTTCAGGTCTGGGTTCGCCAAGTTTTTACACCTTTGAACAAAAGTTCAGTTCAGGGACCCAAATCTGAACCCGAATCGGCGGGTCTGTTTGCTCCCACCTTCACAGGTGTTAACCCTTTAAATGCCGATGGAAGAACCATGACGTCATCAAGGAGCGTCAGGCTGAGGTTTCAGGGCTCAGGTTTGAGGACCCAAACTCGCAATGTTTGGAACGGACCGGGAACCGCTCAACCCTAGTTATAAAGGCATTATGGGAGAAGAATATGGGTCCCCTAAACTCCATCCCCCCATCCCATCTGATGATGTAACCAAAGAGTTCTATGGGGATTCTAAAAACTGCCAAGGTGCATCCTGTGGGTTTTCCATAAATGTCTACAGTGGGAATCCGGCTGTAATGTAAGTGCTGTTAATCTTTCATGAGACCATCTCTTTAGAAGTGCACGGTCCTCCCTAACCTCTGCCGCTGACCCTCAGCGCTTTTGCTTTCTTATCGATTGTCTACAAAGTTCAGCGTCAGCAGCCTGGTGCCGGGGATCCGGATGTCTGAATAGAATCCTATATGATAGCGGCCCCAGAATAAAACATGATTCCGGACCACGGTCATGGAGACCGAATCTGCTCCATGTTGTAATAAACGTCTACATATCATTAATGCGCTGATATGTGTTGTCACCGCTCTCCTAGGATTCCCTCCGTCCTATAGATGACATATGTGCTCCCAGGGGACAGGTTCACGGGCCGGGGACTACCTCGAAATGACATTAGTGCTGGAAAACCAGCTGCCTCTGGGGTCTCAGCAACACTCAGCAGTTTCCCCATAAATAATGGATGGCTTTATGCTTTCCAAGACTGCAGCGTATGAACAGCACAACAGCCATATGTCATATAGAGAGGAAATTCTGTATTACACCACTGTCTGGCGTGTGACGATACATAGCAGAGCAGAATTGTCCCAATGTGAAATGGGTTTAGTCTTTTAGAATACATTGTATCTAGGACAGGACTTATAATATAGACTGATATACAGGCGCTCCCCTACTTAAGGACACTCAACTTACAGACAACCCCTAGTTAAAGACGGACCCCTCTGCGCACTGTGACCTCCCAGACTGCAATGATCATCTGTAAGGTGTCTGTAATGAAGCTTTATGGATAATCCTTGCTCCAATTACAGCAAAAAAAAACTATGAAACTCCAAATGTCACTGGAGTTTGCCATTGCTGCAGAACATCAAGATGCACACCACAGCGAATTAGCTGCTGTGGAAGTTTGTACTATCTTTTATATCATATACACCATTGAGGTTCTGTCATTGTAAAATTATATATATAATATATATATATATATATATATATATATATATACACTCACCGGCCACTTTATTAGGTCCACCATGCTAGTAACGGGTTGGACCCCCTTTTGCCTTCAGAACTGCCATTCTTCGTGGATAGATTCAACAAGGTGCTGGAAGCTCCTCGAGATTTTGGTCCATATTGACATGATGGAATCACACAGTTGCCGCAGATTTGTCGGTGCACATCCATGATGCGAATTCCCGTTCCACACATCCCAAAGATGCTCTATTGGATTGAGATCTGATGACTGTGGAGGCCATTGTGTCCCAGTGACCTCATTGTCATGTTCAAGAAACCAGTCTGAGATGATTCCAGCTTTATGACATGGCGCATTATCCTGCTGAAAGTAGCCATCACATGTTGGGTACATTGTGCTCATAAAGGGATGGACATGGTCAGCAACAATACTCAGGTAGGCTGTGGCGTTGTACCAAGGGGCCCAAAGAGTGCCAAGAAAATATTCCCCACACCATGACACCACCACCACCAGCCTGAACCGCTGATACAAGGCAGGATGGATCCATGCTTTCATGTTGTTGATGCCAAATTCTGACCCTACCATCCGAATGTCGCAGCAGAAATCGAGACTCATCAGACCAGGCAACGTTTTTCCAATCTTCTACTGTCCTATTTCGATGAGCTTGTGCAAATTGTAGCCTCAGTTTCCTGTTCTTAGCTGAAAGGAGTGGCACCCGGTGTGGTCTTCTGCTGCTGTAGCCCATCTGCCTCAAAGTTCGACGTACTGTGCGTTCAGAGATGCTCTTCTGCCTACCTTGGTTGTAACGGGTGGCGATTTGAGTCACTGTTGCCTTTCTATCAGCTCGCACCAGTCTGCCCATTCTCCTCTGACCTCTGGCATCAACAAGGCATTTCCGCCCACAGAACTGCCGCTCACTGGATGTTTTTTTCTTTTTCGGACCATTCTCTGTAAACCCTAGAGATGGTTGTGCATGAAAATCCCAGTAGATCATCAGTTTCTGAAATACTCAGACCAGCCCTTCTGGCACCAACAACCATGCCACGTTCAAAGGCCTCAATTCACCTTTCTTCCCCATACTGATGCTCGGGAGAACTGCAGGAGATTGTCTTGACCATGTCTACATGCCTAAATGCACTGAGTTGCCGCCATGTGATTGGCTGATTAGAAATTAAGTGTTAACGAGCAGTTGGACAGGTGTACCTAATAAAGTGGCCGGTGAGTGTATATATATAAATATATAATATTCATGGAGTCCATTCATGATCAGTATCAGTATCTCATATCAGTATCTAAATGAAGATGTAATGCTGTCTAGGCCATGAATGAGGCTGAACTACAATACCCGACACAGCTACAGGACAGGAGTGGCGCTGTGATGTCAAAAATCCATGTAATATTCCTTGACACCCACCTTATGCTTTTTCATATTGGAACAAGGCCAAAGCTGTGACTTCCTGTATTCTTAGATGTAAGATTTCAGATATTAGAAATCGTGGACCCTATTGCGGCTTTACATTTCTTTAATTGTGGTGGGGGGGGGGGACTCAGTTTTTGGCACCATGTGCATACCAGTGGGTGTTGGCTGCATCTGTCTATCCCTCTGCTTGTGGTGTACATTATACTACCGGTAATTGCCCTGTAAATGAATTGACAGAATGTTACAATGAAATGAGAAAATTCTAAATTTTTTCTTCCTTAGGAATTGTATGATTTAAATACGGTACTTTTAAAGGAGCCCATTTTTTAATGTACTTCACCTCAGCTAGGTCTTCCATATCAGATCCTAGAGATCATCCTATAGATGGGTCACACATATCAGTATATAGAGCACCCCCATGCTATACAGAACGACCTATTAATTTATATAGAGCGCCCCTAACATACAGAACTTCCCTAATAATTATATAGAGCGACCCCCCTACTATACAGAACTTCCCTAATAATTTATATAGAGCACCCCCTACTATACAGAACTTCCCTAATAATTTATTATAGAGCAACCCCTCTAACATACAGAAACTTCCTAATAATTTATAGAGCACCCACCTGCTATACAGAACTTCCTAATAATTTATATAGAGCACCCCTGCTATACAGAACTTCCCTAATAATTTATATAGAGCACCCCCCTCTATACAGAACTTCCTATAATTTATTAGAGCACCCCCTACTATCAGAACTTCCTAATAATTTATATAGAGCGCCCCCCTGCATACAGAACTTCCCTAATAATTTATATAGAGACCCCCCCTACTATACAGAACTTCCCTAATAATTTATATAGAGCACCCCCTCTATACGAATCCTAATATTATATAGCGCACCCCCTACTATACAGAACTATCCTAATAATTTATATAGAGCGCCCCCTACTATACAGAACTATCCTAATAATTTATATAGAGCACCCCCTGCTATACAGAACTATCCTAATAATTTATATAGAGCGCCCCCTACTATACAAATTCCCTAACTATTATATAGAGACCCCTCACTACAACTCCTATATTATAGAGCCACCCCATCCTATACAGAATTCCTATTATTATCATAGCAGCGCCCTCTAACATGAAACTTCCCTAATAATTATATAGAGCACCCCCTACTATACAGACTTCCCTATATAATTATATGAGAGGCCCCTATATACCGAACTTCCCTAATAATTTATATAGAGCGCCCCCCTAATATAAGAAATTCCCTAAATTTATATGAGACAACCCTGCTATACAGAACTTCCCTAATAATTTATTATGAGAGCGCCCCTGCTATACAGACCTCCTCTAATAATTATATAGACGCCCCCTGCTATACCGAACTTCCCTAATAATTTATATAGCGCACCCCTACATACAACGATTCCCTAATAATTATATAAGCGCCCCTACTATACAGAAACTATCCTAATAATTTATATAGAGCACACCGCTATACAGAACTCTCCCATTAATTTATATAGACACCCCCTGCTATACCGAAATCCCAATAATTTATATAGAGCGCCCCCCTACTCATAACTATCCTAATATTTATATAGAGAACCCCCCTGCTATACAGAACTTCCCTAATAATTTATATAGAGCGCCCCCTATTACTATACAAAGAAACTCCCTAATAATTTATATAGCGCACCCCCCCTACTAACAGAACTCCTAATAATTTATTATAGAGTCGCCCCCTACTATACAGAACTATCCTAATATTATATAGAGCGCCCCCTGCTATACAGAACTTCCTAATAATTATATAGAGACACCCCGCTATCAGAACTTCCCTATAATTTATATAGAGCGCCCACCCCCCTGTATACAGAACTTTCCTAATATTTATATAGAGCACCCGCCTATACAGAATTCCCTAATAATTTAGATAGCGCACCCCCTACTATAAGAAATCTCTAATATTTATATAGCGCGCCCCCTACTATACAGAACTTCCCTAATAATTTATATAGAGCACCCCCTGCTATACAGAACTCCCTAATAATTATATAGCGCACCCCCTACTATACAGAAATGATCGCTAATAATTTATATAGAGCGCCCCTACATACAGAACTATCAATAATTTTATGACGCACCTGTATACAGAACTTCCATATTATATAGAGCGCCCCTCTATCAGAACCTAATATTATATAGAGCCCCCTGCTATACAGAACTTCCCTAAAATATATAGCGCACCCCCCTACTCTACAGAACTTCCTAATATATAGAGAGCCCCCCTGCTATCGAACTTCCCTAATAATTATATGAGAGCGCCCCTGCTATACAGAACTGCCCTAATAATGTATATAGAGCGCCCCCTACTATACAGAACTTCCCTAATAATTTTATAGAGCGCCCCCACTATACAGAACATCCAATAATTTGATATAGAGCACCCCCCTGCTATACAGAACTTCCCTAATAATTTATATAGAGCACCCCCTGCTATAACAGAACTCCCTAAAATTATATAGAGCACCCCCTGCTATACAGAACTTCCCTAATAATTATATAGAGCACCCCCTACTATACAGAACTTCCCTAATAATTTATATAGAGCACCCCCCTGCTATACAGAACTTCCCTAATAATTTATATAGAGCACCCCCCTGCTATACAGAACTTCCCTAATAATTTATATAGAGCACCCCCTGCTATACAGAACTTCCCTAATAATTTATATAGAGCGCCCCCCTGCTATACAGAACTTCCAATAATTATATGAGGCCCCCTACTATACAGACTCCCTAATAATTTAATAGAGCGCCCCCTCCTATACAGAACTTCCCTAATAATTTATATAGAGCACCCCCCTACTATCAGAAACTTCCCTAATAATTTATATAGAGCGCCCTGACTAACAGAACTATCCTCATTAATTTATTAGAGCCCCCCCCTCTATTACAGAACTATCTAATAATTTATATGAGCACCCCCTGTAACAGAACTTCCCATAATAATTGTATAGAGCACCCCCCACTTACAGAACTCCCTAATTATTTATATAGAGCGCCCCCTACTATACAGAACCTCCTAATAAATTTATATAGAGCACCCCCTAATATACAGAACTTACCTATGAATTTATAGAGCAGCCCCTACTATACAGAATTACCTAATAATTTATAGAGCACACCATAACTATACAGAACTTCCTAATAATTTTATAGAGCGCCCCTACTATACAGACACTTCCTTAATAATTATTAGAGCGCCCCCTACTATACGAACCCCTAATAATTTATATAGAGCGCCCCCTACTATACAGAACTTCCCTAATAATTTATATAGAGCGCCACCCCTACTATACAGAACTTCCCTAATAATTTATATAGAGCGCCCCCTGCTATACAGAACTTCCCTAATAATTTATATAGAGCGCCCCCTACTATACAGAATCCTAAAATTATATAGGCACCCCCCTACTATACAGAACTTCCCTAATAATTTATATAGAGCGCCCCCCTACTATACAGAACTTCCCTAATAATTTATATAGGCTCCCCTGCTATACAGAACTTCCCTAATAATTATATAGAGCGCCCCCTCAACAGAACTCCCTAATAATTTATATGAGCGGCCCCCCTACTATACAGAACTTCCCTAATTTTATATAGAGCGCCCCCTATATACAGAAACTTCCCTAATAATTTAATAGAGCAGCCCCCTACTATACAGAAACTTCCCTAATAATTTATATAGAGCGCCCCCTGACTATACAGAAAACTCCTAATAATTTATATAGAGCGCCCCCTACTATACAGAATTCCCTAATAATTTAATAGAGCCACCCCCTACTATACAGAACTTCCTAATAATTTATATAGAGCGCCCCCTGCTATACAGAACTTCCCTAATAATTTATATGAGAGACACCCCGCTATACAGAACTTCCTAATAATTATATTAGAGGCCCCCTAGTATACAGAACTCCCTAAAATTTATAGAGCGCCCCCCCTCTATACAGAACTTCCCTAATAATTTATATAGAGCAACCCCTGACATACAGAACTTCCCTAATAATTTATATAGAGCACCCCCTGCTATACAGAACTTCCCTAATAATTTATATAGAGCGCCCCCTGCTATAAGACTCCCTTAATAATTTTATAGAGCGCCCCCTGCTATACAGAACTTCCCTAATAATTTATATAGAGCGCCCCCACTACTATAAAGAACTTCCCTATAATTAATAATTTATATAGAGCGCCCCCTATACCAGAACTTCCCTAATACATTTATATAGCGCACCCCCGACTATACAAGAGGAATAATGGAGCATAATAATTAGCAGACAAACGAGCTTCTGTGATGTAGCCAGAGCCCATGAGGCTCATTTGCATTAATTTAAAAAGACTTTTTTTTTTTTTAAACAAAGCTATAAGAAGCAAAAAAGCACACCGGCATTGTAGCGGGGCACACCGGGCATGTGATGCGGGCGGGGGCACACCGGCATGTGAGCGGGCACACGGCATGTGAGCGGACCAAAGGCATAGTGGAGCGGGGCACACCGGGCATGTGAGGGGGGCAACGTCCATGTGAGCGGGGCAAACCGGCATGTGAGGGGGGCACACCGGCAGTGAGGGGGGCATCCGGCAGGGGAACGGGCGGCACCTCCGGAGTGAACGGGGCACTCCGGCATGGACACGGGCACTCCGGATTGTGAAAGGGGCACTCCGGCAGGTGAAGGGGAATCCGCATGTGAGGGGGCACGCCGGCATGTGAGTGTGCTTGGTTTAGATGCACAGCCATCCTTTGGTAGATTTCAGTCAGTAAAAATGGGTCTTCAATACCCCAATAAGCCCCCCTCCGGAGCTGTATATCCTTGTAGTCTCCTATATACTTAGCGCGTTTACGGTGTCTTCCTCTTAGACTTCCTCTCCTCACATCCGCACTGTTCTACCTGGTCATAAAAAAATGCAAGACCTTTCTCATGAGCGCAGGAGCCATTTGTGATGCACAACACAGATTTAGAAAATCAGCGATTCTCTATTGTCTTTAGTGGAGAACTGGTAAATCTGCTAACCCTGCACTACCACAACGGCTCCTAACCAGCGTTCTTAAGAAGCATTTCTTCTACAATTAAATATAAAAAAATTGATAAATTTCTATTTAAAAAAAATTGAAAAAAAACCCAAAACCCCATCAATACAATAAATGTATAAAAATACAGGTTTAAAAAAATAAAATAAAAAAATTTCAGCAGGTTCTCCTGCTACAGGTGGGACCATCCATCCAGGTTCCCTATACAGGCGGTCCCCGGGTTACGTACAAGATGGGTCCTTGGCTTTGTACTAAATTGAATTGTATGCAAGTCAAATTGTATATTTTAAAATGTAGATCCAGACAAAATTTTTGGTCCCAGTGACATTGGATTTTCTAAATTGTTGTGCTGTAATGGGACAAAGGATTATCCAAAAGCTTCATTACAGACACCTTACAGCTGACATTACAGACACCTTACAGCTGATCCTTGCAGTCTGGGACTATAGTAAACCATCCAGGACTCACGAGTGCACAGTGGGCAGAGGGGTCCGTCTGTAACTAGGGGTCGTCTGTAAGTCGGGTGTCCTAAAGTAGGGAGCCGCTGTACTCCTAAAATATATGTATTACAACAAGAAATTGGGATGTATCGCCAGACACTAGGCAGGTAAAGAGGGAGAGTTCCCATTTGGGATATTATGTAATTTTCTGTATGATGAAAATGATACAATTTCCCAATATACTTTCTGATAAATTCCCCACGGTTTTCTAGATCTCTGCTTGTGTCATTCTATATGAAGCTTCTAGTTTACTTCCTGTGGGCAGAAATCTGACCATGGTCACCAGGTGCCAGCTTGGTTTCACACAGTATCAGAGCGGTGGTTTTGTAACGAGGCCCTGCACCTGTGGACCATGGTAAAAATAGAGAGTTTTTCCACAGCAGGACAGCGAGCAGAGATCTAGAAAACCAGTGGGATTTAAAGGCAAACTGGCACCACATTTGAACAATATAAAGCCAGATTGACGGTTTCTATAGAGCTCTAATAACTGACTGACGCCTTCTTTTAGCTAAAATTTTATATCTTATATGATTTATATTTCTGGCATAGAGGGGGCTCCTATCCTGCTAGGCCGGCCCTCCCATCTATTCCTCCCCATGCCATATGCCTCCTTACTGGTACCGTCATGGCATGTGACCAGAGTGAAATCATCGCAAGTACTTTAGCCTCTTAATAATAGCAACTGTACCCCATGCATGTTGACGATATGAAGTCACTGCAGCCTCCATTTACATTCTACTTCTCTCCACCCATGGAGGCTGCTGTGATTTCTGTAATCACATACATATGTACAGTTGCTATTATTAGAAGGTTAAGGACCTGCAATGATGTCACTGGTCACTGTCATGAATGGTCACTGTTGTAAAAAATTGGACACAAATTTCCCATCGGCACGTAGAGGTTTATATGTCTGTAGTTGCATATCACCAGACGGTCCATAAGTACAAGGACGAGCGACAGTTGATATGAGAACAAAGAGCGGCTTCGAATAATGGGGGTGGTTCACTGCAGCCTGGAGGAGAGAAGACTACCGTAACCACAGAGGATGAGTGCACAAAAGCATTTGCATATCAGAAAACCGTCTGGTAATTAAGTGTAAACAGTGCTAATTAAGGCAATATGGCAGGACTTAGTAAAACCTTTATCAGAGGCATTGTTGATGGGGGGTCAAATGCGCTGACATGTCCCTTAATACTGAAAGATTGGAAATTGGGATAATAGCTTAATTATTTCAACGATTATCAAATGACTGTGAAATGAGAATACTCTTTGGTGCGGTCACACGTCGCGTTTACCGCATGCGTTTAAAAACGCATTTCATAGTGAAGAGAGGTTTGCCTATTATACAGCTGTTACAGGTGTGTTAACAAAACCAACACTGTAAACGCATGTTAAACAACGTTTTAACCAGTGTTAAGTAGGTAAAGTCTCTTCACTGTTATAATCATGCGGTAAACCGGACTGCGACCGCCACCCTTTATAGGCTCTGGAGCACTTTAGCCATTGGATTGCTCCACTAGTGGAATTTGGCTAAATATGGCAAATAAGTTTTTTCCAGGAGGAGGACAGAAAAACCACGCCTCTTTGCTACTGTACTGCAGGAGTACGCAATGGAACGGGATTTTTTGGGTATTAGTTATGTAAGAAATGACCCAATGACGGCTGTGATGTCATTCATGATATAAAACAATCAGTTTCAAATTGTGTTATAGGTACAGTCTGTGTATATAGGAGTGACAGTTACACTATATACACTATAGATCTGCACTGACGACTGCGCCGGTTCCTTAGCATTGACTTCCTAGTCAGGGGGAATAAATATCTCCAGGAGGGAAGCGATCGTACCGTACATAGTTTATGGAGCCGGAGACGACATAAAATTCTATCAACTATTTGTACAGAGGTCAAGGATGCAAAGTCGGATATAAATTGGAGTTTTTTTATGTGGTTATATGGGGACGTCTAGGTCATAAATAACTTATACTTCGTATTTTATTACAGTTCTTAGGTTAAACTGTTGTATGGCCATTTCCTGGCTTCCTATCAGAAACATCGTAGAAGCGTAGCGCGCAGCCAGTACCGCGCAATAGGAGTTTGTGTGCCCCCCCCCCATTTTAGTACTTACCTATACATTCATAAGTTGAAACTAAGGGCTCATGACGGTGGCGCATGTAACGCTAGAATGATGGGAAGTGTAGGTTCGTGTGGCAGCCCGCGCGTGTATATCTCATCCGTTTTTTCACATCTGCCAAGAGACCCTAAGAAAATGGGTCAGTAGGATGCCATCCGCAAAAAAGGATCGCATACGGACGCCTCAAAAACGTCTGTTTGAATGAGCCCTAAAACAGGACACTAGGCGATAAGGATATTTTGGTGTTCTAAGGGTCCAGATTATAAAAAATCTGAAGGTTTTTTTTTTTTTTTTGCAATAAAACAAATACAAACAAAACTTGTTCCCTATAAACTAAAACGTAAGTACACGTATTAATGAGGAAACCCAGGATTACTACATACACTACCATAACCAAGAATACCACATAGATACTGAGATACACCAGAACTAAGAAACTACCACAGTACTACCATAACTAAATGCTACATAGCATACGTAACCAGAACTAAGAATACTACATAGAATAACCAGAACTAGAATTCTCACAGATAACGTTACCTAAACTAAGAAATACGCACAAAAACGTTACCAGAACGAACGCACTACTACCGAAGCGTAACAAGAATAAGAATACCACACAGATACAGTAAACAGAACCAAATCTATCATGATACCAAAACATGGAGAGAAATAAAAAAACTGGACCGCACACTCCACCTCACACAATGAATCTACTGCGCTACGTAGGCTAATTATATAACAACTCGAGGTTCTTAGTCCATTTGTTCTAATTGTATAAGCTCACCAACCACTTCCGTGACCTCTTTAGTGGTGGGTCCCAACCTACGCTATTATGATCGGCATCCATGGTCTCCCACCACCGCTGCAGACAGCGCCGCAGGTTGCCCCCCCAGTACCCATACGGCGTAATAGCGTATGGACCCACCATAAAGAGGTCACCATTGATAGTGGTTGGTGAGCTTATAATTTGATCAAAATGACTAAGAACCTACATGAGTTAAGTTAGTTATATCAATGTTGCCTGCGGCAGTAGATCCATGGTGTGAGTGAGTGTGGATGTGCGGTCCAGTTCTTTTTTCTCTCCCAATGTTGGTATCTGGTGAGTATTCTTGGTTCTTGAGAAACGTATCTGTGTTATTCTTGGTTGCTGGTAACGATCTGTGTAATTTGCTTGGTTCTGGTAACGTTTCTGGTAGTATCTTGGTTCTGCTAACGTATCTATGTATATTCGTATTATGGTAACGTATCTAGGATACACAATAGGTACAGTACCAGAACCAAGAATTACAACACAGATACGTTACCAGAACCAGAAATAACTACAAGCAATACGTCCAGACAAGAACATACATAAATTATGTTACCAGAAACCAAAAACACTACTAAAATATGTTCCCCAGAACACAAGAAACACTATAGATAACGCTTAGCAGAACCAAGAATACATTGTAGATTTGTTAGCAAATACAATATTTCCTTTGGTTCTAGAATAGTCCAGTGACCTGCTGGCTTCAGATAACGTGTGAGAACATATAACAAAGACGGGAGCACAGTAGAACTGAAGGGTAAGTTATTTCTGGTTGTGTTTACGTGATAACTGCCAGCAAAGGCAACCGTTAGGTGTCCCGTTCAGTGTTTATACTGGGGCGTGTGTCAGTCTACCCTGCAGATGTCGCATTCTATTCGTGGACGGAAGGTCAGAACAAAAAACCCCGAGTGGCTGTTTGCTAGTACGCGATCTCTCAACAGATAGAACTAATATGTGCAGTAATGGTTGGATGCAATTGCCTTGCATGCTGATATGTGTATGTATGAATTTCTGCAGCATGCGATGATGTGTATATGATGTGTCTTGCAGCAGCTGAGGTGTTGCCTATGAGGTTCTGCAGAAGCTGATGCAATTGTGTGATGTTTGCAAGCACTGGAGTTATACTTTGATGTTCTTGCAGCAGCTGACGGTGTGTAAGTATGATGTTACTGCAGCAGTGAGCTGTTACTATGCATGTTTCTGCAGAAGCTGATGTGGGTATTAGTGATTGTTTCTGCACGAAGCTGATGTGTGTAGTTAGTGTTCGGCAGAAGCTGTTGGTTGTATTATGATGTTCTGTCAGAGCTGGTGGTGTGTATTATGATGTTCTGCAGCGCTGTGGTGTGGATTATGATGTCTTCAGCAACTGAGGTGGTATTATGATACTTGGAGAAGGTTTTTTTGTTTTATGATGGCTGCACAGCTAGGTGTTGTATTATGATGTCGTATGCAGCACTGCGATATGATTTTATGAGTGTTCTTCAGCAACTGAGGGTGTGTATTATTGATTTCTGCAGCAGCTTAGATGTGTATTATGATGTTCTGCACGCTACCATGTGGTATTATGATGGGCTCAGCAGATGAGGATGTGTATTATGATGATTCTGCAGCAGCTTGAGGTTGTATTATGATGTTCTGCAGCCGCTGAGGTGTGTATATGATGTTCTGACAGCAGCAGGCTCACATTGTAACTTATGATGTGCTCAGAGCTGAGGTTGTGGATTATGCTGTTCTGCAGCAGCTGAGTTGCATATTCATGCTTATTCTCCCACATGTCAATAAGGTAAATTTTCTCTGTATATATACCATAAAATACTCTAAACATTCCGCGTGCCGTTCTATACATTGACCTAGTTTCCGTCGGTGGGTCTGTTTGGGCATACAATATATTGGTTATTTTTGGCCACTTCACCTACTCCCTATGTTGTGAGGCTATTTTGAGCCCAGGAGAGATGGTCACTTTGCTTTACGCAGCGCTGTACTAATGAATTCACTATCATCCGGACGAGTTCTATCAGCACTGACCAGAACGTCTTCAAATAACCATTTTAAAGGGAGATCCACCTTGTTCTGGTCCTTGGAAATAAACATGGGGAGGTACTGCCTCTGCTTATTAGGGGACCCACTATCTCTTCCCATGTGGGGTCTTTCTTTTCTAGAGGTTCGCTAAAAGTGATAGGGGTACATCTTTGTTTTGGAGGGGCTTTCAATGGAAAACACTACCTATGACAGGAGTAGATGATATATCTCCCAAAGTTAGGGATGTCAAAGCCCTGCCTTTTCCCTGCCCTTACACACCGCACTCAATGTGGCCCAAAAAGTATGAATCCCCATAGCCCTAACTAGTAATATGCCCTTTCCTGTGGCCCACCACACTGTCCTGGGTCTCCCATCTCTATGGACCCCACTCTGCGGCCCCATCCTGGTGGTACACATACTGATAATGCCCTCCTCTATGCACGCAACTAATACCCCCCTTTTCTAGGACATATCGTAAGTGCCACCTGGTTGTCATGCTTGATTGTTATAGTAGATTTCCTTTGGCACATATAATGCTCTTTTCTGTTGTCCCCCCATTATTAAAATGTCCCCTATTTTTTCTACCCAACTCCTTATAATTGGCTGTAAGGCCTTGCCCTCCTTCCCCGTAGCACCCCGTTAATAATGCCCCCATCATTATAATGCATCTGTTAACCCCCTTCTCCTTTCTTGCTCCTTTTACACATCGGGCAGAGTTTTATGGTGGAGCAGGAAGCTGTCGGCTTCCTTGCTTCACCACTGTACGCAAACTCTTGTGTGCATCCAAAAATAATCCAGGACCGTCAACAGAATCCGGGACGGTGTTGGAGATGCATATTGGCGGCGTGAAACTTTGTCAAGTTGAAGACCCAAAGACCATTACTCAATGAAGCAGTCCGTTAAAAAAAATGCAGCCTTTTTGGCCATTTTTATTGCGAAAATTCGGAAAACCGGACAAACAGAAACGATGCGGTTTTTAAGGGACTGCTCAAAAAACGTCCCAAAACCGTGTTATAAACGCCAATGTGTTGCATCACCCTAAGGCTACACATAATCAGCTTAAAGTTATCCACAGGTGTCTGTAATGAAGCTTTATGTTAACTCCTGGGTTATGCATGAACCAATTGCACAGAGGACCAAAAAATTCTGTTCTGCGATTTACACATGATAAAAATATACAGTTCCGACTTACATACAATTCAACTTAAGAACAAACTCCCGAACCATGTGTGTATTAACTGCCTGTAATTGACATTGGCATCCGAGGACGTCCTATGGGGCTGAAAATTACTATTTTTAGTATTAAATTAATTATATATTATAAGTCATACGGTATTTCCTTATATACTCATTAAATGAGGAGTTTTCAGACTTACAAAGCCTGTTTTATCCACAAGTTGTACTTTGGATTTAAAGGAAAAATATCTACCATCCATCCATCATAAACCGGACATTATACATAGATCCAGGCACCGGACTGGGAATCTCCTCATATGTGTTATCCTGGCTTCCGGCCTTCTAAAATCAACTTAACCATTATTCTAAACCCCAATAAAAAACCCCATGATACATTGGGGACTTTTAGTTTGAAGCTACAGCACTACCGACAGGTGTATCAGTGCAGATGATGATTTTCCACCTGCGGTGGTTGCTGTAGGATATCACTGTGATCATACTCCAGGATGCTCAGTTCCGACGCCGCAGAATGACCAAAACCCATGTTGCCATAAAAAAGAAAATGCGCCTCGTAAATAGCCCCTAGTTTGGGGCAGCTGAACAATTAAATTCATTGATAAAAGTTCTCAGTCCCATGGCGGCCCCTTCCCCCAGACCTTCTTCATTGTGGTCTTATTTATAGTATTGCGTGAGATCTTAGGATCCTTTGTGGTTTTATGGACTGCTCGCACCTCGATTCCTCATGTCGTGACCTAATCTCCTGGATGATTCAGCTTTGTGCCGGTCCGGTCTGTACAGGAACCCATTCTTCCGGAGAATTCTCTCGCACAGGCGAGAGGGGGACGTGATCTGACTGTAGTGAACTCGTCATCAGCCCTCAAAGGAGGAAACAAAAAATACCTTGAAGAGAGAAAGAAGGAATGAAAGGGCGCAGTCGCGCGGCCACAAGGGGTACCAGTTATGTCATTTTGCTGAGAGAAACCAATCGCTATTCAACTGGGCAGCGGCCACATAGAAATCAACATTACCTGACTGCGCATAGAAACATTAGGCTTCCAGAGCCTGTTTACCTGTTGTGTTACTAGGAGCTGTTATACGGTGGTGTGGTGTACAGGAGGTTATACTTGGTGTCCAGAGCTGTATATAACTGATTGCGCTCCAGTAGATGTCTTATGTGTGCGCCAAGCTGTGTATCTGTGGGTGTTCCAGACTGTTTACTGTGTGGTTCCCAGAGCTGTGACACTGTATCTCGAGCGCTTTACGTTACTGGTGGCGCTTCGAGCTGTTACACTGTGTGTGCTCCAGAGCTGGTTATATTGTGTGTTTTCACCGAAGCTGTTACACTGGTGTGCTCCCGAACTGTTATTACTGCATGTGCTCCAGAGCTGTATTCGGTGTTGTGTGCTCCAAGCTGTTAACTGCGTGTGCTTCAGAGCGTATTACTGCGTGTGCTTCAGAGCTGTTACACTGCGTTCCCCACATCTGTTACACTGCGTTGTGCCCCACAGCGTTGACAACTGCGGTTTCAACCGGTGCCTGTTCCACTGAGTGGTGCCCCGGACGTTGCCTCGTGGTGCCCGTGCTCACTGGTGTGCCCCCGGACGTTCCCCACTGCGTGTGCCCCGGAGCTGTTCCCTGCGTGTGCCACCCGGCTGTTCACGCCCCCGAGCTGTTCCATCTGCGTGTGGCCCCGGAGCTGTTCCACTGCTGTTGTTGCCCCCGAGGCTTTCCACTGCGTGTGCCCCCGAGCTGTTCCAACTGCTTCGGTGCCCCCGGAGCTGTTCCACTGCGGTGTGGCCCCCGCAGCTGTTCCTGCGTGTGCCCACCCGGAGCTGTTCCACTGCGTGTGCCCCCGGAGTCTGTTCCACTGGTGTGCCCCCGAGCTGTTCCCACTGCGGGCCACCGGAGCTGTTCCACTGGTGTGCCCCCCTGTTCCCGCGTGCCGAGCTGTTCCTGTCCCGACGTATGTTTCCCACATTACCTGATTCCTTGGGGTCCTAGTGGTCAGATTCTGGCAATTGCCCGTGGATTTGAGAGATGATCTTAGTAAGAGGACCGTCCATTAAATCCGTGTTCTGCCTGTGCACGCATTGGTGCTGCGACGGGCAGTGGAGTGATGTACTATTTGATTCCGTCCTTCAGTTCCTGCCCTTAATATTGTTGACTGAAGGAACAACTAGAAATGGAAAAAAGAATCATTGGATAAGTTTCTCATAAAAGATTTTTGTTTCCATGTCGAGTCTTGTCAGTATCGGAAAGACCTCTTCCATTTCTTAATAGTGATAGTCCTTGTATCAGTGAACACTATCATTGGTCGGGCCAGATGGACGAATTCCCTGTGTCAGGGGTCAGGATTGAGGATGGTAGCCACATATGATTACAAATTATCACACATTTTATCCTAAGGAAAGTCCTAAGATCGATGTGGAGGTGCACGCTCAGCCTTCAACTGAAATTCAATACTGTACTGTTATATGCCTTAAGATGGGGCGCTGTGTATGTAAACAGGGCAAGTAAAGGGGGCACTGTATATAAATAATGAAAATGTATTTGTTGGTACATATATTAATAATATATACTGTACAAAACGGTGTTCTGATGCTGTATTCTTACTTTCTCGCTTCTGCTACTGTCTTGGACGGATCGTGGCTCTGGTGCTCGTTTCTATTATTTAGACCCCCATACTAGAGCTGCATATTTTACTAATTATGTGGTTCAATACTGTATTATCTGTACTGAACTTGGTTCTGGTTCTTATTATATCATGAGCTAGGTTCTGTTCGTCGGTATTATATGCTGAGTTTGTTCTTGCTCTTCTATTTGTATACTGAGCTTTGTTTTTTGTGGTAGGTGTCTGTCTGTAACTATATATTGAGCTAGGTTCTGTTGCTGTGTTTTTTACTTGTGTTTGGTTCTGCGGCTATGTTTCTAAACAGAGCTTGGTGTGGTGGCATGTATTCAATATAGTGAGCTAGGAACTGTTGCTTGTATAACATACTGGGGGTCATTTACTAAGGCCGATTCGCGTTTTCCACGACGTGTTAACCCTAATATGGCCAATTTGTGCCGATTTCCCCTGAATGCCCGGAATTTGGCGCACGCGATTTGGATTGTGCGCATCGGCGCTGGGCCTGCAGCAACGGAAATCGTGGGGCTGGCCGAACGAAAACCCGACTGATCGCGGAAAAACCGCCGCATTAAAAACAAAAAATGACGCGGAGCTTGCCACTCACCTGCACCAGGAATAGGCCAGTGTACTTGAGTGCCTTCAGCGGGCCTACGGCTGACTTCACGCGCACGTCCACCAGGTGGACGTCGGAGGCGTACTCCGATTAGGCAATCCGGCCGGACAGCCCGAATCCAAACCGCAGAGAGAACGCCTCGCTGGATCGCGAATGGACCGGGTAAGTAAATTGCCCCACTGAGTTTGGGCTCTGGTTCTGTGTTATACTGACTGGTTGACTCTTATCCTCCTAGGTATTGAGTCAATTCTGGTGCATATTTATAAAATGATCTTTTATAACTAAACGAGCAATATAGTATAATCCCTGTATATTTAAATTAAAATGTGTATGTGAGTGTGTGTATAGGTATGTATAGTTTGTCCAGTGTGTAATATATCTCATTATCTTAGAAATATATCCTCCCGCGCCACTATTAGGTACCACCATGCTGTAACGGTTGGACCCCTTTTGCCTTCAGAACTGCCTCATCTTCGTGGCATAGATACAACAAGGTGCCTTGGAAAGCCTCAGAGATTTTGGTCCCTATTGACATGATGGCATCACACAGTTGCGCAGATTGTTGTCGGGTGCACATCCTGATTGAATCTCCCGTTCCACACATCCCAAAGATGATCTAATTGGTTGAGATCTGGTGCTGTGGAGGCCTTGTGTTTCCAGTGAACCTCATTGTCCATGTTTCAATAAACCATCTCGAGATGATTCCACTTTTACTGGACGCAATTTCCTGCTGAAAGTTAGCATCAGATGTTACAGGGTAACTTGTGCTCATATAAAGGGAGGACATGGTCAGCACATATCTCATGTGGCTTGTGGCGTTGTACCAGCGGCCCAAAGAGTGCCAGAAAAGTATTCCCCACATCCATGACCACCACACCAGACTGAACCGTGAACAAGGACAGGTGGATCGCATGCTTTCATGTTGTTGACGCAAATTCTGACCCTACCATCCGACTGTCCGCAGCGAAGAATCGAGACTATCGACCAGGCAACGTTTTTTCCAATCTCTACTGTCCAATTTCGATGAGTTGTGCAAATTGTAGCTCAGTTTCCTGTTCTTAGCTCAAAGGAGTGGCACCCGGTGTGGTCTTCTGCTGACTGTCTCGCCCATATGCCTCAAAGTTGGACGTACTGTCGTTCAGAGAAGAGAGCTCTTCTGCCTACCTTGGTTGTAACGGGCAGGCGATTTGAGTCACTGGGTTTGCCTTCTATAAGCTCGAACCAGGTCTTGCCCATCTCCTCGGACCTTCTGGCATCAACAAGGCCATTTACGGCCAACAGAAACTGACGACTCACTGGAATGTTTTTTCTTTTTCGGACCATCTCTGTAAACCCTAGAGATGGTGTGCGTTGAAAATCCCAGTTCGATCCGCAGTTCTGAATAATCAGGACAGCCCTTCGCCACCAACAAAACCATGCAACGTTCAAAGGCATCAAATCCCTTTCTTCCCCAACTGATGCTGGTTTTGAACTGCAGGAGATGGTTCTTGATCATGTCTACATGCCTAAATGCACGAGTTGCCGCATGTGATGGCTGATTAGAATAAGTGTTAACAGAGCAGTTGGGACAGGGTACCTAATAAGTGGCCAGGGTGAGTGTATCTGTGTATATGTATGTATATATATCTCAATGCTAAATTAATTTGGGGAGAGAAAGGAGAATTGTGTGTAAATAATTCAAGGGGGTTGTTACTATAACTGGAAGCAAAACTATATTCATGCGGGGCACTATAATATAATAGATAATTATATATTAATGACTACTGGGGATGGGCGACAAAATCAAAATTGTTTCAGGAATGGTATATTTATTCAGATTATTGAAAATACTAAATAAAACACTAAGGAATTTACAATAATCGCTACTATAGAAATCAAATTACTGTAGAAAAACACTGCCCATCTGCAAAAAACAAGCCTCAGACTTGTATTTAAATGGAACTTGTACCAAATTACAGTTTTGGCAGATTGGAAGTAAAACAAAATGGGAAATAGATGTTTCAGGACGGAAGTTAATTATAGATTCTTACTCTGAATCCTCTCCTCTTACTTCATGCTATGGAATCAATAGATATTGACTTGTATATTTCAAACACAAGATTAATCGATAGAGATGAGTGTTCCTGTGGTGCTGTATAAGTGTTGCCTCATGACAGAAGCTGGGAACTGGACAAAGTTGAGAGTAGTTCCTCTGCAAACTTGGAGAAGATGATCGATAGTATCGCTGAAGCTTTCACATCCGCTCACTATCTGCAATTATTTTTGTATAGAACAGGAAATATATACAGGACATGGTGGCGTCAGGCTGGAAGATGATGCATGGCGGCCATTGGGACTGTTCGCAGACTCCGGGAGTATGTATACCATAAATCTAAAAAAATTAAGTAAGGCCTGAATGTTTATCCCTGCCACCCACGACCTGAACTCTACACTTCCTTTTCTACTGACTTCGCTACTTCTAGAAGTTGCACCTTCTCTTAACGTAATCACCTCTTCATATTTAGTTGATTACTCTCACTCTCTGACTTTTCTATCACTCCCATGAGCTCAACACAGGATCAAATGAATTTGAGTGGGACCATTCAGCTAGCTGGTATTCTGTGGATGTATCTCTCCCATCTATATTCTTCCCATACCATAAGTATACAGTTCAGGGTGGATGAGCTGTGATTTCTCCTTATATATACCTGTGTGACCGGAACCTGTATAATTATTATTATAAACGGTTATTATCTTCATCATATTCTCCATACCATAAGTATACAGTCAGGGAGATGAGCTGTGATCTCTTATACCTGTGTGAACAGGAGACATGTGAATATATTAGTAACTGTGATTATCCTCAATTATATTCTCCAACCATAAGTATCAGTCAGGGGCTGAGCTTAATTCCTGTATAACTGTGTAACATGGGAACTATGCAATTATTATAGTAACTGTGAGTATCCTCTCCCATCTATATCCTCCATACCATAAGTATGACAGTCGGGGAGGGTGAGCTGTGATCCCTTATATAAAACTGTGGGAACAGGAACCGTGTAATACTATTCGTAACTGTGATTATTCCTCTCTCCATCTAGCTCTCCATACCATAAGTACTACAGTAGGGCAGGCTGAGCTGTGATCTCCTTATATTAAAAAACTGTGGGACAGGAAAACTGTGTAATTACTATGAGTAACTGTGATTATCCTCTCTCTATATTCTCCATACCCTAAGTAATTTACAGTCAGGGAGGGCTGAGCTTTGTCTCCTTATAACTGGGTGACAGGAACCTGTGTAATTATTATTGTAACTGTGATCATCTCTCATCTTATTCACCATACCATAAGTATACAGTCAGGGAGGCTGAGCTGTGATTCCTGATAAACTGTGGACAGGAACATGTGTAATTTATTATTAGTAACTGTGATCATCCTCTCACATCTATATTCTCCATACATTAAGTATACAGTCAGGAGAGGTGAGCTGTAAACTCCTTAGAAATGTGTAACATGGAACCTATGCCATTATTATTAGTAACTGTGATATCCTCTCCATCTATATCATCCCTACCATAAGTATACAGTCGGGAGGTGAGCATGTGATCTCCTTTATTAAAATTGTGGGACAGGAACCTGTGTTAATTACATTAGTAAGTGAGTATCATCTCCATCGAGTATTCTCCATACCATAAGTATACAGTCAGGGAGGCTGAAGCGGTATGTGACTCCTTATAACTGTGTGACAGGACCATGGTTAATTATTATTAGTAAACTGTGACGTATCCTCGCCATCTATCTTCTACATACCAAAATATCAGTAAGGAGGCGAGACTGAGCTCCTTATACACTGTGTGACAGGAACGAGTGTAGTTGAATTATTAACCCCAGGTCCACTCTGCAAAAGAGTTTGTAGTTCTCGCGTGTTTTGCGGGGTGGTTCTCCGGGTACTCCGGTTCCTCCCACACTCAAAACATACGTTAGGTTGCTTTAGATTGTGAAGCCCATGGGGACAGGGGACCAATTTGATATGCTTGTGCAGCGCTGCGTAAATCTGTGTGCGCTACATAAATAAGAAAATCTTATGATTATTATTAGTTAAACTGTGATTCTCCTATCCCTCTATATTTCTCCATACAGAAGTAACAGTCAGGAGCTGAGCTGTGATCTCCTTATATATATCTGTGTGACAGACACTGTATAATTATATTAGTAACTGGATTTACTCTCCATTATATTCTCCCATACCATTAGAGTATACAGTCCAGGGAGGATGAGCTGTGAGCTCCTCATATGTAACGGTGTAAGAGGAACGATTCTAACCTGATTAGTAAGTCTGATAGGAGTTTCTGCCTCCTCCACTCTTGGATGGAGTCTGTGTTGTAAAGTCATCATACAGGAAGAGTGTGATGCAGGATGGGTGACAAATAATAGGGGTGATCCCCTTAAGAACACTTAATTCGGTGGAGGATGTATATCAGCAGTGATTGGCAGAATCACCGGGATTATAGACAGATTGGGAAAATGTAACTCCAAAGAGTGTGGAGCATGACGAGGGGGGATCCTTGAATCTTGCGTTATCCCTGCCCCTTCATGGCCAAGAATAACCATTGGGGAGATTATCATGCTCTTGCACCGGTAAAGAACATTTTTTATTTTTTTTGGTCCGTCTTTTTGACGTGGGGGTGTGGCCTTGTGAAAGGGGTTCTATGAGGAAAGGGGGTGTGGCCATAAGCAAATATAGAAAATTCAGGGAGGGTGCACACAAGTTAGACAACCAAAAGCAGGTCTAAAAGTTAGAAACGTGACAGTCCTATGCATCCGACAGATTGATTATAGCGAAACCGGAGCCGGCGACACATTAATGAATCCCCCCAATGTAGTCAGCATTGTCCGGAGTGTTCTAACCCTCCGGAGCAGTACAACTTGTTTTTCTAATTGCTGCTAATTTAAAGGTCAGCGATGTTGCAGAGATGCAAGAAGATAGAAGCTATTTACGGAGAATTCTCCGATGTTGTATTTCCTGGCCAGATGCAAACAAGCGCCATTTATATTTCTTGCATCTTCACATCGTACATAATATCCGCTCTCTGCAGATCGCATACAAATCCACCTCCTGCAATTGTGACCAGATGGTATCTATCTAGTAGTAAAATATCTTGTTACACGGAACCCGCATCCACACTATGGGAGGCGGCAGGCGAGTGGGATAAACACGGGGGGGATAGAGATGTTCGTGCGGGATCGTAGGGATTATTCTTCTCGGAATCTTCTCCAATAAAAACTTATATGTAGACATGATATTTATTTAGCGTCAAATTCACTGCGAGTGGCTGGGTAATCAGGACTCTCAATGGGTGTGGGTGCGTAACTCAGGACTCTCATCTCCAATCACGTGTGTGGGGCAGAGTAATCAGGACTCTCACTCTCAATAAATTATGATGGGGAGGGGAAACTGTCAATCACTGTGTCTGGGTGGAGTAAAGGGACTCCAATGTCAATTCACTGTGTGTGTGGCGGGTAATCAGGACTCTCACTCTCAATAAATATGTGTGGGAGGGGAAACTGTCAAATCACTGTGTCTGGGTGGAGAGTAATCAGGACTCTCACTGTCAATCACTGTGTCTGAGGTGGAGTAATCAGGGGACTCATGCACTGTCAATTCACGGTGTGTGGGCGGGGTAGGTATCAGGGCTCTTCCTGCCAATTGGTGTGTGGGTGGAGTAAGTCAGGACTCATCACTGTTGTGTGGGCGGGGTAGGTAATCAGGACTATTCCTGCCAAGTGGTGTGGGGGGGAAGTTAAGTAATAAGGGACTCTCACTGGTGGTGTGGGCGGGGGTAATAGGACTATTATGCCAATTGGTGTGTGGGGGAGTAGTCAGGGACTCATCTGTGTGGGGCGGGAGTAATCAGGATTTACGTTTAGGAATATCACTGTAAATGGACTATAAATGCATACTGGAATAATATTTTACGAGTGTGAGTATATCTATTGTAGGATTGCGGTGCACTATTTGTTTGTTAGAGTTCGAGGGTGCAGCAGACCCGGTGTAACTGCCAATAATGAAACTAAAAAAATATGATCATACAGTAACATAACCATTGTGCATGGACATCCACAGTAGTTCTAATATTCTGTCCTATGGAGTCTGTCTATTTTTAGGGTGGGAGAAACACTGTTCTTACAGGGCCAAATCGAGGAAAAACCCAAGTATTTTGTGGCCTGTAATCCTGTCAGGACGTCCTTCGTAAGTAGTAAATGGTTACTTATTTGCGGCTTGCTTTTGTATAAACTGATTATAGGACCATAAAACATAAAGGGAAAGGTGCACCATGTTGGGATACCCTATGAATATGGCATGACCTTGTACAATGCCGCCCAAGGTTAGTAGATGGCCCCAATGCTATCTGGGTCCGCCGTGAGGTGGCACCACGTGCTGCGATCGGAAGGGATGGTAAGGCGCGGTTGCATCCCAATGGGAAATACGTCCAGAGAGTCCGGGTCTACGGGGAACAGTTCCCTTCTTTACTGAAGAAAGTGGGTTGCAAAAACAATACAAGAAAACACAGGCGGTTCTCCAATCTCCTCCCTGGGAGAAGAAGGGTTCATGCTGAGCAGTGGCCTGGGTAGCTGTCCTCTCTTTCTCAGAGGCTGGTACCCTGGTGAACAGGCTAGGGAGCCAGGGTCTATGGCCACAGATCCCCGTCTCCATTCTTCTTTGGTGCTCAGGTAGACATACAGTCTTCTCCTCAAAGCTTCTTTTCCCCAACTGCAGACACTAAGACTGGGCTGCTTCTCTTTAAAACTTCTATTTCATCACAAACAAGGACAAGGCATTCTCCCACACACTAGCATTGAGGCCCCCATGAATTCTATGGCAGGAAAGTTCTAAAGTGAAACAACTTTCCAGACAGCACCGGTTCATTCAATAGTCAGGCTGTCTGCCGGCTGTAGTAAACAAAAGTCTTCTTTAGCTGGGGAAATTATGGCTCTCTTTAGTTCGACGATGCACAGTCAGAAATGTCCATCAAAGCCATAAACATTTGTCACAGTCTAGATAGATACCGTACTACTCCAAACGGGAGAGGTATTATCAAACATAAGATTACCAAAATTAAACCTGATGGAAATAAAGTGAATAGTTCTGACGGTATAGGAGGGAAAATTAAATGTCCAAAAGTTCAATGTCCTGATCCTGGGCAAACTACATGTGAACGCACAAGAAAACAATCTGGAGAAAGTGTAACAGCGAGTCCACGGAGCTCGTACACAGAAGCCCCTGAATACTGCAGAACCTGCTCCAACCACATTCATCTATCTGATACCTGCCCACCTGCTGGTCAGTTATAACCATCACGTTGAAAATCAATTTTATTCAAATTCTAAGATATTATAATGAAAGTGTAAAAACAAAAAAACCTTCAACAAAATAGAATCACAATGTTTAGTGACATAGACAAACAAGAAAAAAATGATTTTTTTAAAGGTGGAATATAAATATTTAGGAGTTGTGGTTGTAATTTCTTGTCTTCTCAGGGTATAAAGTGCAGAGAGCACAAATTTTATGGCGATACACAAAAAGAGTTCTGTGCCATGTCACGATTAGGGGAGGTGTATTATTCCATGGGGAGTGTCCATTGCCTTAATATTTGTAGAGAGAGTCAAGTCAACCACCACTCTTTAAAGGCATTGTCTAGAGGTTGAATGAAAACACACCTGACCAATGGGTCGTGTGGGGTGTTGTACCTAAACTACTCCCATCTCTATACAGCGGAGGCCTCAAAAACCGGACGAACCATGCGTAAGAAGTGGCATGTTGTTGGAAGGAAGCAGAAAAAAACCCCTTAAAATCCATTATGATAAACCAAGGCGACACTGAAACCACCAGTCCTGGTCCTGCGAATCTATGAGTTATATCGAATATTTGTTATACACGGCTCCTTCATTCTAATATCAGCTTTTACAATGTATGCACATGAGCCAGCGGATCTCAGTTACAGAGACCCTCGTTTCCAGCTTCAAAGGCTGTACACTGCCCCCTTTAAACTGTAGTGAATGAATAGCGGGAGGGGAAATGGTCAGTGTGACAGCCTAAAAGCTACGAATAGAGGGGTTCAGGTGGCCTCTCAGCTTTTTAAAATTTTTAAAAAAGGTTGTTATAGAGGGAAGGAAGAAGAGGCAATGGATATGAAATAAAAGAAGATTACCACAGTCCCGGTTGCCGGATCTAGTGAGTATGTCCCTCCAGGGTTATACGGATGGATTTTAATGGTAAAAGACTGTCGTTACATCGGTTGACACGTAAGGATTGTCAAGCATATCACAGTCCTTTTTGTTTGCTTGGATGTGCCGTACACTGGGATCTTTATCTGAACTGTATGAGACAACCTCATGAGGTGTTGGACATTCCCTATATCAGATCAAGGGAAGGAACCTTTAGGCCACTAACACACGGTCAGTATAGATCAGTATTTTACACAGTCATTTTGGCCAAAAAAAGCATGTAACCATGTACCCATATCAGATCTGATGCAAAATAATGTTGAGTTAGACTTAAATTATGTCAAAAAAAGTTGTATAATCCCCAATATCAGTTTTGGATCCCAAAAGATGAACAAGGGGGAAAAAAGAGCATCAGTAGAGATGCAGCGGGCGATGCCAATCACTGTGCCAAGAAGAACAACGGTAAACCTGATGGAACGGAGTCTGATGACATCTGCGTCAGACAAATACTAATGATAATCCACAGACAGTAGCTGAAGCCTTACAAAAATCCTATGTATACAGGACACAAAGGACGACAGGACGGCCCATAGGTTACCAGACGGACCCCCTGGCCCACTGGAAATCTGGTTGAAGTCTCTGGAGGTTACTATAGTCCTCAGGACGGGCCAAGGATCAGCGTAGGGTCTGGATATGAGATTTTATAATAATCCTAGTACCAGTACAGCAAAAAATTTGAAACTCCAAGGTCATGGGGCAAAAAAAATTTTCTGGATATCTACAATTATAAAAATACAGTTTCGATTGTAATACAAATTCAACTTAAGAACAACCTATGGAACATATCTTGTATGCACCGGGGACTTCTTACCAGGGATATCGGACCGGATAACCGGACCCCCAATAATCAAAAGAACAGGTCTTCCTCTGGGACAAAACCCCCTTGAAACATTGAGAACAGAATATGGAGTATTGACGGAGTCCTATGAAGTATCCTATGAAGGGCCAACACGTCCTGTACGGGATGTTGGAAATGATGTGAATATGATACTAAGATTGGAGTTTTGTCTCCTACAAATAACGTTTTTTGGTTTTTCCCCAGTGGGATGTGTTCTGTGATGGGAATTAGGAAGGATTCAGCGAGCCCGGAGAGAAATACAAACCAAACGTGAGTCCTTTCCCCTTTAGTATTCGATGGGTGCCTGGTTGATGGAGGATTGCCAGTCCCGTGCCCCAGGGTGGGTGCGTGTAATGGTGCAATGGGCCCGTTTTGTGCCCCAATATACTTACAGTTGTATTTGGGGAGAATGATCGTATGTGTGTTATTATGGGAGTACTGAGTGAGGACGTCTAGGGGTGACGGATTCGGGAATTCGGGTCATGGGTCTTGGCGTCCTCGTCAAAAGTTCTGCATAATTACAAAATATTTCTTACTGACAAAGATTTATTTGGGTCAATCTGATTACATACTATATATAAAGGGGTGTCTATTTATTGTAAACAACGTGTTAAAGGAGTTACGCCAACTTGATGGGGTAACAATCTGACAGGAGGGTCAAGACACACATCATGAGAATGACAGCGAGGTACGTCTCGAAATGAGTAGGTGCCTTTCATTCAATTTAAAACTATGAAAGAGTGTCGGAAAGTGCTGAGCACCAGCGCTTGGTACCTGGACACTACACGGACAGCATGAGTGTGTTGGAGATTGCTGAGTATAGTGCTTGTCGATTACGTCCTCAGTTTTGAATTCCAGGCCGGTCCCCTAGTACTGGAACGACCCATAGTTAAAGACGGACCCCTTGGCTACGGTGACCTCTGGTTGAAGTTCTGATGTTACTTATAGCCCAGACGCTAAGGATCAGCTGTAAGTGGGTCTGTAAAGAAGCTGTATTAAGAACATGGTCCAAGGTACAGAACAATGTTGAACGACAATGTAAGGGGCACAAAAAATTTTTGTCGGAGGATCTACAGTATAACTCTACAGTTGACTAACACAAATTCAGAATAGAACAAAAACCATGGACATATGTAGAACCCGGTGACTACTGCCGACACGATTAAGGAAACTACCACTAAGAGGAAGCCGTGTAGTTGGTGTGGTCTCGGCCGACGCTCTTGCTCAATGACCGTTTAGGGAATAGTTAACAAATAGCCACTGAGCTGGGGGCACCCGGTTGCATGAATAAGGGCTCCCAAGACTATTGATTATTTGAAAGTTGTGTACAACAAGTAAAAGCTAAAGAAGTGCGTGAACTCAGTACCGAACTTGGCTGCGAGAGCTGCAGGGTTTTGAATTGGGACGGCCAGCGCACAGTGATAATGGGGAGCAAGATCGGGCGCTGGTAAGGGCACGGCAGTGAAGATCATGGGAAAAATGGATCTAGAGATCATCCGAAGATGGGTTCACAATATCAGAATCATGAGTACTCCTATAGATGGTCACACATATCAGATCCTAGAGATCATCCTATAGATGGGTCACACATATCAGATCCTAGAGATCCTCCTATAGATGAGTCACACATATCAGATCCTAGAGATCATCCTATAGATGGGTCACACATATCAGATCTCGAGCTCATCCTATAGATGGGTCACACATATCAGATCCTAGAGATCATCTGATAGAGGGTCACAACATCATCGATCCTAGAGATCATCCTATAGATGGGTCACACAATCAGATCCTAGAGCATCCCTATAGATGGGTCACACATACAGATCTAGAGATCATCCTATAGAGGGTCAAACACATATCAGATCTGTAGAGATCCTCTATGAGTGGGTCACACATATAGATCCTAGAGATCCTCCTATAGATGGGTCACACATATCAGATCTGAGATCATCCTATAAGATGGGTCACACATATCAGATCCTAGAGATCATATAGATGGGTCACACATATCAGATCCTAGAGATCTCCTATAGATGGGGCCACACATATCAGATCATAGAGATCATCCTATAGATGGGTAACATATCAGGGGCACACCGGCATGTGAGGGGGGCACTCCGGCATGTGAACGGGGCACTCCGGCATGTGAACGGGGCACTCCGGCATGTGAACGGGGCACTCCGGCATGTGAACGGGGCACTCCGGCATGTGAGGGGGGCACGCCGGCATGTGAGTGTGCTTGGTTTAGATGCACAGCATCCTTGTGGTAGATTTCAGTCCAGTAAAAATGGGTCCTTCAATACCCAAATAAGCCCCCTCCAGGGAGTCTGTATATCCTTGTAGTCTCCTATATATTAGCGCGTTTACGGTGTCTTCCTCTTAGACTTCCTCTCCTCACATCCGCACTGTTCTACCTGGTCATAAAAAATGCAAGACCTTTTCTCATGAGCGCAGGAGCCATTTGTGATGCACAACAAAGATTTAGCAAATCAGCGATTTCTCTATTGTCTTTAGTGGAGAACTGGTAAATCTGCTGCACCCTGCACTTACCACACCGGCTCCTAACCAGCGCTTCTTAAGAAGCATTTCTTCTACAATTAAATAATAAAATTAAAATTGATAAATTTCTATTTAAAAAAAAATTGAAAAAAAACCCAAAACCCCAATCAATACAATAAATGTATAAAATACAGGTTTAAAAAAATAAAATAAAAAAATTTCAGCAGGTTCCTGCTACAGGTGTGACCATTCCATCCAGGTTCCATATACAGGCGGTCCCCGGGTTACGTACAAGATGGGTTCCTTGGCTTTGTACTTAAATTGAATTTGTATGCAAGTCAAAATTGTATATTTTATAATTGTAGATCCAGACAAAATTTTTGGTCCCAGTGACAATTGGATTTTCTAAATTTTTTGCTGTAATGGGACAAAGGATTATCCATAAAGCTTCATTACAGACACCTTACAGCTGATCATTACAGACACCTTACAGCTGATCATTGCAGTCTGGGACTATAGTAACATCCAGAGACTTCACCAGAGGTCACAGTGGGCAGAGGGGTCCGTCTGTAACTAGGGGTCGTCTGTAAGTCGGGTGTCCTAAAGTAGGGGACCGCCTGTACTCCTAAAAATAATTATGTATTACAACAAGAAATTGGGATGTATCGCCAGACCACTAGGCAGGTAAAGGGGAGTTCCCACTTTGGGATATTAATGTAATTTTCTGTATGATGAAAAATGATACAATTTCCCAATATACTTTCTGTATAAATTCCCCACGGTTTTCTAGATCTCTGCTTGCTGTCATTCTATATGAAGCTTCTATGTTTACTTCCTGTGGACAGAAATCTGACCATGGTCACACAGGTGCCCAGCTTGTTATATCACACAGTAATCAGAGCTGTGTGGTGTAACGAGCCCTGCACCTGTGTGACCATGGTAAATATAGAAGTTTTCCACAGCAGGACAGCGAGCAGAGATCTAGAAAACCATGAGGATTTAAAGGCAACCTGGCACCACATTTGCACATATACAGCCAGTGACAGGTTTCTATAGAGCTCTAATAACTGACTGACGCCTTCTTTTAGCTAAAAATTTTATCTTATATTTATCTTATATTATCTGGCATCAGAGGGGGCTATCCTGCTAGGCCGGCCCCTCCCATCTATTCCTCCCCATGCCATATGCCTCCTTACTGGTCACAGTTCATGTCATGTGACCAGAGTGACATCATCGCAAGTACTTTAGCCTCTTAATAATAGCAAACTGTACCCCATGCATGTATGTGACGATATGAAGTCACTGCAGCCTCCATTTACTTCTACTTCTCTCCATCCTCCATGGAGGCTGCTGTGATTTCATGTAATCACATACATAATGTACAGTTTGCTATTATTAGAAGGTTAAAGGACCTGCAATGATGTCACTGGTCACGTGTCATGAATGTCACTGTGTAAAAAATTGGACACAATATTTCCCATCTGCACGTAGAGGTTTATATGTCTGTAGTTGAATATCACCAGACGGTCCCTAAGTACAAGGAGGCAGAGCAGTGATATGAAGAGACACAGAGCTGTCAGTCAGAATAATGGGGCGTGGCTCACTGCCAGCCTGAGAGAGAGAAGACTCACCGATACCAGAGATGAGTCACAAAAGCTAATTTGCATATCAGAAAACCGTCTGTAATTAAGGTACAGTGCTAATTTAAGGCAATATGGGCAGGACTTGTAAACCTTTATCAGGAGGCATTGTTAGTCAGGGGGGTCAAAATCTGCTGACAGGTCCCCTTTAATACTGAAAGTATATTGGAAATTTGGATAATGCTTAATTATTCAAACGATATCAATGACTGGTTGAAATGAGAATACTCCTTTGGGTGCGGTCACACGTCGCGTTTACCGCATGCGTTTAAAAACGCATTGCAATAGCTGAAGAGGGATTTGCCTAATTATACAGCTGTTAACAGGTGTGTTTACAAAACACAACTGTAAACGCATGTGTAAACACACGTGTTAACAGCTGTTTAATTAGGTAAATCTCCCTTCAGCTGTTTTAAATGCATGCGGTAAACGCGACGTGCGACCGCACCCTTTATAGGCATCTGGAGACTTATAGCCATTGATGCTCCACTAGTGGATTTTGGCGAAATATGCAAATAAGTTTTCCAGGATAGGACAAGAAAAACCACGCCTCTTTTGCTACACTGTACTGAGGAGACGCAATGAAGCGGGAATTTTGGGTATTATTAATGTAAGAATATGGACAGTGAGACGGCTGATGTCATTCAGATATAAAACAATCAGTAAAATTGTGTTATAAGGTACAGTCTGTGTATATAGGAGGTGACAGTTACCACTATATACACCTATAGATCTGCACTGACGACTATGCGCCGGTCCTTAGCATTGACTTCCTATGCAGGGGGAATAAATAGCTCCAGGAGGGAAGCGATCGTAACCGTACATTAGTGTTAATGGAGCCGGAGACGACATAAATGATTAATATCAACTATTTTACAGATTGTCAAGTATGAAAAGTTCAGGTATATTGATTGTTTTTTATGTGCGTTATTAGTGGGACGTCTAGGTCCATGAATAACTTATACTTCAGCTATTTTATTACCAGTTCTTATGTTAAACTGTTGTATGGCCATTCCATGGCTCCTACAGAAAACACGTAGAAGCGTAGCGCGCAGCCAGGACCGCCAATAGGAGTTTTGTGCCCCCCCCCCAATTATTATACTTATACCTATACATTCATAAGTATGAAACTAAGGGCTCATGCAGGTGGCGCATGCGCTAGGATTGCGGACATGTGAGGTTCGTGTGCAGCCCGCGTTGTATCTCATCCGTTTTTTCACATCTGCAAAGAAGACCCATAAGAATCAATGGGTCAGTAGGATGCCATCCGCAAAAAAAGGATAGCATACGGACCTCAAAAACGTCTGTTTGAATGAGCCCTAAAACAGGCCCTAGGCTATAAGGATATTTTGGTGTTCCTAATGGTCCAGAGTTTATAAAAAAATCTGAAGGTTTTTTTTTTTTTTGCATAAAAACAAATACAACAAAACTTGTTACCTATAAACTAAAACGTAAGTAAACGTATTACATGAGGAAACCCAGCTTACTACATACATACCAGAACCAAGAATACCACATAGATACGTAACCAGAACTAAGAATACTACACAGATACGTTACCAGAACTAAGAATGCTACATAGATACGTAACCAGAACTAAGAATACTACATAGATACGTAACCAGAACTAAGAATACTACACAGATACGTTACCAGAACTAAGAATACTACACAAAAACGTTACCAGAACGAAGAATACTACACAGATACGTAACAAGAACTAAGAATACCACACAGATACATTAACAGAACCAAGAATACTACATAGATACCAACATGGGGAGAGAAAAAAAAACTGGACCGCACATCCACACATCACACAATGATCTACTGCCGCTAGGCTAATTATATAACAAACTCGAGGTTCTTAGTTACATTTTGATCTAATTGTATAAGCTCACCAACCACTTCACGGTGACCTCTTTATGGTGGGTCCCTACGCTATTATGTGCGGCATCACATGGTCGCCCACCACCGCTGCAGCACAGCGCCGGCAGGTTGCCCCCCAGTACCCATACTGGCGTAATAGCGTAGGGACCCACCATAAAGAGGTCACCATGAAGTGGTTGGTGAGCTTATACAATTTGATCAAAATGTAACTAAGAACCTACAGTTAGTTATATAATGTTGCCTAGCGGCAGTAGATCCATTGTGTGATGTGTGGATGTGCGGTCCAGTTCTTTTTTCTCTCCCCATGTTGGTATCTGTGTAGTATTCTTGGTTCTGGTAACGTTTCTGTGTAGTATTCTTGGTTCTGCTAACGTATCTATGTAATATTCGTAGTTCTGGTAACGTATCTAGGAATACTACATAGGTACGTTACCAGAACCAAGAATACTACACAGATACGTTACCAGAACCAAGAACACTACATAGATACGTTACCAGAACCAAGAACACTACATAAATATGTTACCAGAACCAAGAACACTACATAGATACGTTAGCAGAACCAAGAATACTATTTAGATTTGTTAGCAAATAACAAATATTTCCTTTGTCTATTCCAGTGACCTGCTGTCTTCAGATTACGTGGAGAGACATATAACAAAAGACGGGAGCACAGTAGAAATGAAGGTAAGTTATTTCTGGTTGTGTTTACGTGATAACTGCAGCAAAAGGCAACCGTAAGGTGTCACCGTTCAGTGTTTATACTGCAGTGTGTCAGTCTACACTGCAGATGTCGCATTCTATTCGTGGACCAGGAAGGTCAGACAGAAAACCTCCAGGTGACTGGTTGTAGTACAGCGTTCTCTCACACAGATAGAACTAATATGTGGCAGTATGGTTGGATGCAATTGCATTGCATTGCTGAGATGTGTATTATGATGTTCTGCAGCAGCTGAGATGTGTATTATGATGTTCTGCAGCAGCTGAGGTGTGTACTATGATGTTCTGCAGAAGCTGATGCATATTGTGATGTTCTGCAGCAGCTGAGGTGTATACTTTGATGTTCTGCAGCAGCTGAGGTGTGTAGTATGATGTTCTGCAGCAGTTGAGCTGTATACTATGATGTTCTGCAGAAGCTGATGTGTGTATTATGATGTTCTGCAGAAGCTGATGTGTGTATTATGATGTTCTGCAGAAGCTGTGGTGTGTATTATGATGTTCTGCAGAAGCTGTGGTGTGTATTATGATGTTCTGCAGCAGCTGTGGTGTGTATTATGATGTTCTTCAGCAACTGAGGTGTGTATTATGATACTTTGGAGAAGGTTTGTTTTGTTTTATGATGTGCTCAGCAGCTGAGGTGTGTATTATGATGTTCTGCAGCAGCTGAGATGTGTATTATGATGTTCTTCAGCAACTGAGGTGTGTATTATGATGTTCTGCAGCAGCTGAGATGTGTATTATGATGTTCTGCAGCAGCTCACATGTGTATTATGATGTGCTCAGCAGCTGAGGTGTGTATTATGATGTTCTGCAGCAGCTGAGGTGTGTATTATGATGTTCTGCAGCAGCTGAGGTGTGTATTATGATGTTCTGCAGCAGCTCACATGTGTATTATGATGTGCTCAGCAGCTGAGGTGTGTATTATGATGTTCTGCAGCAGCTGAGTTGCATATTTTAATGGCTTAATTTTCCCACATGTCAATAAGAAATTTCTCCTGTATATCTACCATAAAATACTCTAACATTCCGCTTGCCCGTCTAACATTGACCTAGTTTCCGTCGTGTGGGTCTGTTTGCATACAATATATTGGTTATTTTTGGCCACTTACCACTCCTATGTTGTGAGCTATATTTAGCCCAGGAGAGATGTCACTTTGCTGTAACGCAGCGCTGTACATAATTCACTATCATCCGGGACGAGTTCTATCAGCACTGAACCAGAACGTCTTCATAAACCATTTAAAGGGAGACTCCACCTTGTTCTGTCCTATGAAATAAACATGGGGAAGGTCTTGCCTCTGCTTATCTGAGGGGAGCCCACTTATCTCTTACCATTGTGGGGTCTTCTCTTTTAGAGGTTCAAGTAAAGTATAAGGGGTACATCTTGTTTTGGAGGGGCTTTCAATGGAACACATCCTATGACAGGAGGTAGATGTATATCTCCCAAATTTAGGGATGTCAAAGCCCTGCCTTTTCCCTGCCCATTACCACACCCTCTAATGTGCCCAAAAAGTATGATATCCCCATAGCCCTAACATAGTATAATGCCCCTTTCCTGTGGCCCACCAACACTGTATGGTCTCCCATCTTATGGACCCCACTCTGCGCCCCATCCTGTGGTACACATAATGTATAATGCCCCCTCTATGCACCAACTAATAACCCCCCTTTTCTATAGACATATCGTAAGTGCCCCTGGTTTGTCATGCTTGATTGTTATAGTAGATTTCCTTTGGCACATATAATGCCTCCTTTTCTGTTGTCCCCCATTTAAAATGTCCCCTATTTTCTACCCAACTCCTTATAATTTCTGTAGCCTCGCCCTCCTTCCCCGTAGCACCCCCGTTAATAATGCCCCCATCATTATAATGCATCTGTTAACCCCCTTCTCCTTTCTTGCTCCTTTGTACAGCAGCGGCAGAGTTTTAATGGTGGAGCAGGAAGCTGTCGGCTCCTTGCTTCACCACTGTACGCAACTCTGTGTGCATCCAAAAATAAATCCAGGACCGTCCAACAGAATCCGGGACGGTTTGGAGATGCATATTGGCGCGGCGTGAACTTTGTCAAGTTGAAGACCAAAGACCATTACTCAAATGAACAGTCCGTTAAAAAATGCATGCCTTTTTGTCCATTTTTAATTGCGAAAATTCGGAAAACCGGACAAAAACGGATGCGGTTTTTAAGGGACTGCTCAAAAACGGCCCAAAACCGTGTTCAAAACGCCATGTGTTGCATCACCCTAAGGCTACAATAATCAGCTGTAAAAGTTATCACAGGTGTCTGTAATGAAGCTTTATTGTTACTCCTGGTTCTGATGACCAATTGTCACAGAGACCAAAAAAATTCTGTCTGGATTTACAATGATAAAATATACAGTTCCGACTTACATACAAATTCAACTTAAGAACAAACCTACCGAACCTATGTTGTATGTAACTGCCTGTAATTGAAATTGCATCCCGAGGACGTCCTAGTGGGGCCCTGAAAAATTACTTATTTTTATTATAAATTTATTATATATTATAAGTAATAGGTAATTTCATTATTATCATTAAACATGATGAGTTTCAGACTTACAAAGCCTTTTTTATCCCAGAGTTATGTTGGCAATTTAAAGGAAATCTACCATCACAATCCATCCTGATAAACCAGGGACATTACTCATAGATCCAGGCACCGGGACTGTGGGAATCTCCTCATATGTGTTATCCATGGCTTCCTGCCTTCTAAAATCAACTTTAACAATTATTCTAATGACCCAATAGAAAACCCCATTATCATTGGGACCTTTAAGTTTTGGAAGCTACAGCAGCTACAGACAGGTGTATCAGTGCAATGCTTATTTTCACCTGCGGGGGTGCTGTAGGATATCACTGTGATCATACGATCCAGGATCGTCAGTTCCGACGCCGCAGAATCTGACAAAAACCATGTTGCCAAAAAAGAAATGCGCCATCGTAATGCCCCTAGTTTGTGGCAGCTGAACAATTAAAATTCCTTGATAAAAGTCTCAGTCCATGGCGGCCCCTTCCCCCCAGACCCTTCTCATTGTGTCTTATTTAATATTATTAGCGTGAGATCTTAGGATCCTTTGTGGTTTTATGGACTGGTCTCCACCTCGATTCCTTCCTGGACCTAATCTCCTGGAGTATTCAGCTTTGTGCCGGTCCGGTCTGTACAGGATCCCATTCATTCTGGAGAATTCCTCTCGCACCAGGCAGAGGGGGACGTGATCTGACTGGTAGTGAACTCGTCCATCAGCCTCAAAGGATGGAAGAACAAAAAATACCTTGAAGAGGAAGAAGGAATGAAAAGGCCGCCAGTCGCGCTGCCACAGGGGTCCAGTGATGTCATTTTGGCTGAGAGAACAATCGCTATTCACTGGGCAGCGCCACATAGAAATCACATTACTGACTGCGCATAGGAAAACATTAGGCTTCCAGAGCTGTTACACTGTCTGTGTTACAGAGCTGTTATACTGTGTGTGTGTTACAGAGCTGTTATACTGTGTGTGCTCCAGAGCTGTTATACTGTGTGCGCTCCAGAGCTGTTATACTGTGTGCGCTCCAGAGCTGTTATACTGTGTGTGTTCCAGAGCTGTTATACTGTGTGTGTTCCAGAGCTGTTACACTGTATGCGCTCCAGAGCTGTTACACTGTGTGCGCTTCAGAGCTGTTACACTGTGTGTGCTCCAGAGCTGTTATACTGTGTGTGTTCCAGAGCTGTTACACTGTGTGTGCTCCCGACCTGTTATACTGCATGTGCTCCAGAGCTGTTATTCTGTGTGTGCTCCAGAGCTGTTATACTGCGTGTGCTTCAGAGCTGTTATACTGCGTGTGCTTCAGAGCTGTTACACTGCGTGTGCCCCACAGCTGTTACACTGCGTGTGCCCCACAGCTGTTACACTGCGTGTTCACCCGGGCTGTTCCACTGAGTGTGCCCCGGAGCTGTTCCACTGCGTGTGCCCCCGGAGCTGTTCCACTGCGTGTGCCCCCGGAGCTGTTCCACTGCGTGTGCCCCCGGAGCTGTTCCACTGCGTGTGCCCCCGGAGCTGTTCCACTGCGTGTGCCCCCGGAGCTGTTTCCACTGCGTGTGCACCCGGAGGGTTCATGCGGGCCCCAGGAGTGTTCCCACTGAGGGTGCCAACGGGAGCTGTTCACTGCGTGTCCCCGAGAGTGTCCACTGCGTGTGCCCCCGGAGCTGTTCCACTGCGTGTGCCCCCGGAGCTGTTCCACTCCTGCGTGTGCCCCGGAGCTGTTCCACTGCGTGTTGCCCCCCGAGCTTTCCACTGCGTGTGCCCCCGGAGCTGTTCCACTGCGGGTGCCCCCGGAGCTGTTCCACTGCGTGTGCCCCCGGAGCTGTTCCACTGCGTGTGCCCCCGGAGCTGTTCCACTGCGTGTGCCCCCCGGATCTGTTCCACTGCGTGTGCCCCCGGAGCTGTTCCACTGCGTGTGCCCCCGGAGCTGTTCCACTGCGTGTGCCCCCGGAGCTGTTATAGTTTCCCACATTATCCTGATTCCTTGGGGTCCTAGTGGTCAGATTCTGGGCAATCTGTCCCGTGGATTTGAGATGAGTCTTTAAGAGGACAGTCCCATTAATCCGTGTTCTGCCTGTGCACGCATTGTGTGCATGCGACGGGCAGTGAGTGATGTCGTACTATTGATTTCCGTCCTTCAGCTTCCTGCACTTACATATTTTGACTGAAGGAAAAACTATAAATGGAAAAAAGAATCATTGGATAAGTTTCTCATAAATAGATTTTGTTTCCATGTGAAGTCATTTGTCAGTAGTCGGAAAGCCTCTTCCTAATTTCTAATGTGAAATATCCTGTAGTCAGTGACACTATCATTGGGGTCCAGATGGCGAATTCCCTGTGTCAGGGGTCAGGATTGGATGGTAGCCACATAGATTACAGAAATTATCACACATTTATCCTAAGGATAAGTCCTAAGTATCAGATTGGTGGAGGTGCACGCTCAGCCTTCACTAAATTCAATACTGTACTGTATATGCCTTTAAGATAGGGGGCGCTGTGTAAATGTAAACCAGGGAAAGTTAAAAGGGGGCACTGTATATAAAATATGAAAAATGTATTTGTTGGTACTATATATTAATAATATATACTGTACCAAACTGTGTTCTGATGCTGTATTTCTGTACTTTGCTCGCTTCTGCTACTGCTTAGGACTGATCGTGGCTCTGGTGCTGTAATTCTTTATGTAGCCCAGTACTAGAGCTGCATATTTATACTAATTATGGTTTCAATACTGTATTTATGTACTGAACTTGGTTCTGGTTCTCTATTTATATAATGAGCTAGGTTCTGTTTCGGTATTTATATGCTGAGTTTGGTTCTGCTCTTCTATTTGTATACTGAGCTTTGTTGTGGTGCTGTACTTATATATTGAGCTAGGTTCTGTTGCTGTGTTTATTTACTGGGTTTGGTTCTGCTGCTATGTTTCTAAACAGAGCTTGGTTGTGGTGCTGTATTTATATAGTGAGCTAGGAACTGTTGCTGTATTAACATACTGGGGGTCATTTACTAAGGGCCCGATTCGCGTTTTCCCGACGTGTTACCCTAATATTTCCAATTTGTGCCGATTTCCCCTGAAATGCCCCGGGATTTTGGCGCACGCGATTGGATTGTGGCGCATCGGCGCTGGCATGCACGCAACGGAAATCGGGGGGCGTGGCCGAACGAAAACCCGACTGATTCGGAAAAACCGCCGCATTTAAAAAACAAAAAATGACGCGGAGCTTGCACTCACCTTCACCAGGAATAGGCCAGTGTACTTGAGTGCATTTCAGCGGGCCTCGGCGGACTTCAGCGCAGCAGCGCCACCAGGTGGACGTCGGAGGAACTACCTTAGTGAATCCCGGCCGGACCCGAATCCACCGCAGAGAACGCTCCGCTGGATCGCGAATGGACCGGGTAAGTAAATCTGCCCCACTGAGTTTGGCTCTGGTTCTGTAGTTTTATACTGAGCTTGGCTTTGCTCTTATCCTTATGTATTGAGTCAAGTTCTGGTGCTATATTTATAAAATGATCTTTTATAATAATGAGAGGCAATATAGTATAATCCTTGTATATATTAAAATTAAATGTGTATGTGAGTGTGTGTATGTATGTATATGTTTGTCAGTGTGTATATATCTCATATATATATATAATATACACTCACCGGCCACTTTATTAGGTACACCATGCTAGTAACGGGTTGGACCCCCTTTTGCCTTCAGAACTGCCTCAATTCTTCGTGGCATAGATACAACAAGGTGCTGGAAGCTCCTCAGAGATTTTGGTCCATATTGACATGATGGCATCACACAGTTGCCGCAGATTTGTCGGCTGCACATCCATGATGTGAATCTCCCGTTCCACCACATCCCAAAGATGATCTATTGGATTGAGATCTGGTGACTGTGGAGGCCATTTGTGTCCAGTGACCTCATTGTCATGTTCAAGAAACCAGTCTGAGATGATTCCAGCTTTATGACATGGCGCATTATCCTGCTGAAAGTAGCCATCAGATGTTACAGGGTACATTGTGCTCATAAAGGGATGGACATGGTCAGCAACAATACTCAGGTAGGCTGTGGCGTTGTACCAAGGGGCCCAAAGAGTGCCAAGAAAATATTCCCCACACCATGACACCACCACCACCAGACTGAACCGTTGATACAAGGCAGGATGGATCCATGCTTTCATGTTGTTGACGCCAAATTCTGACCCTACCATCCGAATGTCGCAGCAGAAATCGAGACTCATCAGACCAGGCAACGTTTTTTCCAATCTTCTACTGTCCAATTTCGATGAGCTTGTGCAAATTGTAGCCTCAGTTTCCTGTTCTTAGCTGAAAGGAGTGGCACCCGGTGTGGTCTTCTGCTGCTGTAGCCCATCTGCCTCAAAGTTGGACGTACTGTGCGTTCAGAGATGCTCTTCTGCCTACCTTGGTTGTAACGGGTGGCGATTTGAGTCACTGTTGCCTTTCTATCAGCTCGCACCAGTCTGCCCATTCTCCTCTGACCTCTGGCATCAACAAGGCATTTCCGCCCACAGAACTGCCGCTCACTGGATGTTTTTTCTTTTTCGGACCATTCTCTGTAAACCCTAGAGATGGTTGTGCGTGAAAATCCCAGTAGATCAGCAGTTTCTGAAATACTCAGACCAGCCCTTCTGCCACCAACAACCATGCCACGTTCAAAGGCCTCAAATCACCTTTCTTCCCCACACTGATGCTCGGTTTGAACTGCAGGAGATTGTCTTGATCATGTCTACATGCCTAAATGCACTGAGTTGCCGCCATGTGATTGGCTGATTAGAAATTAAGTGTTAACGAGCAGTTGGACAGGTGTACCTAATAAAGTGGCCGGTGAGTGTATATGTGTATATGTATGTATATATATCTCATATGCTAACATTAATTTGGGGAGAGAATTGTGTGTAATAATTCAAGGGGGTGTTACTATAACTGGAAGCAACTATATTACATTGAGGGGCACTATATATATATATATATATATATATATTAATGACTACTGGGGATGGGCGACAAATCAAAATTGTTTTCAGACTTTTATATTTTATTTCAGATTATTGAAACTAAATAAACACTAAGGAAATTTTACAATAAATGCTATAGAAACAATACTTTAGAAAACACTGCCCATCCTGCAAAAAACAAGCCTCAGACTTGTATTTAAATGGAACTTGTACAAATTACAGCTTTTGGCAGATTGGAAGTAAAACAAAATGGGAAATAGATGTTTCAGGAAGGAAGTAACTTATAGATTGTACTCTGAATCCTCTCCTCTTACTTCATGCTATGGATCACATAGATATTGCTGTATATTTTCAACACAAATTATCGATAGAGATGAGTGTTCCTGTGGTGCTGTATAAGTGCTGCCTCATGACAGAAGCTGGGAACTTGGCCAAAGTTGAGAGTAGTCCTCTGCAAACTTTGGAGCAGATGATCGATCGTATCGCTGAAGCTTTCACATCCGCTTCACTATCTGCAATTTATTTTATTAGAACTAGAAATATTATACAGGACATGGGTTGCGTTCAGGCTGGAAGATGATGCATGGAGGCATTGGGACTGTTCAGAGACTCCTGGGAGGTTATTGTATACCCATAAAATCTAAAAATTAAGTAAGGGCTCTGAATTTTTATCCCTGCACCCACGACCTGATACTCTACACTTCCTTTCTACTTACTTCGCTACTTCTAGAAGTGCATCCTTCTCTTAACGTAATCACCATCTTCATATTTAGTTGATTACTCTCACTCTCTGCTTTTCTATCACTCCCATGATGCTTCAACACAGTATCAAATGTATATTTTGAGATGGGACCATCTCATGCTAGCTGGTCTTCTGTGATTATCCTCCCCATCTATATTCTCCATACCATAAGTATACAGTCAGGGTGGCTGAGCTGTGATCTCCTTATATATAACTGTGTGACAGGAACCTGTATAATTATTATTATAACTGTTATTATCCTCTCCATCTATATTCTCCATACCATAAGTATACAGTCAGGGAGGCTGAGCTGTGATCTCCTTATACCTGTGTGACAGGAACCTGTGTAATTATTATTAGTAACTGTGATTATCCTCAATCTATATTCTCCATACCATAAGTATACAGTCAGGGAGGCTGAGCTGTAATCTCCTTATAACTGTGTAACATGGAACCTATGCAATTATTATTAGTAACTGTGATTATCCTCTCCATCTATATCCTCCATACCATAAGTATACAGTCAGGGAGGCTGAGCTGTGATCTCCTACTGCCTGCACAGGGGGAGCCCTCTGTAGGCTCTTGTATAATGTAGGGGGTAATGTAAGGTGTAATGGAGGGGTAATGTCATCTGGGCGCTGACCTTTAATTTAATAAATCTGCATTTTACATACATTTCTTCAATTGGGTGTTAGTCAAAACATTTTTTACCAGTGTGAAGATAATTTCCCATAAATGTAACCAAGTTGTTCCCTAGAAATAAGATTGTTGTCCTTGGATACAACCACTGCTGCTGGAGTTATTAAACAAAGAAACAAATAGTTCTTGCATATGTAATATCCAGGAGTTCCTGCATGTCCTGAAGCCGTCCTTTGATAATGATCGCTGAATCCAGGTGGTTGGGCAGGGATCGATAGTGTATGTGTGGCCACAGCTGCCAGAAAGTGGGGATGGTCCTGTCCAAGGACAGCCATCTTGTTTCTAAGGCACAACATACATTTCTGGAAAATTATCTTCACAATGGTACTTTTAAAAAAAAATAACATTTAAATGAAGAAATGTATATATGGCAGATTCATTAAATAAGATGTGAATCCCCAGATGGGAATACCCCTTCTGCTACAGTGCCCATACCCCACCTCTTAGACTAATCCTAATTAATAATAAGCAGACCTGAACCTGCTCTTCAGCCTGGAACTCGGCTATGGCTCACTCCCCACCGTTAACTCTTTAAAAGCCACCGGCAAAGCTATTTAAAAGGACATCTACCACCAGGATAAAGGATTGTAAACCATGCACACTGACCATACTGGTGTGTGTCCTCACTGGCACGATCCACTCTTATTTTAGCTTCCCATGTCCTTGTATTTACAAAAAAAAAAAGGCTTTAAAAATTATGCAAATGAGCTTGAGGGGCTGCAGGTTCCATAGCTGTTAAAGGCGTCCAGAGCCACTCTGGCTAATTTGCATAATTTTTAAAGCTTTTTTTTTTTCCTTTAAAGGCAACGAACATGAAGTTAAAAGAAGAGCGGATCCTACCAGAGGGGGCACAGCCCTGCATGTAAGTGTGCTTGGTTTACAATCCTGCATCCTGGTGGTACATTTCCTTTAAATGTATGCACAACACCATTTTCCTGAGGGTCAGAGCTCCCCATGACATCCCATTTAAAAGGGTAGCAGTTGCAATCAGTGGCAGTAGCGGGTGTGGGTGAGTGTTCAGGTTTGGCACCCTAACCTTAACAGGTCCGGTCATCCCTAGCCCCAAACTTTCATGTTAACCCCATGTACCCTTCTACTCCATGGATCCTGGAATTGTAACTCCGTATAGATGTGAATGTGTAGGCTCCATGTAAGATGACGTTGTTGTGACATAGACCCGTAGGATCCTCCAAACCACTTACCTCTAATATCTGCTCACAATTACTGCTCGCTCTGTATACAGATGCTATAAAGGACTTCCCGTGTAATGTACTCCTCTCACTCCTCAATCACTCCTTTGCTATCTTTATCGACATTAGACGTGACTTCGGAAGATCTTCTCCGTCCCCACTTCTAAGACCAATCAAGCTTACAATTTAATTTAGGGCGCAGGAAGATAAATAGACTTCCTGAAGGTCACAAGATGCTGACACCGGCACTGGAGCTTGACTATCCGACAAGTCCCTGACCATTTCTGCTGATCAATACCCCCCCACCCGCAGACCCCTCCACCATTACATGTCGTATTGAGTATGTGAAAGGATAAATCACCCTTGATGTATTATATAACGGCTACGGCAACGTCATCCGAAATTAGAAAAATCGCAGCAATTTATATCCAGTCCCTCGCCTTACATTTACATATACTGGAGGTCCCCAGGTTACATACAAGATAGGTTCCATAAGTTTGTTCTTAAGTTGAATTTGTATGTAAGTCGAAACTGTATATTTTACAATTGTAGATCCAGACAAAAACATTTTTTGTCCCAGTGACAATCGGATTTTTCAAAGTTTTTTGCTGTAATTGGACCAAGGATTAGCAATAAAGCTTCATTACAGACACCTTACAGCTGATCATTGCAGTCTGGGACTATAGTAACATCCAGAGACTTCACCAGAGGTCACAGGGGGCAGAGGGGTCCATCTTTATCTATGGGTTGTTTGTAAGTCGGGTGTCCTTAAGCACTGCCTGTACTGGAGGTCCCTGTGATCAAGGCTTGGAGATATTATTCCGATGTATTTCTTAGATTTTCTTTCAGTCCAGAAAGCGAGACTCAGTCAGTCATGGTCCTCCAAGGTCAGTCATGGTCACTCATGGTCCTCCATGGTCACTCATGGTCCTCCATGGTCACTCATGGTCCTCCAAGTAACGGTTTGCAATACCAACCTTCCAGATGCTTGCAAAATTCATCCCCGGAATTATAAAATATGATGGAGTTTAGTCTTTCCATGAGAAGTCAGAGGCTTTTTCACTAAGACTATTAAAACATATTGAAGGGACAGTTCATGGGTCCAATCTATCCAGTTCTGAAGCTCCATAACCAAGGTAGCAGTAGTCAGGGTGTTACGGAAAGAGCATAGCTCTCCCTACATCGTTCCCGTACTAGCGTAGACGAGATTGTAAAGTTATGGCACGTGATCCTAGGAAGGACAGACCTACATGAGATGAGGCAGAAATAAGGAAGACGTTCCCCCGATATAAAGGAGTGTGAAAAGAAGTAAAGAGGTAAAGCTGCAGCTTCAAATTTACAACAAACTCTGAAGAAATCAGTAGAAGTGATGCAGTACCTGGATATTGTGGGACTTGTTAAAGCCATTTATTATCACCTTTCCTTTCAGCAGCCTCTATTAAAGATGCGTCTTATGTGAACGACGGGACGCGACTCACTCAACCCCGCCCCTTGTTGAGTAACCATACCATGGAGTGTGGAGAGCGGTGCCTGACTGGACTGAGGCTTTAGAAGAGCCGGCTCTAATTAGTGCGCAAAGCCCGATGAACCACATCACAAAAAAGACCCGGACTTCCCAACACTGCTTCTATCTGCAATTGTGCAGTTGTCCAGATGCAGATCTAGCTGCTGTGACTCACTCCACCCCCTTCCCTCTCCATAGACTCTTATGTACTCTCACACCTCAACTGGTTTCTGTCTTGTTGCTTACAGTAGGGAAATAAGCAGAGATTTCACAGTGAAAAGCAGGAAGTAAGTAATAATAATAATCTTTTATTTATTTATATAGCGCACACAGATTACGCAGCACTGCACAGAGCTTGCCAAATCATTGCCCATGAGGCTTACAATCTAATCAGTGTGGGAGGAAACCAGAGGACCTGGAGGAAACCCACACAAACACGGAGAGAACATACAAACTCTTTGCAGATGTTGACCTGGATGGGACTTGAACCCAGGTCCCCAGCGCTGAAAGGTTGTAGTGCAAGCTACTGAGCCACCGTAAGTAGAGAGTGAAGCACTATGATTAACTGCATGAAACTTTTTAATCACGTTTACTATTTATTTATGCAAAGGGTTTATTTTTTATCCATTAACTTGCTATTCTAAGGCTACATTCACACGGATGTATGAAAACGTCCGTATCCGTACCGTTTTTTTTACGGGTTACATACGGCCACATTCATTTCAATGGACAATATGTATAAAAATTTATATTGCCGTTTTTTTTTACACTGTAGCGTACCGTACCGTATACTGGCCGTATAAAAATATAGAGCATGTCCTATTTTCTCCCGTATTTCAGTTCCGTATGCCCTAGAAGTCTATGGGGGACGTATAAAATACGGGTTACATACGTGCTGCATACGGATGAAAAACGTCACGTATATATGGCCCGTATATACGGGACTGGAGAAATCATACCTCTGTGTGAATGTAGCCTTAGGAAAAAAGGTAAATTGCGGTCTGATAGCAAGCACCAAACGTTGGAACATCTGCATAAATCAAACCGAGTCCTCCTGGGTTGCCCTCTATAGCCTGGGACGTCTGGAATCAGCTTGTCCAATAGGTTGTTCCTTACTTTACTGAGCCTTGATTTCTTTGGGACCTTAGGGACAGTGTATAAGATGAGACAATCCCCAAAGTCTCAGCCCAGACTGTATAGGGCAGTAAATGGGACTTCCCTTCCACTTTTTTCTGAACATGGGTGATCACTGGTTTGGTCATAAATCAGTCATTAATAAGAAACCACAAGTGTTTTTCCCTATTCCAAAGCTGTTTATAACCTTTTCATGGGTGGTCCAGACTCTTAAAGGGGTTTTCTGGACAAAATCTATTGCCACCAGACTATAGACGGAGTTGTCTGCTCTCACCTCCTTCCATAGTCCGAAATAACTTACCAGAAGAGGTTCCAGTTGTGCCACCATTTACCTTCCCTTGAAAGTGTTAACAGAAATTGCCCTAATTTTTACGAAATCTTCTAGCACAGGAAAAAAAAGACTAATGCAGACATAAAATATTGCAGACATGAAATCCAGTCGTGTGAATTAGGTCCAATGTCAATGGAGACGAGAGAAAAATAATTCTCTCTAGAACATTTTGCTCCAATAACATAGAATTGAGAATCCTAGACTTTAACCGTATTCATTGTCATACTTTCAATGTTCCGCGGCCCGGGCAAACATTCTGCGGCTACACCGGTTTAAATTGTTTATTGATTTCCATAGATTGTATAAACACTTAGGAATTATTGCTCAGCGACCCGAGAAGAAAAAAAAAAAGGTCCAGATCAATGGGAGACCTTCTCATAATTCATTTCAAAGATGCTCTGTCAAGTGTGATCAAGCGTCCGTCTCTCCGGTGTGGCGGCGGGGGCACGCTATGCCTCTGTTTGCATAGCGATAAAGACACAAATACAAAAAAAAAAGACGAAATAAGACGAAAATAACGAAATAAAAAGAAAGCAAATAATCTTCTCTCTCAACAGCGAGATTTCTTGATTAAGCCGGAGTGACAATGGCGAGACTCTCCACGGAATTAAAGGCTGGTTACTACAAGCCCGAAACATAACGGAAAGAAGAATCCAGGAGAAATGCTTCACGCTCCGACGGTTTATCACTCGATACAAAGTCTCAAATGTCAAACAATTATCTTCTTAAAACAATGACATGCCGGCGACATCTGTGGGGACCGCGGGCGAGAACATAGGAGGCGTATAGAATCCCTGCAAATGTATCATTCAACTTTTCCGGATTCTCCAGAGGTTGTGCATAGGAAGGGGGGAAAAAAAATCACGGGAAGATCTGACTGCAGAAGGACAATGGCGCCAACGTTATCCGTGGTGTTGCTCCCATGAAATGCTGGAATTCAAATGAGATCCATGTGGACATCCAAAAATTTAGTTTAAGCCTCAAATAGTTTTTTTTTTCTAAAAAGCAGAAACAAATCAGTTCAACCCGGTCCTGGCACTTCAAGGGAATTTTTCAGTGGTTTGACACTTAGAGGTTTGATCGTTAACTGTGGGGGTCTAAATTCGGGGACTCTCACCAATCATGAGAGCAGGGTCCCTAACTAACTTAATGGAATTACGGGTATGAAAACGAGTGCCTATCTTCAAAAAGCTCATTCATACGGTAATTTATTTTTTATTACATTTTCGCAATACAAAATTTCATTATGATTTGAGCCAATATCACAAAAATTACCTAAATATAATTTATAAATATTCATCTTCTACGAGGATGTTGAGCACTGGATTGTTGAGCTATTCCCAAAACTCTCGAAGACATTGGATAGGAGACATGTTCGACCATCCGTTCCATTTATTAGTAGGAAGGGAAACCCAGTTCTTGCTGTCGGGGGAAGTACCAGGGGCTGGATTGGTTTGTTATTCCCTATGCTTAGCATTGGGGATAAGAATTAAACTTGGGGCAAGTGTCCTTACCTACCAGTGGTTTAGTGCTCTTTCTTATGTCAAGTCAAGCCAATTAAAGACCACAAAGGGATTGGCTTTAAATATACAGCCATAGGATAAGGGTTAACATGCTATTCATGGGGGTGAGTATGGTGGGAGGGGCCATGCCGCACTGCCCTTTCAATTCATCCTCCATGAGATTGCTGGAGCTGGGTCATATAGATTGTTAATGGAGTGGAAAATGTGCATGCCCTACCTGCCTCTCCAACCGGGCCGCCACACTCCCATCCGGGCCACGGGCTGCCACGCTCCCATACGGGCCGCCACGCTCCCATACGGGCCGCCACAATTTCATCCGATACATGGGGACAGGTTTTTGGTTTCGTATACCCAACCCCCTGTACTGGTTTTGATTTAACCATGGTATTCAGCCAAGAAAGTTATATTAGGCTGCTCAAAAAGTGTGGAAAAAGGGAGATTGCCAGAAAACTGGAATTACCTCCTTCCCCAGAACCAGGTGGTTTTCCCTGGAAAACCAATTTAAGGAGTATGAGAGTCCTTGAGCAGTAATGAGCGCCTTTCATACCATTGGAGGCCACAATGGACTGCATCCGTGTATGGAGCTTGTACATGTGGCCCAAAACCCGTGACACCATCCGCCCTAAGTTCAAGACTTGGACCAAACTTATAAAGTGAGGAGACTCCAGATAACAGGGCCTGTAAATTCAGTTAAGTACAAAGATAAAGCACTGAGCAAATGTCAGCAGTGAAGACTAATAAAATCTCTTATTTCTCTTCTGCTTTTATTGTCAAGGAGAAGGGAACTGCAGAAAAAAGCAATGAAATATAAGACTGCAGGACGTGTAATAGACATCAGGTTTTATTTCCAGCCAGAAAGTAGATTTTGATTTAGCGAAGCTTTGGGAGAAGAACTTTAAAAAGTGAAGCTCCGCCTGATATTTGCATTACTGTAGGAAAAAGTTACCATAACCTCATTCCGAAATTCCCAATTCCAGCCGCCATCGATTCTTATGTCCTGGAAGGGGATGTCAACATTGATTAAACATTTGAGTAAGGTCATCACTAAAGCCAATCACAGGCCTCAACGCTGCTCCGGCACAGATGGCATTCGACTGGAGTTACAATGTTACTTTTTACTGACTGCAGCAATGATCTTTCCCGAATGGGACATCATCGGGAGGACTGAACAGCCAGGGGCAAACCATTTCTGCTAGCCGGGGTGCGCTGCGAGTTGCATCTCCATCTATATGCTCCATACCATAAGCATACAGTCAGGGAGGCTGAGCTGTGAGTTCCTTATATATAACTGTGTTACAGGAACAGGTCTGATTATTAGTAGTACCACATCTGCTAGCCGGGGTGAGCTGTGAGTATCCTCTCCATCTATATCCTCCATACCATAAGTATACAGTCAGGGAGGCTGAGCTGTGAGTTCCTTATATAGAAGTAAATGGCAGGAACCAGTCTGATTATTAGTAGTAGCATATCTGCTAGCCAGGGTGTGCTGTGAGTATCCTCTCCATCTATATCCTTCATACCAGAAGTATACAGTCAGGGAGGCTGAGCTGCGAGCTCCTTATATAGAACTGAGTGACAGGAACCAGTCTGATTATTAGTATTATCATATAGGCATTTTCTAGCTAGAGGTTTTCTCGAAGAATCCTCTCCATCTATATCCTCCATACCATAAGTATACAGTCAGGGAGGCTGAGCTGTGAGCTCCTTATATATAACTGTGTTACAGGAACAGGTCTGATTATTAGTAGTACCACATCTGCTAGCCAGGGTGAGCTGTGAGTATCCTCTCCATCTATATCCTCCATACCATAAGTATACAGTCAGGGAGGCTGAGCTGTGAGTTCCTTATATAGAACTAAATGGCAGGAAGCAGTTTGATTATTAGTAGTATCATATCTGCTAGCCGGGGTGTGCTGTGAGTATCCTCTCCATCTATATCCTTCATACCAGAAGTATACAGTCAGGGAGGCTGAGCTGTGAGCTCCTTATATAGAACTAAATGGCAGGAAGCAGTCTGATTATTAGTAGTAGCATCATATCTGCTAGCCGGGGTGAGCTGTGAGTATCCTCTCCATCTATATCCTCTATACTATAAATATACAGTCAGGGAGGCTGAGCTGCGAGCTCCTTATATAGAACTGAGTGGCAGGAACCAGCGTGATTATTAGTATTATCATATATGCATCTGCTAGCAGGAGGTTTACTGTGAGAATCCTCTCCATCTACATCCTCCATACCATAGGTATACAGTCAGGGAGCTCTTTATTTGTAACTGTGTGACAGGAACCTATCTAATCATCATTTGTAACTGTGAGAGGAACTTACCTTGTGGAGAGTTCTTGTGGTGAATTGCATCATATAGAAATAACTGATGCCTGTTATGCCACACATAGATCACGATAGACTCAATTACAATAAGTGGGACACCTGAAGCAGTTCTGAATCTATATGTGTATTTTATGTTTCATGTGTCCATGGCAACAGACTACAAAGAATCAATGTAGTCTGATCCTAAAGTTATTTCACCATATAGGTCTTCCCTAGTACAGATACTTGTTAACTTCTCAAATGTGGTAGGAGAAAGAAGGAAGAGAATATATGACTCCGGAATCAGACTACGCAGGGTTTTGTTTGTAGTCTGTAACCACGGAAACTCACAGGTCTGCAAAGTAACTGTAGTCTCTACAAAAAGGAATTTTAATAAAACGGCCAAAACGGTTTCCATTTCCAATAAACAGGAATAATAGGAAACAATCAGTTGCAAAGGCGACCTCTACATCTAATGAGGGGGCTCTATGATTTTTGTACTGCACTATTTTTTATTTTTTTTGGCTTCTAAGCTAAAGAGATATGAGAGTGACTTCTCGCTTCTTGTCAGGGTTTATAATTTCGGTAGGAGAGCGCCGGCTCGCCAGGAACATTGTTTGTTTAGCAGCATCCCACACATCTGAGAGAGAGAGATCTGAGCTCAGACCCAAAATAATTTGAATTTTTATAGCGCTGTGCGGCTGGATGAACTGAAAGTCATTTTTTTTTTTCCAGATAGGTCTTGGCAGCTTTAGCGAGGCAAGTCTGACAGGATTGTGCGGTGTAGATCAGAGACGAGCACAGAAAATAATACTGAATATTAACAAAAAAAAAATTAACAAAAAAATTCAATTTTTTAATGCAAATTTTCGAGTTTTTCGAAAATACTGATCAATACTATTAGATTGCTGGATGGGAACTATTCATTGCAGCGCCTATAACCATAGTCCCAATCCATAAGTAGCATTGAAATTGGCATTAACCCCTTAAGGACCCAGCTCATTTTCACCTTAAAGTACTGAATTGATGGTAGACGCGTCCCAATAAGAAGAGGTTCCCGAGAAGCATCGCAGCGGGGGGCATATGTGGAAAACGTATGGGCGCCACAGTCATGTTTGGCCGCAGTGCCTAAAGGGTTAAACGGCTGGCATCGCGGCTATAGTGATCCCAGATGTTACTGTTGGAGCTCAGCTGTTGGATACAGTTGGGCTTTCACAGTTAAGGACGAAAATGTACGTTCAGTGGCTTGAATTAGCCGCCGACCTGGACGTACATTTTCATCCTGGGTGGGTTAAGGGGTTAAAGAGAATCAGTCAGGGCAATTTTGGGACACTAAATCACCCATAGGTCCTTATAAACAGAGCTATGGAGTCATAGCCAGTAGTGTTATAAAAATTACGAAATTGGTCACAGGGGATGCATTGTCATACTGCTCAACTTAAAAGGGAACCTGTCACCGCAGTTGCACATATACAGCCAGTGACAGGTTCCTATAGAGCTTCATTAACTTACTGACCCCCTTCTTTTATCTAAAAATTGTTTCACTTACATCCACATAAATCACCTTTTATCTTATATTTCCTGGCATCTGAGGGGGCGTGTCCTGCTCAGCCGGGCCCCTCCCATCTACTCCTCCCCATGCCTTATGTCTCCTTACTGGTCACAGTTCATGTCATGTGACCAGAGTGATATCATCTCAGGTCCTTAAGCCTCTTAATAATAGAAAACTGTACCCCATGCATATATCTGACCACATGAAGTCACAACAGCCGCAATGGACTTCTACTCCTCTCTATCCTCCATGGAGGCTGTTGTGATTTCATGTGATCACAGACCTGGTGTACAGTTTGCTATTCTTAAAAGGCTAAAGGACTTGCGATGAGGTCACTGGTCACATGTCATGAATGTAACACAAGGCACCATGTAAATATTTTTACACAATATTTCCCATCTGTACATAGAGCTTTATATGTCTGTAGTTGAATATTAGCAGACAGTCCCCAAGTAGAAGGAGGCAGAGCAGTCATTTGAAGAGACACAGAGCTGACAGTCAGAATAATGGGGAGTGGCTCACTGGTATCTCTGACTCTTCTCCTCTCTCAGGCTGCCAGAGATGAGTCAGAAAAGCTAATTTACATATCAAAATGGCTGTAACTAAGGTACAGGGCCCCACTGGCAGCTAATTTTAGGTGATAAGGGGAGGACTTGTAACCCTTTATCAGCAGGCAATGTTAGAAATGATAAATACCACACATTCAGACCAGACAATAAAAGTGGATGGTCCAAGAGTACATAATAAATACTGGAGACCCCAGAGCAGACAATGATCATAACAGAGAGATCCCCAGAGCAGTCTCTGGGCCCTGACGCTGCGCATTCATCCAGTATCAGGAGTCAGGACACAGAGCAGAGTGGCTGGAGAGGAACCGGGAGAAGTGCTGATAAGTACTTACCACTCCTGGGTCTTCTCCTGTCCCTCATGGAGGTCTGTTCTGGGTCCTGGCGCCACTCATTCATCCAGTATCATGAGCCAGAACACAGAGCAGAGTGGCTGGAGAGGACCCGGGAGCAGTAAGTACTTCTCAGCTGCACTCACCACTACCGGGCCTCCTGCATCAGCAAACAGTAAAACTCATATAGAGTGATTTCAAATAGAGTGAACTTTTTCTAGTGTTTATTTAGGTTAGCGTTAATGATTATGACTTACAGTCAAGGAAAACGCAAGTCATTATCCCAGAAAATTTGAATAATAAACCCCAAAACATCTGCAAAGGCTTCGGTTTAAAAAGTCTGGTTCTGCAGGGACACATCATGGGGGAAACTGCTGACATGGCACATTTCCAAAAGGCACTCATTGACGCGCTCCACCAGGAGCTCCACACAGGGAACACACCTCTCTTAGTTGCTTCCAGAAGCCAATCAATGGTGGTCCAAAGTCTCAATAATTTTATATTGATAACCTATTATTTATAAAAGTTTATATATATATAATCACCTAAAAAAAACTTTAAACTGAACCTGATATTTGTAACCCGAGTTGTAGCACTTAACAACATACCAGTCCTTATGAGTTGGTGTTTTATTTTCCCATTGTTCTGTGGCCGATTATAATATATCGCCACCTATGCAGTGAAACCGATGTAGCACACCCTGTATGTGCTGTAGACCCAGCACAAAGCACAGTGAAGCCGGTTGGACTACTTTGGCTTCATTAAAGAGACATCAGATATGAGTCCAATGCTCCTTATCAGACTCCTCTGTAGGAAATTATAAAGGTTAAGGAGCATTGGACTCATATCTGATGTCTCTTTAATGAAGCCAAAGTAGTCCAACCGGCTTCACTGCGTTTGTGCTGGGTCTACGGCACATACAGGGTGTGCTACATCGGTTTCACTGACTGCATAGGTGGCGGGGGCACTGGACCAATGTAAGTATAAGTGTTTGGTTTATTCTATAGTGGGCCGAGACAGAAATAATATTGAGCAATGTAAAACACTAATCCAGGAGGACCTGTAAGTGGTTTAGTGCCCCAAAAAGCCCTGCCTGGTTCCCTTTAAAAATGAAAAGAAACAAAAAAATGAGGGAATAACAACAAAAAGGAAGAATATAATACAAAAACTAAAAATTCAGAAGTTTGGGGACATTCAGGAAGAAAAATAATTTTTTTTTCTGGTTTACTGGAATTTCAGTGCAATAACTTTCATTGCTCCTCGCACCTTCCTGCCTCTTTCTTGCTTCCAGCGATGACTGACAACGAGTGACATCTACCATGAAAAGACCAAAGATACAAATCTCTCCCTTCAGAAATTCTAAGTGCTCAGCAACTTTGTATATTGAACAATTAGGCAGCGATTCTGCTGACTGCCTTCCTGCCGTATTAGATGGGGCAGCGTTCCCGAAGATTACAGGAAAAAAAACACAACACCTCGAGATTGATTTGTTCGCAACGTATCAAGGTCGCGCGCAAGACGTGCAATGCAGGGATGCGATTAGGAATTATTATAATTGACCGAATATTCTTTTGTATTACAAGAACGTAGATGGGGAACGGATGTTACCTCTCTCGGAGGGAGGATCGGCTGAGCACAGGACTGGGCGGGTGCCTCAGGACTGATGGTGGAGCGGAGCGAGACAGCGCCGATGTGGTCCTGGACGGTGACCTCTGGAGCTTTTTGTTATTGAAATTGTCCAAGGACATCTGAAGGTCATCCATATGCATCCTCGAGTCCTACAAAGAGAAGAGATCAAGGAGGTGACCAATCATTGATCTCACAGCAACTTCAAAACCCCAATAAATCAGTAAATACAGTGCAGGCGGTCCCCTACTTAAGGACACACGACCCCTAGTTACATTGTTTTATTGATCATCCTTGGTCCCATTCCAGCAAAAAATTGTCACTGGGGCAAAAACATTTTTTGTCTGGATCTACAATTATAAAATATAAAGTTTCGACTTACATACAAATTCAACTTAAGAACAAACCTATGGAACCTAACTTGTATGTAGCCCGGGGACTGCCTGTATAAACAAAAAAAAAAAAAATCCGTCCCAGATCTTGCTGAAAACGTAAAACGCTGCAGATTTTTTTTTTAGCTGCAAGTTCAGATTGAAAATCTGTAACACAACCAATGTAATTGTTTAGAGCCTGGGAGATCAGGGGGGGGGGGGGGGGGGGTAGCCCGATTCTCCCCGAACACAGAAGATGACCAGGAATCATGGATTTGGCACACTAAGTACATAAGCCAAAGATGTACAGAATTTTAAGGGTTTTTTTTTAGGATTTATCCTGCTCAGTCCCCTTCATCTTTTTGGGTCACATGACTTGTCTACTTCCTGTGCTGCCCGGCAGGCACTTCCGATCACAGGAGCAGCCCGTGCCATCAGTGATGCAGCCGTGCAGGTGGACCTGCGCTGGTCCCTGCTGTTCACTTAAAAAGTAAACTTTTTTTTTTGTTTATTCCTGATATGAAAAACAGTAAACTTGGTAAATTTCTTTTTAATAAAGTATATTTCAATCAAAATCCATCATGATAAACCAGGGACATTACTCATAGATCCAGGCACCGGGACTGTGGGAATCCTCTTATACCTGATATCCATGGCCTAATTTTTTCTTTTTTTTTTAAAAGTATTTATTTTTGCAATTTTGAAATTTTATACAATTAAAATAAACAAAATCGAAGAACAAGATTGTCTGTCACATATTTCTTTCCCCCCATTACAGGATTATTATACAACAGCCATGATAACAGTCAGGTTCTTGCTGCGTTCCAAAATTAACTGAGGGATATTACACAGTAAATGACAGCAGGATACTGCAGCCAGACATCTTGATACAACACAAATAACTATTGACACAAACACAATCAGTCACACACACACACATACCAGCACGCTCAGTCTCCTTCATCATGGAGAGGAGTGTATATCACACTTGATTATAAGGCAGTATGGGGAGTCACGCACCATCTGGACCAGATGCGATCAAACTTCTGGGGACACTTCCTGTTGGTATACAGGGACCGGTAGTGGGGAATGACACTGTTAATAAGTAGTATCCATCTTTTTAATGGAGGGGGCTCCTGGTCCTTCCAGGTCATCACCACCACTTTTCGGGCGTAGTATAAGACAAACCTAAAGAAAATTTTGTCATAGTGGCCATTGACAACTTCATTTATGATGCCGAGGAGACACACAGAGGGAGACAGTAAGCGTGGGAAATCAAAGTGTAAATTTAGGAACTCCAGCACTTCGGACCAGAAGACATGAACCCTAGGGCAGGACCAGACACAGTGCAGGAAGGATCCGACTTCAGCCTGACAGCGAAAGCAAAGGTCATTGGGCATTACTCCCATACGGAATAGTCTAGCAGGGGTGAAATATACTCGATGGAGGAATTTAGATTGGATCAGGAAGTCCCTCGCACTCACTACAGATGTGAAGTAGGACAGTTCGACCTCCCTCCAGTCATCATCTGACAGGTCCGGGATATCCTGTCTCCAGCGTTCACAGGCTCTATCAAACGGTCTGGACTTTTGCTCTTGTAGGAGAGCATAGCACTGAGTGAGTGGCTTAGGGAGGTCCGGGGAACTCATCAGAGTCTCTAGTTTGGAGAATTTCACTGTCAGGCTGAAGGAGCCGAATTGGGCTTTGAATGCGTGTCGCAGTTGCGTGTAATGGAAGCTAGCCGTATTGGGTACAGCATGTCTCTCCCTTAACTCATTAAAGCTGAGTAATTCTGCTTCCGGGGATAAGAGCTGACCCACAAATTTCACTCCCGCTGCCCCCCACATTGTCCAGCCCGGGAGGGAGAGGAAGTGAGAAAGCCACGGGTTGAGCCACAATGGAGTCCTAGGCGAGAGAGGGGGAGAGCTGCCTGTTTCTACCAGGGATTGCGCCCTACGCCAGCACACCGCTACCGTACGTAGGGGAAGTGGGGTATCAGATGGGGACTTGTATCTGTACAGCAGGTTTGTAAGGGCCTCGTAGGAACCTACCAGGGCACCAGCCAGTGCAGTAGCTGCATTACCCAAGTCTATATCTATCCACCACTGGGCATATACTAGCTGGGAAGCCAGGTAATAAAGATACAGATCCGGGGCAGCCAGTCCACCCCTAGCCTTGGGAGCCTGAAGCAGCGCTAAACTGAAGCGCGGGGCACCACTCTGCCAGTAGAAGGACCTGAGAATGCCGTCTATGCGTTTAAATAGGCTCATAGGAAGCAGTATAGGACAGGCATGGAAAAGGTATAGAAATTTGGGGAGGAAGATCATTTTAAATATGTTAATACGCCCGTACAAAGACAGGGGGAGAGTGGACCAGGCTTTTAGACGCGATTCGGTTGCAGTTATCAGGGGTGTAATGTTTAACTCCGTAAATGCCTGGACCTTGCGTGATACCTGGACTCCCAGATATTTAAGTGTGGACACCACCTGAACTGGAATGGGGAGGGAGTGTACCCCTACATCAGATAAGGGAAAGAGGGACGATTTGTCCCAGTTAACCCGAAGGCCTGAGAACCCCCCATAGCGTTCTATCAGGGACAGAAGGGATTCCAGAGAGGGGCCCACATCCCCAAGGTATACAAGTGTATCATCAGCATAGAGAGATACCTTTTCAATGATAGAACCTCTAGCAATGCCCCTAATGCCCTCGGAGTGGCGGATCGCCACAGCAAGGGGCTCAATGGCGAGTGCGAAGAGGAGGGGAGATAGTGGGCAACCCTGTCTAGTGCCCCTGGCCATAGGGAGAGTAGGTGAGATGTTAAGATTAGTCCGTACCCTAGCCTTGGGGTCGTTATACAGTAGTTTGACTAATGCTGTAAATCGAGGGCCAAAACCCATTCTAGGCAAGAGGGACCATAAATATGTCCATTCCACGGAGTCAAACGCCTTACAATTGTCTAAGGACAATATAAACCCAGGGTCCGAAGACTTCTCTGCCTCTGCAATGTTCAGGTGTAGTCTTTGTATATTTATGTCAGTTCCCCTCCCAGGCATAAAGCCTGTCTGGTCCGGGTGAACCAAGGATAGTATTACTTTATTAAGCCTTGTCGCCAGAATTTTTGCTAGTATTTTAACATCTGAGTTTAGGAGGGAAATTGGACGGTATGAATCGGGAAGAAGCGGGTCCTTACCAGGCTTAGGAAGTACTACAATAAGGGCCTCTCGCATGGAGTCGGGGAGGGAACCACTGTCAAACGCATCGGAGTACAGTCTGAGGAGATGGGGAACCAGAGTCTCACAGTTATCCCTATACCATTCACCACCCAGCCCGTCAAGTCCAGGTGTCTTACCGGGGGGCAACGATTGGATGGCCAGTTCCACCTCCTCCGCCGAGAGCGGGGCATCAAGCTCCGATGACTGTGCCGATGTGAGTCTCCAAAGTGGAAGACTGTCAAGGAATCTGGAAATCTCGACGGAAGAGGCGGACAATCTGGAGCTGTAAAGAGAGGAATAGAATTCATAAAATACCATGTTAATGGCCCGGGGTTCTGTGATCAATGCTCCGTTACCATCAGTAATAGAGGGAACGGAAGCACAAGGACGTTCAGCCCGCGAAAGATACGCAAGCAGCTTCCCGTTTTTATCTCCGAATTCAAAGATGGACGCCTCCCTGGCTAGCAGGCGCTTGCTGGTGCGCTCCTTCACTACAGATAGATGGTTCCTCTGCGCCTGAGCCCAAGTCTTTTTATTCCCCGGATTCGGTTTCTTTAGATACTCCTTTTCTGCGGTCACCAGTGCGGCGGTCAGCCTCTCCTCCTGCGCATTTAAAGACTTTCTATGGCCAGCTACACCTGACATGAATGCTCCCCGCACCGAGGACTTGTACGAGTCCCAGACTAGAAGGGGATCAGGATGGGTTGAGTGTACATCCCAGAACTCGCTGTGCGCTGCCCTAACAGTACTCTGGACCGCAGGGGACAGGAGCCAAGCCGGGTGCAGGCGCCATAAGCGGGAGTCGCTGGGGGGGCCTATAAGGAGACTGATGAGCAAGGCGGAGTGGTCTGACGCACTGCGCGGGCAATAGGATACCTGATCAACATGCTGCAACATATCAGGGGAGACAAAGGCCAGGTCAATCCGAGAGAAGCTCTTATGAACGGAGGAATAGAATGAGTATTCTCTCTCCTGAGGGTGCTTACAACGCCAAACATCGGCGAGGTCTAGAGAAGAGAGCCACTCATTCAGACGGACCGAGCCTGTGTCCAGACCACTTGTACGATCCAAGGAGGGATTAGGGACTGCATTGAAGTCACCAATGCAGAGTATCGGACTGGGAGGCATAGCAGCCAGTTTACCGGATATTAGGTGCAATACAGCTGGATCAAAGGGAGGAGGGACATAAATAGACGCTATAGTAAAAGTAAAGCCCCATAAGACACAATGTACGATCACAAAACGGCCAAAGTGATCCGGTGCTACCTGTATGACCTCTATGGGAAGCGCTTTGGATATGAGTATGGATACTCCCCTGGCGTAGACAGAGTAGGAGGAATGATAACCTCTAGCCACCCAGGCCCGCTTCAGAGACAGAACTTTTTGACCCGTAAGGTGTGTCTCTTGGATACATACAATGTGAGGGGCCTGACGCTTAATGACATCTAACATCAGAGCCCTCTTGAATTTGGAGTTGAGTCCCCTCACATTCCAACTCATTACCTTAAGTGAAGACATCTTAGCGGAAGGGAAAGGGGTGTGGGGAAGGAGACGTGAGCAACCAAGCATTCATCCTTTCATACCACAGAGACATAGACAGACAGACAACAGTGAGCATAACAAATATAACAGAACTGAACTAACAATCCCAAGAATACAAACCCCCTGTCTAACACCCTAACAGCAGTAGTGTAGACCTATACCCACTAACAGTCAAATAGTAGAACAGTGGTCCCTAACTCAAGACAAACCTACACCATTTGTCCCGGGACCCTCAACCCTTAATGTATATGAGATCAGGAAGTTATTAGGCAGCCATATTTTGCGAGAACCAAAGAGGAGATAGGTGAGGGGGGGGGGGAGAAAGGAGGGAGACGTAGGGAGGTAGTGGTAACAGGAAAGGGGGGAGGAGGGAGGAGGGGGAGGGAGAAGGAGGGGAGGAGGAAAAGGGGAAAGTGCCATGTGTGGCGCACTGGTCGATATGACCAAAAAAGAGGACTCAATCATTCACTGGGTACATTTTGTGAGGTACGCAGTATGTAAACAAATAGTAGATAACTGTAATAATAATCTGGGACCCCTAAATATCTATTCAAGACTAAGTCCAACACTGTCATTGCATATCAGATAAAAGGATATGAGTCCAGTCACTCAGGAGGTGCAGGCCTCCCAGCAGGAGCCCGCGGGGCTGCATCAGCCCAGTGAAGTGCTTCGGTTGGGCAGATGAAGAAACGAGTCTTCTGTGTGACTGGAACATGTGTAATTATTGTTAGTAACTGTGATTATCCCCCCCCATCTATATTCTCCATATCATAAGTATACAGACAGGGAGGCTGAGCTGTGATCGCCTTATAACTGTGTGACAGGAACCTGTGTAATTATTATTAGTAACTGTGATTATCCTCTCCATCTATATTCTCCATACCATAAGTATACAGTCAGGGAGGCTGAGCTGTGATCTCATATATAACTGTGTGACAGGAACCTGTGTAATTATTATTAGTAACTGTGATTATCCTCTCCATCTATATTCTCCATACCATAAGTATACAGTCAGGGAGGCTGAGCTGTGATCTCCTTATAACTGTGTGACAGGAACCTGTGTAATTATTATTAGTAACTGTGATCATCCTCTCCATCTAATTTCCCATACCATAGTATACAGTCAGGGAGGCTGAGCTGTGATCTCCTTATAACTGTGTGACAGGAACTGTGTAATTTATTTTGTAACTGTGATCATCCTCTCCATCTATATTCTCCATACCATAAGTTACAGTCAGGGAGGTGAGCTGTAAAATCTCCTTATAACTGTGTGATGGGAACCTGTGTAATTATTATTAGTAACTGTGATTATCCTCTCCATCTATATTCTCCATACCATAAGTATACAGTCAGGGAGGCTGAGCTGTGATCTCCTTATATATAACTGTGTGACAGGAACCTGTGTAATTATTATTAGTAACTATGATTATCCTCTCCATCTATATTCTCCATACCATAAGTTTACAGTCAGGGAGGCTGAGCTGTGATCTCCTTATACTGTGTGACAGGAACCTGTGTAATTATTATTAGTAACTGTGATAATCCTCTACTGCCTGCACAGGGGGAGCCCTCTGTAGGCTCTTGTATAATGTAGGGGGTAATGTAAGGTGTAATGGAGGGGTAATGTCATCTGGGCGCTGACCTTTAATTTAATAAATCTGCATTTTACATACATTTCTTCAATTGGGTGTTAGTCAAAACATTTTTTACCAGTGTGAAGATAATTTCCCATAAATGTAACCAAGTTGTTCCCTAGAAATAAGATTGTTGTCCTTGGATACAACCACTGCTGCTGGAGTTATTAAACAAAGAAACAAATAGTTCTTGCATATGTAATATCCAGGAGTTCCTGCATGTCCTGAAGCCGTCCTTTGATAATGATCGCTGAATCCAGGTGGTTGGGCAGGGATCGATAGTGTATGTGTGGCCACAGCTGCCAGAAAGTGGGGATGGTCCTGTCCAAGGACAGCCATCTTGTTTCTAAGGCACAACATACATTTCTGGAAAATTATCTTCACAATGGTACTTTTAAAAAAAAATAACATTTAAATGAAGAAATGTATATATGGCAGATTCATTAAATAAGATGTGAATCCCCAGATGGGAATACCCCTTCTGCTACAGTGCCCATACCCCACCTCTTAGACTAATCCTAATTAATAATAAGCAGACCTGAACCTGCTCTTCAGCCTGGAACTCGGCTATGGCTCACTCCCCACCGTTAACTCTTTAAAAGCCACCGGCAAAGCTATTTAAAAGGACATCTACCACCAGGATAAAGGATTGTAAACCATGCACACTGACCATACTGGTGTGTGTCCTCACTGGCACGATCCACTCTTATTTTAGCTTCCCATGTCCTTGTATTTACAAAAAAAAAAAGGCTTTAAAAATTATGCAAATGAGCTTGAGGGGCTGCAGGTTCCATAGCTGTTAAAGGCGTCCAGAGCCACTCTGGCTAATTTGCATAATTTTTAAAGCTTTTTTTTTTTCCTTTAAAGGCAACGAACATGAAGTTAAAAGAAGAGCGGATCCTACCAGAGGGGGCACAGCCCTGCATGTAAGTGTGCTTGGTTTACAATCCTGCATCCTGGTGGTACATTTCCTTTAAATGTATGCACAACACCATTTTCCTGAGGGTCAGAGCTCCCCATGACATCCCATTTAAAAGGGTAGCAGTTGCAATCAGTGGCAGTAGCGGGTGTGGGTGAGTGTTCAGGTTTGGCACCCTAACCTTAACAGGTCCGGTCATCCCTAGCCCCAAACTTTCATGTTAACCCCATGTACCCTTCTACTCCATGGATCCTGGAATTGTAACTCCGTATAGATGTGAATGTGTAGGCTCCATGTAAGATGACGTTGTTGTGACATAGACCCGTAGGATCCTCCAAACCACTTACCTCTAATATCTGCTCACAATTACTGCTCGCTCTGTATACAGATGCTATAAAGGACTTCCCGTGTAATGTACTCCTCTCACTCCTCAATCACTCCTTTGCTATCTTTATCGACATTAGACGTGACTTCGGAAGATCTTCTCCGTCCCCACTTCTAAGACCAATCAAGCTTACAATTTAATTTAGGGCGCAGGAAGATAAATAGACTTCCTGAAGGTCACAAGATGCTGACACCGGCACTGGAGCTTGACTATCCGACAAGTCCCTGACCATTTCTGCTGATCAATACCCCCCCACCCGCAGACCCCTCCACCATTACATGTCGTATTGAGTATGTGAAAGGATAAATCACCCTTGATGTATTATATAACGGCTACGGCAACGTCATCCGAAATTAGAAAAATCGCAGCAATTTATATCCAGTCCCTCGCCTTACATTTACATATACTGGAGGTCCCCAGGTTACATACAAGATAGGTTCCATAAGTTTGTTCTTAAGTTGAATTTGTATGTAAGTCGAAACTGTATATTTTACAATTGTAGATCCAGACAAAAACATTTTTTGTCCCAGTGACAATCGGATTTTTCAAAGTTTTTTGCTGTAATTGGACCAAGGATTAGCAATAAAGCTTCATTACAGACACCTTACAGCTGATCATTGCAGTCTGGGACTATAGTAACATCCAGAGACTTCACCAGAGGTCACAGGGGGCAGAGGGGTCCATCTTTATCTATGGGTTGTTTGTAAGTCGGGTGTCCTTAAGCACTGCCTGTACTGGAGGTCCCTGTGATCAAGGCTTGGAGATATTATTCCGATGTATTTCTTAGATTTTCTTTCAGTCCAGAAAGCGAGACTCAGTCAGTCATGGTCCTCCAAGGTCAGTCATGGTCACTCATGGTCCTCCATGGTCACTCATGGTCCTCCATGGTCACTCATGGTCCTCCAAGTAACGGTTTGCAATACCAACCTTCCAGATGCTTGCAAAATTCATCCCCGGAATTATAAAATATGATGGAGTTTAGTCTTTCCATGAGAAGTCAGAGGCTTTTTCACTAAGACTATTAAAACATATTGAAGGGACAGTTCATGGGTCCAATCTATCCAGTTCTGAAGCTCCATAACCAAGGTAGCAGTAGTCAGGGTGTTACGGAAAGAGCATAGCTCTCCCTACATCGTTCCCGTACTAGCGTAGACGAGATTGTAAAGTTATGGCACGTGATCCTAGGAAGGACAGACCTACATGAGATGAGGCAGAAATAAGGAAGACGTTCCCCCGATATAAAGGAGTGTGAAAAGAAGTAAAGAGGTAAAGCTGCAGCTTCAAATTTACAACAAACTCTGAAGAAATCAGTAGAAGTGATGCAGTACCTGGATATTGTGGGACTTGTTAAAGCCATTTATTATCACCTTTCCTTTCAGCAGCCTCTATTAAAGATGCGTCTTATGTGAACGACGGGACGCGACTCACTCAACCCCGCCCCTTGTTGAGTAACCATACCATGGAGTGTGGAGAGCGGTGCCTGACTGGACTGAGGCTTTAGAAGAGCCGGCTCTAATTAGTGCGCAAAGCCCGATGAACCACATCACAAAAAAGACCCGGACTTCCCAACACTGCTTCTATCTGCAATTGTGCAGTTGTCCAGATGCAGATCTAGCTGCTGTGACTCACTCCACCCCCTTCCCTCTCCATAGACTCTTATGTACTCTCACACCTCAACTGGTTTCTGTCTTGTTGCTTACAGTAGGGAAATAAGCAGAGATTTCACAGTGAAAAGCAGGAAGTAAGTAATAATAATAATCTTTTATTTATTTATATAGCGCACACAGATTACGCAGCACTGCACAGAGCTTGCCAAATCATTGCCCATGAGGCTTACAATCTAATCAGTGTGGGAGGAAACCAGAGGACCTGGAGGAAACCCACACAAACACGGAGAGAACATACAAACTCTTTGCAGATGTTGACCTGGATGGGACTTGAACCCAGGTCCCCAGCGCTGAAAGGTTGTAGTGCAAGCTACTGAGCCACCGTAAGTAGAGAGTGAAGCACTATGATTAACTGCATGAAACTTTTTAATCACGTTTACTATTTATTTATGCAAAGGGTTTATTTTTTATCCATTAACTTGCTATTCTAAGGCTACATTCACACGGATGTATGAAAACGTCCGTATCCGTACCGTTTTTTTTACGGGTTACATACGGCCACATTCATTTCAATGGACAATATGTATAAAAATTTATATTGCCGTTTTTTTTTACACTGTAGCGTACCGTACCGTATACTGGCCGTATAAAAATATAGAGCATGTCCTATTTTCTCCCGTATTTCAGTTCCGTATGCCCTAGAAGTCTATGGGGGACGTATAAAATACGGGTTACATACGTGCTGCATACGGATGAAAAACGTCACGTATATATGGCCCGTATATACGGGACTGGAGAAATCATACCTCTGTGTGAATGTAGCCTTAGGAAAAAAGGTAAATTGCGGTCTGATAGCAAGCACCAAACGTTGGAACATCTGCATAAATCAAACCGAGTCCTCCTGGGTTGCCCTCTATAGCCTGGGACGTCTGGAATCAGCTTGTCCAATAGGTTGTTCCTTACTTTACTGAGCCTTGATTTCTTTGGGACCTTAGGGACAGTGTATAAGATGAGACAATCCCCAAAGTCTCAGCCCAGACTGTATAGGGCAGTAAATGGGACTTCCCTTCCACTTTTTTCTGAACATGGGTGATCACTGGTTTGGTCATAAATCAGTCATTAATAAGAAACCACAAGTGTTTTTCCCTATTCCAAAGCTGTTTATAACCTTTTCATGGGTGGTCCAGACTCTTAAAGGGGTTTTCTGGACAAAATCTATTGCCACCAGACTATAGACGGAGTTGTCTGCTCTCACCTCCTTCCATAGTCCGAAATAACTTACCAGAAGAGGTTCCAGTTGTGCCACCATTTACCTTCCCTTGAAAGTGTTAACAGAAATTGCCCTAATTTTTACGAAATCTTCTAGCACAGGAAAAAAAAGACTAATGCAGACATAAAATATTGCAGACATGAAATCCAGTCGTGTGAATTAGGTCCAATGTCAATGGAGACGAGAGAAAAATAATTCTCTCTAGAACATTTTGCTCCAATAACATAGAATTGAGAATCCTAGACTTTAACCGTATTCATTGTCATACTTTCAATGTTCCGCGGCCCGGGCAAACATTCTGCGGCTACACCGGTTTAAATTGTTTATTGATTTCCATAGATTGTATAAACACTTAGGAATTATTGCTCAGCGACCCGAGAAGAAAAAAAAAAAGGTCCAGATCAATGGGAGACCTTCTCATAATTCATTTCAAAGATGCTCTGTCAAGTGTGATCAAGCGTCCGTCTCTCCGGTGTGGCGGCGGGGGCACGCTATGCCTCTGTTTGCATAGCGATAAAGACACAAATACAAAAAAAAAAGACGAAATAAGACGAAAATAACGAAATAAAAAGAAAGCAAATAATCTTCTCTCTCAACAGCGAGATTTCTTGATTAAGCCGGAGTGACAATGGCGAGACTCTCCACGGAATTAAAGGCTGGTTACTACAAGCCCGAAACATAACGGAAAGAAGAATCCAGGAGAAATGCTTCACGCTCCGACGGTTTATCACTCGATACAAAGTCTCAAATGTCAAACAATTATCTTCTTAAAACAATGACATGCCGGCGACATCTGTGGGGACCGCGGGCGAGAACATAGGAGGCGTATAGAATCCCTGCAAATGTATCATTCAACTTTTCCGGATTCTCCAGAGGTTGTGCATAGGAAGGGGGGAAAAAAAATCACGGGAAGATCTGACTGCAGAAGGACAATGGCGCCAACGTTATCCGTGGTGTTGCTCCCATGAAATGCTGGAATTCAAATGAGATCCATGTGGACATCCAAAAATTTAGTTTAAGCCTCAAATAGTTTTTTTTTTCTAAAAAGCAGAAACAAATCAGTTCAACCCGGTCCTGGCACTTCAAGGGAATTTTTCAGTGGTTTGACACTTAGAGGTTTGATCGTTAACTGTGGGGGTCTAAATTCGGGGACTCTCACCAATCATGAGAGCAGGGTCCCTAACTAACTTAATGGAATTACGGGTATGAAAACGAGTGCCTATCTTCAAAAAGCTCATTCATACGGTAATTTATTTTTTATTACATTTTCGCAATACAAAATTTCATTATGATTTGAGCCAATATCACAAAAATTACCTAAATATAATTTATAAATATTCATCTTCTACGAGGATGTTGAGCACTGGATTGTTGAGCTATTCCCAAAACTCTCGAAGACATTGGATAGGAGACATGTTCGACCATCCGTTCCATTTATTAGTAGGAAGGGAAACCCAGTTCTTGCTGTCGGGGGAAGTACCAGGGGCTGGATTGGTTTGTTATTCCCTATGCTTAGCATTGGGGATAAGAATTAAACTTGGGGCAAGTGTCCTTACCTACCAGTGGTTTAGTGCTCTTTCTTATGTCAAGTCAAGCCAATTAAAGACCACAAAGGGATTGGCTTTAAATATACAGCCATAGGATAAGGGTTAACATGCTATTCATGGGGGTGAGTATGGTGGGAGGGGCCATGCCGCACTGCCCTTTCAATTCATCCTCCATGAGATTGCTGGAGCTGGGTCATATAGATTGTTAATGGAGTGGAAAATGTGCATGCCCTACCTGCCTCTCCAACCGGGCCGCCACACTCCCATCCGGGCCACGGGCTGCCACGCTCCCATACGGGCCGCCACGCTCCCATACGGGCCGCCACAATTTCATCCGATACATGGGGACAGGTTTTTGGTTTCGTATACCCAACCCCCTGTACTGGTTTTGATTTAACCATGGTATTCAGCCAAGAAAGTTATATTAGGCTGCTCAAAAAGTGTGGAAAAAGGGAGATTGCCAGAAAACTGGAATTACCTCCTTCCCCAGAACCAGGTGGTTTTCCCTGGAAAACCAATTTAAGGAGTATGAGAGTCCTTGAGCAGTAATGAGCGCCTTTCATACCATTGGAGGCCACAATGGACTGCATCCGTGTATGGAGCTTGTACATGTGGCCCAAAACCCGTGACACCATCCGCCCTAAGTTCAAGACTTGGACCAAACTTATAAAGTGAGGAGACTCCAGATAACAGGGCCTGTAAATTCAGTTAAGTACAAAGATAAAGCACTGAGCAAATGTCAGCAGTGAAGACTAATAAAATCTCTTATTTCTCTTCTGCTTTTATTGTCAAGGAGAAGGGAACTGCAGAAAAAAGCAATGAAATATAAGACTGCAGGACGTGTAATAGACATCAGGTTTTATTTCCAGCCAGAAAGTAGATTTTGATTTAGCGAAGCTTTGGGAGAAGAACTTTAAAAAGTGAAGCTCCGCCTGATATTTGCATTACTGTAGGAAAAAGTTACCATAACCTCATTCCGAAATTCCCAATTCCAGCCGCCATCGATTCTTATGTCCTGGAAGGGGATGTCAACATTGATTAAACATTTGAGTAAGGTCATCACTAAAGCCAATCACAGGCCTCAACGCTGCTCCGGCACAGATGGCATTCGACTGGAGTTACAATGTTACTTTTTACTGACTGCAGCAATGATCTTTCCCGAATGGGACATCATCGGGAGGACTGAACAGCCAGGGGCAAACCATTTCTGCTAGCCGGGGTGCGCTGCGAGTTGCATCTCCATCTATATGCTCCATACCATAAGCATACAGTCAGGGAGGCTGAGCTGTGAGTTCCTTATATATAACTGTGTTACAGGAACAGGTCTGATTATTAGTAGTACCACATCTGCTAGCCGGGGTGAGCTGTGAGTATCCTCTCCATCTATATCCTCCATACCATAAGTATACAGTCAGGGAGGCTGAGCTGTGAGTTCCTTATATAGAAGTAAATGGCAGGAACCAGTCTGATTATTAGTAGTAGCATATCTGCTAGCCAGGGTGTGCTGTGAGTATCCTCTCCATCTATATCCTTCATACCAGAAGTATACAGTCAGGGAGGCTGAGCTGCGAGCTCCTTATATAGAACTGAGTGACAGGAACCAGTCTGATTATTAGTATTATCATATAGGCATTTTCTAGCTAGAGGTTTTCTCGAAGAATCCTCTCCATCTATATCCTCCATACCATAAGTATACAGTCAGGGAGGCTGAGCTGTGAGCTCCTTATATATAACTGTGTTACAGGAACAGGTCTGATTATTAGTAGTACCACATCTGCTAGCCAGGGTGAGCTGTGAGTATCCTCTCCATCTATATCCTCCATACCATAAGTATACAGTCAGGGAGGCTGAGCTGTGAGTTCCTTATATAGAACTAAATGGCAGGAAGCAGTTTGATTATTAGTAGTATCATATCTGCTAGCCGGGGTGTGCTGTGAGTATCCTCTCCATCTATATCCTTCATACCAGAAGTATACAGTCAGGGAGGCTGAGCTGTGAGCTCCTTATATAGAACTAAATGGCAGGAAGCAGTCTGATTATTAGTAGTAGCATCATATCTGCTAGCCGGGGTGAGCTGTGAGTATCCTCTCCATCTATATCCTCTATACTATAAATATACAGTCAGGGAGGCTGAGCTGCGAGCTCCTTATATAGAACTGAGTGGCAGGAACCAGCGTGATTATTAGTATTATCATATATGCATCTGCTAGCAGGAGGTTTACTGTGAGAATCCTCTCCATCTACATCCTCCATACCATAGGTATACAGTCAGGGAGCTCTTTATTTGTAACTGTGTGACAGGAACCTATCTAATCATCATTTGTAACTGTGAGAGGAACTTACCTTGTGGAGAGTTCTTGTGGTGAATTGCATCATATAGAAATAACTGATGCCTGTTATGCCACACATAGATCACGATAGACTCAATTACAATAAGTGGGACACCTGAAGCAGTTCTGAATCTATATGTGTATTTTATGTTTCATGTGTCCATGGCAACAGACTACAAAGAATCAATGTAGTCTGATCCTAAAGTTATTTCACCATATAGGTCTTCCCTAGTACAGATACTTGTTAACTTCTCAAATGTGGTAGGAGAAAGAAGGAAGAGAATATATGACTCCGGAATCAGACTACGCAGGGTTTTGTTTGTAGTCTGTAACCACGGAAACTCACAGGTCTGCAAAGTAACTGTAGTCTCTACAAAAAGGAATTTTAATAAAACGGCCAAAACGGTTTCCATTTCCAATAAACAGGAATAATAGGAAACAATCAGTTGCAAAGGCGACCTCTACATCTAATGAGGGGGCTCTATGATTTTTGTACTGCACTATTTTTTATTTTTTTTGGCTTCTAAGCTAAAGAGATATGAGAGTGACTTCTCGCTTCTTGTCAGGGTTTATAATTTCGGTAGGAGAGCGCCGGCTCGCCAGGAACATTGTTTGTTTAGCAGCATCCCACACATCTGAGAGAGAGAGATCTGAGCTCAGACCCAAAATAATTTGAATTTTTATAGCGCTGTGCGGCTGGATGAACTGAAAGTCATTTTTTTTTTTCCAGATAGGTCTTGGCAGCTTTAGCGAGGCAAGTCTGACAGGATTGTGCGGTGTAGATCAGAGACGAGCACAGAAAATAATACTGAATATTAACAAAAAAAAAATTAACAAAAAAATTCAATTTTTTAATGCAAATTTTCGAGTTTTTCGAAAATACTGATCAATACTATTAGATTGCTGGATGGGAACTATTCATTGCAGCGCCTATAACCATAGTCCCAATCCATAAGTAGCATTGAAATTGGCATTAACCCCTTAAGGACCCAGCTCATTTTCACCTTAAAGTACTGAATTGATGGTAGACGCGTCCCAATAAGAAGAGGTTCCCGAGAAGCATCGCAGCGGGGGGCATATGTGGAAAACGTATGGGCGCCACAGTCATGTTTGGCCGCAGTGCCTAAAGGGTTAAACGGCTGGCATCGCGGCTATAGTGATCCCAGATGTTACTGTTGGAGCTCAGCTGTTGGATACAGTTGGGCTTTCACAGTTAAGGACGAAAATGTACGTTCAGTGGCTTGAATTAGCCGCCGACCTGGACGTACATTTTCATCCTGGGTGGGTTAAGGGGTTAAAGAGAATCAGTCAGGGCAATTTTGGGACACTAAATCACCCATAGGTCCTTATAAACAGAGCTATGGAGTCATAGCCAGTAGTGTTATAAAAATTACGAAATTGGTCACAGGGGATGCATTGTCATACTGCTCAACTTAAAAGGGAACCTGTCACCGCAGTTGCACATATACAGCCAGTGACAGGTTCCTATAGAGCTTCATTAACTTACTGACCCCCTTCTTTTATCTAAAAATTGTTTCACTTACATCCACATAAATCACCTTTTATCTTATATTTCCTGGCATCTGAGGGGGCGTGTCCTGCTCAGCCGGGCCCCTCCCATCTACTCCTCCCCATGCCTTATGTCTCCTTACTGGTCACAGTTCATGTCATGTGACCAGAGTGATATCATCTCAGGTCCTTAAGCCTCTTAATAATAGAAAACTGTACCCCATGCATATATCTGACCACATGAAGTCACAACAGCCGCAATGGACTTCTACTCCTCTCTATCCTCCATGGAGGCTGTTGTGATTTCATGTGATCACAGACCTGGTGTACAGTTTGCTATTCTTAAAAGGCTAAAGGACTTGCGATGAGGTCACTGGTCACATGTCATGAATGTAACACAAGGCACCATGTAAATATTTTTACACAATATTTCCCATCTGTACATAGAGCTTTATATGTCTGTAGTTGAATATTAGCAGACAGTCCCCAAGTAGAAGGAGGCAGAGCAGTCATTTGAAGAGACACAGAGCTGACAGTCAGAATAATGGGGAGTGGCTCACTGGTATCTCTGACTCTTCTCCTCTCTCAGGCTGCCAGAGATGAGTCAGAAAAGCTAATTTACATATCAAAATGGCTGTAACTAAGGTACAGGGCCCCACTGGCAGCTAATTTTAGGTGATAAGGGGAGGACTTGTAACCCTTTATCAGCAGGCAATGTTAGAAATGATAAATACCACACATTCAGACCAGACAATAAAAGTGGATGGTCCAAGAGTACATAATAAATACTGGAGACCCCAGAGCAGACAATGATCATAACAGAGAGATCCCCAGAGCAGTCTCTGGGCCCTGACGCTGCGCATTCATCCAGTATCAGGAGTCAGGACACAGAGCAGAGTGGCTGGAGAGGAACCGGGAGAAGTGCTGATAAGTACTTACCACTCCTGGGTCTTCTCCTGTCCCTCATGGAGGTCTGTTCTGGGTCCTGGCGCCACTCATTCATCCAGTATCATGAGCCAGAACACAGAGCAGAGTGGCTGGAGAGGACCCGGGAGCAGTAAGTACTTCTCAGCTGCACTCACCACTACCGGGCCTCCTGCATCAGCAAACAGTAAAACTCATATAGAGTGATTTCAAATAGAGTGAACTTTTTCTAGTGTTTATTTAGGTTAGCGTTAATGATTATGACTTACAGTCAAGGAAAACGCAAGTCATTATCCCAGAAAATTTGAATAATAAACCCCAAAACATCTGCAAAGGCTTCGGTTTAAAAAGTCTGGTTCTGCAGGGACACATCATGGGGGAAACTGCTGACATGGCACATTTCCAAAAGGCACTCATTGACGCGCTCCACCAGGAGCTCCACACAGGGAACACACCTCTCTTAGTTGCTTCCAGAAGCCAATCAATGGTGGTCCAAAGTCTCAATAATTTTATATTGATAACCTATTATTTATAAAAGTTTATATATATATAATCACCTAAAAAAAACTTTAAACTGAACCTGATATTTGTAACCCGAGTTGTAGCACTTAACAACATACCAGTCCTTATGAGTTGGTGTTTTATTTTCCCATTGTTCTGTGGCCGATTATAATATATCGCCACCTATGCAGTGAAACCGATGTAGCACACCCTGTATGTGCTGTAGACCCAGCACAAAGCACAGTGAAGCCGGTTGGACTACTTTGGCTTCATTAAAGAGACATCAGATATGAGTCCAATGCTCCTTATCAGACTCCTCTGTAGGAAATTATAAAGGTTAAGGAGCATTGGACTCATATCTGATGTCTCTTTAATGAAGCCAAAGTAGTCCAACCGGCTTCACTGCGTTTGTGCTGGGTCTACGGCACATACAGGGTGTGCTACATCGGTTTCACTGACTGCATAGGTGGCGGGGGCACTGGACCAATGTAAGTATAAGTGTTTGGTTTATTCTATAGTGGGCCGAGACAGAAATAATATTGAGCAATGTAAAACACTAATCCAGGAGGACCTGTAAGTGGTTTAGTGCCCCAAAAAGCCCTGCCTGGTTCCCTTTAAAAATGAAAAGAAACAAAAAAATGAGGGAATAACAACAAAAAGGAAGAATATAATACAAAAACTAAAAATTCAGAAGTTTGGGGACATTCAGGAAGAAAAATAATTTTTTTTTCTGGTTTACTGGAATTTCAGTGCAATAACTTTCATTGCTCCTCGCACCTTCCTGCCTCTTTCTTGCTTCCAGCGATGACTGACAACGAGTGACATCTACCATGAAAAGACCAAAGATACAAATCTCTCCCTTCAGAAATTCTAAGTGCTCAGCAACTTTGTATATTGAACAATTAGGCAGCGATTCTGCTGACTGCCTTCCTGCCGTATTAGATGGGGCAGCGTTCCCGAAGATTACAGGAAAAAAAACACAACACCTCGAGATTGATTTGTTCGCAACGTATCAAGGTCGCGCGCAAGACGTGCAATGCAGGGATGCGATTAGGAATTATTATAATTGACCGAATATTCTTTTGTATTACAAGAACGTAGATGGGGAACGGATGTTACCTCTCTCGGAGGGAGGATCGGCTGAGCACAGGACTGGGCGGGTGCCTCAGGACTGATGGTGGAGCGGAGCGAGACAGCGCCGATGTGGTCCTGGACGGTGACCTCTGGAGCTTTTTGTTATTGAAATTGTCCAAGGACATCTGAAGGTCATCCATATGCATCCTCGAGTCCTACAAAGAGAAGAGATCAAGGAGGTGACCAATCATTGATCTCACAGCAACTTCAAAACCCCAATAAATCAGTAAATACAGTGCAGGCGGTCCCCTACTTAAGGACACACGACCCCTAGTTACATTGTTTTATTGATCATCCTTGGTCCCATTCCAGCAAAAAATTGTCACTGGGGCAAAAACATTTTTTGTCTGGATCTACAATTATAAAATATAAAGTTTCGACTTACATACAAATTCAACTTAAGAACAAACCTATGGAACCTAACTTGTATGTAGCCCGGGGACTGCCTGTATAAACAAAAAAAAAAAAAATCCGTCCCAGATCTTGCTGAAAACGTAAAACGCTGCAGATTTTTTTTTTAGCTGCAAGTTCAGATTGAAAATCTGTAACACAACCAATGTAATTGTTTAGAGCCTGGGAGATCAGGGGGGGGGGGGGGGGGGGTAGCCCGATTCTCCCCGAACACAGAAGATGACCAGGAATCATGGATTTGGCACACTAAGTACATAAGCCAAAGATGTACAGAATTTTAAGGGTTTTTTTTTAGGATTTATCCTGCTCAGTCCCCTTCATCTTTTTGGGTCACATGACTTGTCTACTTCCTGTGCTGCCCGGCAGGCACTTCCGATCACAGGAGCAGCCCGTGCCATCAGTGATGCAGCCGTGCAGGTGGACCTGCGCTGGTCCCTGCTGTTCACTTAAAAAGTAAACTTTTTTTTTTGTTTATTCCTGATATGAAAAACAGTAAACTTGGTAAATTTCTTTTTAATAAAGTATATTTCAATCAAAATCCATCATGATAAACCAGGGACATTACTCATAGATCCAGGCACCGGGACTGTGGGAATCCTCTTATACCTGATATCCATGGCCTAATTTTTTCTTTTTTTTTTAAAAGTATTTATTTTTGCAATTTTGAAATTTTATACAATTAAAATAAACAAAATCGAAGAACAAGATTGTCTGTCACATATTTCTTTCCCCCCATTACAGGATTATTATACAACAGCCATGATAACAGTCAGGTTCTTGCTGCGTTCCAAAATTAACTGAGGGATATTACACAGTAAATGACAGCAGGATACTGCAGCCAGACATCTTGATACAACACAAATAACTATTGACACAAACACAATCAGTCACACACACACACATACCAGCACGCTCAGTCTCCTTCATCATGGAGAGGAGTGTATATCACACTTGATTATAAGGCAGTATGGGGAGTCACGCACCATCTGGACCAGATGCGATCAAACTTCTGGGGACACTTCCTGTTGGTATACAGGGACCGGTAGTGGGGAATGACACTGTTAATAAGTAGTATCCATCTTTTTAATGGAGGGGGCTCCTGGTCCTTCCAGGTCATCACCACCACTTTTCGGGCGTAGTATAAGACAAACCTAAAGAAAATTTTGTCATAGTGGCCATTGACAACTTCATTTATGATGCCGAGGAGACACACAGAGGGAGACAGTAAGCGTGGGAAATCAAAGTGTAAATTTAGGAACTCCAGCACTTCGGACCAGAAGACATGAACCCTAGGGCAGGACCAGACACAGTGCAGGAAGGATCCGACTTCAGCCTGACAGCGAAAGCAAAGGTCATTGGGCATTACTCCCATACGGAATAGTCTAGCAGGGGTGAAATATACTCGATGGAGGAATTTAGATTGGATCAGGAAGTCCCTCGCACTCACTACAGATGTGAAGTAGGACAGTTCGACCTCCCTCCAGTCATCATCTGACAGGTCCGGGATATCCTGTCTCCAGCGTTCACAGGCTCTATCAAACGGTCTGGACTTTTGCTCTTGTAGGAGAGCATAGCACTGAGTGAGTGGCTTAGGGAGGTCCGGGGAACTCATCAGAGTCTCTAGTTTGGAGAATTTCACTGTCAGGCTGAAGGAGCCGAATTGGGCTTTGAATGCGTGTCGCAGTTGCGTGTAATGGAAGCTAGCCGTATTGGGTACAGCATGTCTCTCCCTTAACTCATTAAAGCTGAGTAATTCTGCTTCCGGGGATAAGAGCTGACCCACAAATTTCACTCCCGCTGCCCCCCACATTGTCCAGCCCGGGAGGGAGAGGAAGTGAGAAAGCCACGGGTTGAGCCACAATGGAGTCCTAGGCGAGAGAGGGGGAGAGCTGCCTGTTTCTACCAGGGATTGCGCCCTACGCCAGCACACCGCTACCGTACGTAGGGGAAGTGGGGTATCAGATGGGGACTTGTATCTGTACAGCAGGTTTGTAAGGGCCTCGTAGGAACCTACCAGGGCACCAGCCAGTGCAGTAGCTGCATTACCCAAGTCTATATCTATCCACCACTGGGCATATACTAGCTGGGAAGCCAGGTAATAAAGATACAGATCCGGGGCAGCCAGTCCACCCCTAGCCTTGGGAGCCTGAAGCAGCGCTAAACTGAAGCGCGGGGCACCACTCTGCCAGTAGAAGGACCTGAGAATGCCGTCTATGCGTTTAAATAGGCTCATAGGAAGCAGTATAGGACAGGCATGGAAAAGGTATAGAAATTTGGGGAGGAAGATCATTTTAAATATGTTAATACGCCCGTACAAAGACAGGGGGAGAGTGGACCAGGCTTTTAGACGCGATTCGGTTGCAGTTATCAGGGGTGTAATGTTTAACTCCGTAAATGCCTGGACCTTGCGTGATACCTGGACTCCCAGATATTTAAGTGTGGACACCACCTGAACTGGAATGGGGAGGGAGTGTACCCCTACATCAGATAAGGGAAAGAGGGACGATTTGTCCCAGTTAACCCGAAGGCCTGAGAACCCCCCATAGCGTTCTATCAGGGACAGAAGGGATTCCAGAGAGGGGCCCACATCCCCAAGGTATACAAGTGTATCATCAGCATAGAGAGATACCTTTTCAATGATAGAACCTCTAGCAATGCCCCTAATGCCCTCGGAGTGGCGGATCGCCACAGCAAGGGGCTCAATGGCGAGTGCGAAGAGGAGGGGAGATAGTGGGCAACCCTGTCTAGTGCCCCTGGCCATAGGGAGAGTAGGTGAGATGTTAAGATTAGTCCGTACCCTAGCCTTGGGGTCGTTATACAGTAGTTTGACTAATGCTGTAAATCGAGGGCCAAAACCCATTCTAGGCAAGAGGGACCATAAATATGTCCATTCCACGGAGTCAAACGCCTTACAATTGTCTAAGGACAATATAAACCCAGGGTCCGAAGACTTCTCTGCCTCTGCAATGTTCAGGTGTAGTCTTTGTATATTTATGTCAGTTCCCCTCCCAGGCATAAAGCCTGTCTGGTCCGGGTGAACCAAGGATAGTATTACTTTATTAAGCCTTGTCGCCAGAATTTTTGCTAGTATTTTAACATCTGAGTTTAGGAGGGAAATTGGACGGTATGAATCGGGAAGAAGCGGGTCCTTACCAGGCTTAGGAAGTACTACAATAAGGGCCTCTCGCATGGAGTCGGGGAGGGAACCACTGTCAAACGCATCGGAGTACAGTCTGAGGAGATGGGGAACCAGAGTCTCACAGTTATCCCTATACCATTCACCACCCAGCCCGTCAAGTCCAGGTGTCTTACCGGGGGGCAACGATTGGATGGCCAGTTCCACCTCCTCCGCCGAGAGCGGGGCATCAAGCTCCGATGACTGTGCCGATGTGAGTCTCCAAAGTGGAAGACTGTCAAGGAATCTGGAAATCTCGACGGAAGAGGCGGACAATCTGGAGCTGTAAAGAGAGGAATAGAATTCATAAAATACCATGTTAATGGCCCGGGGTTCTGTGATCAATGCTCCGTTACCATCAGTAATAGAGGGAACGGAAGCACAAGGACGTTCAGCCCGCGAAAGATACGCAAGCAGCTTCCCGTTTTTATCTCCGAATTCAAAGATGGACGCCTCCCTGGCTAGCAGGCGCTTGCTGGTGCGCTCCTTCACTACAGATAGATGGTTCCTCTGCGCCTGAGCCCAAGTCTTTTTATTCCCCGGATTCGGTTTCTTTAGATACTCCTTTTCTGCGGTCACCAGTGCGGCGGTCAGCCTCTCCTCCTGCGCATTTAAAGACTTTCTATGGCCAGCTACACCTGACATGAATGCTCCCCGCACCGAGGACTTGTACGAGTCCCAGACTAGAAGGGGATCAGGATGGGTTGAGTGTACATCCCAGAACTCGCTGTGCGCTGCCCTAACAGTACTCTGGACCGCAGGGGACAGGAGCCAAGCCGGGTGCAGGCGCCATAAGCGGGAGTCGCTGGGGGGGCCTATAAGGAGACTGATGAGCAAGGCGGAGTGGTCTGACGCACTGCGCGGGCAATAGGATACCTGATCAACATGCTGCAACATATCAGGGGAGACAAAGGCCAGGTCAATCCGAGAGAAGCTCTTATGAACGGAGGAATAGAATGAGTATTCTCTCTCCTGAGGGTGCTTACAACGCCAAACATCGGCGAGGTCTAGAGAAGAGAGCCACTCATTCAGACGGACCGAGCCTGTGTCCAGACCACTTGTACGATCCAAGGAGGGATTAGGGACTGCATTGAAGTCACCAATGCAGAGTATCGGACTGGGAGGCATAGCAGCCAGTTTACCGGATATTAGGTGCAATACAGCTGGATCAAAGGGAGGAGGGACATAAATAGACGCTATAGTAAAAGTAAAGCCCCATAAGACACAATGTACGATCACAAAACGGCCAAAGTGATCCGGTGCTACCTGTATGACCTCTATGGGAAGCGCTTTGGATATGAGTATGGATACTCCCCTGGCGTAGACAGAGTAGGAGGAATGATAACCTCTAGCCACCCAGGCCCGCTTCAGAGACAGAACTTTTTGACCCGTAAGGTGTGTCTCTTGGATACATACAATGTGAGGGGCCTGACGCTTAATGACATCTAACATCAGAGCCCTCTTGAATTTGGAGTTGAGTCCCCTCACATTCCAACTCATTACCTTAAGTGAAGACATCTTAGCGGAAGGGAAAGGGGTGTGGGGAAGGAGACGTGAGCAACCAAGCATTCATCCTTTCATACCACAGAGACATAGACAGACAGACAACAGTGAGCATAACAAATATAACAGAACTGAACTAACAATCCCAAGAATACAAACCCCCTGTCTAACACCCTAACAGCAGTAGTGTAGACCTATACCCACTAACAGTCAAATAGTAGAACAGTGGTCCCTAACTCAAGACAAACCTACACCATTTGTCCCGGGACCCTCAACCCTTAATGTATATGAGATCAGGAAGTTATTAGGCAGCCATATTTTGCGAGAACCAAAGAGGAGATAGGTGAGGGGGGGGGGGAGAAAGGAGGGAGACGTAGGGAGGTAGTGGTAACAGGAAAGGGGGGAGGAGGGAGGAGGGGGAGGGAGAAGGAGGGGAGGAGGAAAAGGGGAAAGTGCCATGTGTGGCGCACTGGTCGATATGACCAAAAAAGAGGACTCAATCATTCACTGGGTACATTTTGTGAGGTACGCAGTATGTAAACAAATAGTAGATAACTGTAATAATAATCTGGGACCCCTAAATATCTATTCAAGACTAAGTCCAACACTGTCATTGCATATCAGATAAAAGGATATGAGTCCAGTCACTCAGGAGGTGCAGGCCTCCCAGCAGGAGCCCGCGGGGCTGCATCAGCCCAGTGAAGTGCTTCGGTTGGGCAGATGAAGAAACGAGTCTTCTGTGTGACTGGAACATGTGTAATTATTGTTAGTAACTGTGATTATCCCCCCCCATCTATATTCTCCATATCATAAGTATACAGACAGGGAGGCTGAGCTGTGATCGCCTTATAACTGTGTGACAGGAACCGGTGTAATTATTATTAGTACCTGTGATTATCCTCTCCATCTATATTCTCCATACCATAAGTATACAGTCAGGGAGGCTGAGCTGTGATCTCATATATAACTGTGTGACAGGAACCTGTGTAATTATTATTAGTAACTGTGATTATCCTCTCCATCTATAGTCTCCATACCATAAGTATACAGTCAGGGAGGCTGAGCTGTGTAATCTTATGGTATGGAGAGTTAGATGGAAGGATTCACCTACTAATAATAATTCCACATGTTCCTGTCACACAGTTATAAGGAGATCACAGCTCAGCCTCCCTGACTGTATACTTATGTATGGGAGAAATAGATGGAGAGGATAATCACAGTTACTATGTATTACACAGGTTCCTGTCCCACAGTTTGTATAAGGAGATCACAGCTCAGCCTCCTGACTGTATACTTATGGTATGGAGGATATAGATGGTAGAGGATAATCACATTTACTATATAATTGCATAGGTTCCATGTACACAGTATAGGAGTTTACAGCTCAGCCTCCCTGACTGTATACTTATGGTATGGAGAATATAGATGGAGAGGATGATCACAGTTACAAAATAAATTACACATGTTCCTGTCACACAGTTATAAGGAGATCACAGCTCAGCCTCCCTGACTGTATACTTATGGTATGGGAAATAGATGGAGAGATGATCACATTACTAATAATAATTACACAGGTTCCTGTCACACAGTTATAAGGAGATCACAGCTCAGCCTCCCTGACTGTATACTTATGGATGGAGAATATAGATGAGAGGATAATCACAGTTACTAATAGTAATTAACACAGTGCCTGTCCCACAGTTTATAATAAGGAGATCACAGCTCAGCCTCCCTGACTGTATACTTATGGTATGGAGAATATAGATGGAGAGGATATCACAGTTACTAATTAAATTACACAGGTTTCCTGTCCCACAGTTTATATAAGGAGATCACAGCTCAGCCTCCCTGACTGTATACTTATGGTATGGAGGATATAATGAGGAGGATAATCACAGTTACTAATAATAATGCTAGGTTCCATGTTACACCAGTTTATAAGGAGATACAGCTCAGCCTCCCTGACTGTATACTTATGGTATGGAGAATATAGATTGAGGATATATACAGTTACTAATAATATTACACAGTTCCTGTCACACAGGTATAAGGAGATCACAGCTCACCTCCCTGACTGTATACTTATGGTATGGAGAATATAGAGGAGAGGATAATAACAGTTTATAATAATAATTATACAGGTTCCTGTCACACAGTTTAATATATAGGAGATCACAGCTCAGCCACCCTGACTGTAACTTATGGTATGGAGAATATAGATGGGAGGATAATCACAAGAACCAGCTATCATGAGAGGGTCCCATCTCAAAATATACATTTGATACTGTGTTGAAGCATCATGGGAGTGATAGAAAAAAAAGACAGAGAGTGAGAGTAATCAACTTATGAAGATGGTGATTACGTTAAGAGAAGATGCACTTCTAGAAGTAGCGAAGTAAGTAGAAAGGAAGTGTAGAGTATCAGGTCGTGGGTGCAGGGATAAAAAATTCAGGCCCTTACTTAATTTTTAGATTTTATGGTATACAATAACCTCCCAGGAGTCTCTGAACAGTCCCAATGCCTCCATGCATTCATCTTCCAGCCTGAACGCAACCCATGTCCTGTATATATTTCTAGTTCTAATAAATAAATTGCAGATAGTGAGCGGATGTGAAAGCTCAGCGATACGATCGATCATCTGCTCCAAAGTTTGCAGAGGACTACTCTCAACTTTTCCACGTTCCCAGCTTCTGTCATGAGGCAGCACTTAACAGCACCAAGGAACACTCATCTCTATCGATAATTTGTGTTGAAAATATACAGCAATATCTTGTGATCCATAGCATGAAGTAAGAGGAGAGGATTCAGAGTACATCTATAAGTTACTTTCCTTCCTGAAACATCTATTTCCCATTTTGTTTTACTTCCAATCTGCCAAAAGCTGTAATTTTACAAGTTCCATTTAAATACAAGTCTGAGGCTTGTTTTTTTGCAGGATGGGCAGTGTTTTCTAAAGTATTGTTTCTATAGCATTTATTGTAAATTTCCTTAGTGTTTATTTAGTTTCAATAATCTGAATAAAATATAAATCTGAAAACAATTTGATTTGTCGCCCATCCCCAGTAGTCATTATATATATATATATATATATAATAGTGCCCCTCAATGTAATATATTTTGCTTCCAGTTATAGTAACACCCCCACCCCTTGAATTATTACACACAATTCTCCTCTCCCCCAAATTAATGTTAGCATATGAGATATATATACATACATATACACATATACACTCACCGCCACTTTATTAGGTACACCTGTCCAACTGCTCGTTAACACTTATTCTAATCAGCCATCACATGGCGGCAACTCAGGCATTTAGCATGTAACATGAGTCAAAACTCTCCTGCATTCAAAACCGAGATCAGTGTGGGGAGAAGGAGGATAATTAGAAATGCGTTAAGAGTATATGAGGCCTTTGAACGTGGCATGGTTGTTGGTGGCAGAAGGCTGGTCTGAGTATTTCAGAAACTGCTGATCTACTGGGATTTTCATTCACGCACAACCATCTCTAGGTTTACAGAAATGGTCCGAAAAAGAAAAAAAAACATTCCAGTGAGCGTCAGTTCTGTGGGCGGAAAATGCCCTTGTGATGCCAAGGTCAAGATATGGAGAGACTGGTTCGAGCTGATAGAAAGGCAAACAGTGACTCAAATCGCCTCCCGATTACAACCAAGGTAGGCAAGAAGAGCATCTCTGACCGCACAGTACGTCCAACTTTGAGGCGATGGGCTAAGCACAGCAGACAGAAGACCACACCGGGTGCCACTCCTCAGCTAAGAACGAAACTGAGGCACAATTTGCACAAGCTCATCGAAATGGACAGTAGAAATTGGAAAAACGGTTTGCCTGGTCTGATGAGTCTCGATTTCTTCTGCGACACTCGGATGGTAGGGTCAGAATTTGGCGTCAAACAACTGAAAAGCATGGATCCATCCGCCTTGTATCAACGGTTCGTCTGGTGTTGTGGGTGGTGTCATGGTGTGGGGAATATTTTCTTGGCACTCTTTGGGCCCCTTGGATCAAAGACGCCAAGCCTACCTGAGTATTGTTGCGGACCATGTCCATCCTTTATGAGCACAATGTCTCCTGTAACATCTGATGGCTACTTTCAGCAGGATAATTCGCCATGTCATAAATCTGGAATCATCATCAGACTGTTTCTTGAACATGACAATGAGGTCACGACACAAATGGCCTCCACAGTCACCAGATCTCAATCCATAGTAGATCATCTTTGGAGATGTGGTGGAACGGGAGATTCACCATCATGGATGTGCAGCCACAAATCTCTGCGGCAACTGTGATGATGCCATCATGGTCAATATGGACCAAAATCTCTGAGGAGCTTCCAGCACCTTGTTTGTTCTATGCCACGACGAATTGAGGCAGTTCTGAAGGCAAAAAGGGGGGGTCCAACCCGTTTACTAGCATGGTGTAACCTAATAAGTGGCCGGTGAGTGATATTATATTATAATATTGAGATATAATACACACGGACAAACATAGTACATACATACACACACTCACATACACATTTAATTTTAAATATAAGGATTATACTATATGTGCCTCTCTTATTATAAAAATCATTTTATAAATAGCACCAGAACTTGACTCAATCACTGGATAAGAGCAACCAGCTCAGTATAAAACTACGAACCAGAGCCAAACTCAGTGGGCCAGATTTACTTACCCGGTCCATTCGCGATCCAGCGGAGCGTTCTCTGCGGTGGATTCGGGCCGGCCGGGATTCACTAAGGTAGTTCCTTCGACGTCCACCTGGTGGCGCTGCTGCGCTGAAGTCCGCCGAGTGCCCGCTGAAATGCACTCAAGTACACTGGCCTATTCCTGGTGAAGGTGAGTGCAATCTCCGCCCGTCATTTTTTGTTTTTTAAATGCGCGGTTTTTCCGAATCAGTCGGGTTTTCGTTCGGCCACGCCCCCCCGATTTCCGTGTGCGTGCTGCCAGCGCCGATGCGCCACAATCCAATCGCGTCGCAAACCGGGGCATTTCCGTGGAAATCGGCCCAATTTGAAATATTAGGTAACACGTCGGGAAAACGCGAATCGGGCCTTAGTGAAATGACCCCCAGTATGTTATACAGCACATTTCCTAGCTCACTATATAAATACAGCACCACAACCAAAAGCTCTCTGTTTAGAAACTAGCAGCAGAAACCAAACCCAGTAAATAAACACAGCAACAGAACCTAGCTCAATAATAAGTCAGCACACACACCGCCAGTATACAATAGAAAGAGCAGAAACACTCAGCATATAAATACCAAACCAGAACCTAGCTCATTATATAAATAGAGAACCAGAACCAGTTCAGTACATAAATACAGTATTGAAACCAGAAGTTAGTATAAAATATGCACTCTAGTACTGGGCTACATAAAATTACAGCACCAGAGCCACGATCATTCCTAAGCGAGTAGCAGAAGCGAGCAAAGTACAGAAAACAGCATCAGAACAACAGTTTGGTACAGTAATACTTATTAATATAGTACCACAAATACATTTTCATATTTATATACAGTGCCCCCTTTAACTTTCCTGGTCTTTTTACTTTACACAGCGCCCCCTATCTTAAAGGCAATATCAGTACAGTATTGAATTTAGTAGGCTGAGCGTGCACCTCCACCATCTGAACTTAGGACTTATCCTTAGGATAAATGTGTGATAATTTCTGTAATCTATGTGGCTACCATCCATCGGACCCCCTCCAGATTCGCACCTGGACCCCAATGATAGTGTCACTGACTACAAGGATATTTCACATTAAAATTAGGAAGAGGCTTTCCGACTACGACAATGACTTCACATGGAAACAAAATCATTTTGAGAAACTATCCAATGATTCTTTTTTCCATTTACTAGTTTTTCCTTCAGTCAAATATGTAAGTGCAGGGAAGCTGAAGGACGAAATCAATAGTACGAACATCCCTCACTGCCCGTCGCAATGCACACAATGCGTGCACGGCAAACACGGATAATGGACTGTCCTCTTAAAGCTCTCATCTCAAATCCACGGGACAGATTGCCCAGAATCTGACCACTAGGACCCCAAGGACTCAGGATACTGTGGGAAACTAAGCTATAGGGGGAAAGTGAAAGTGGGGCACCTCTCCTCCGGGCCCTTGCCTCCGTTCCACTGGTGGGAACAGCTCCGGGTCACCGCGTGGACAGCTCCGGGGGCACACCAGCGGACGCTCGGGGCACACGCATGAACAGCTCCGGGGGCACACGCAGTGGAACACTCTCGGGGGGACACGCAGTTGGAAACAGCTCCCGTTGGGCACCCTCAGTGGGAACATCCGGGGCCCGCATGAACCTCCGGGGCACACGCAGTGGAACAGCTCCGGGGGCACACGCAGTGGAACAGCTCCGGGGGCACACGCAGTGGAACAGCTCCGGGGGCACACGCAGTGGAACAGCTCCGGGGGCACACACGCAGTGGAACAGCTCGGGCACACGCAGTGGAACACGCTCCGGGGCACACTCAGTGAACCCGGTGAACACGCAGTGTAACAGCTGTGGCACACGCATTGTAACGATCGGAGGAGGTAACAGCTCTGAACACCGCAGTATAACAGCTCTGACACACGCAGTATAACAGCTCTGGAGCACACAAGCATAAACCAGCTCTGGACACATCATATAACAGGTTCGGGAGCACACACAGTGTAACAGCTCCTGGAACACACACAGTATAACACGCTCTGGAGCACACCACATGTGTAACAGCTCTGAAGCGCACACAGTGTAAGAGCTCTGGAGCGCATACAGTGTAACGCTCTGGAACACACACATTATAACAGCTCTGGACATCCCATATAACAGCTCTGGAGCGCACACAGTTAACAGCTCTGGAGCGCACACAGTATAAACACGCTGGACACAACGTAGTAAACACTCAGTAACACACATCCGTAACAGCTCTGTAACACAGACAGTTACAGCTCGGAAGCTAATGTTTTCCTATGCGCAGTCAGTAATGTGATTTCTAGTGGCGCTGCCCTATGAATAGCGATGTTCTCTCAGCCAAATGACATCACGGGACCCCTGTGGCCGCGCGACTGGCTGCCCTTTTCATTCCTTCTCCTCTTCAAGGTTTTTTTGTCTTCGCCATCCTTTGGGCTGATGGACGAGTTCACTCCCAGTCAGATCACGTCCCCCCTCTGCCTGGTGCGAGAGGATTCTCCAAATGAATGGATCCTGTACAGACCGACCGGCACAAAGCTGAATACATCCTAGGAGATTAGGTCCAGGAAGGAATCGAGGGTGGGAGACCAGTCCATAAAACCACAAGGATCCTAAGATCTCACGCAATACTATTAATAAGACCCAATGAAAGGGTCGGGGGAAGGGGCCGCCATGGAACTGAGACTTTTTATATCAGGAATTTTAATTGTTCAGCTGCCACAAACTAGGGGCATTACATGGCGCATCTTTTTTGGCAACATGGTTTTTGGTCAGATTCTGCGGCGTCGGAACTGACGATCCTGGATCGTTATGATCACAGTGTATCCACAGCACCCCCGCAGGTGAAATATAAGCATTGCACTGATACACCTGTCTGTAGCTGCTGTACTTCTCAAAATTAAAGGTCCCAATGATAATGGGGTTTTCTATGGGGTCTTAGAATAATTGTTAAGTGATTTTAGAAGGCCGGACCATGATAACACATATGAGGAGATTCCACAGTCCCGGTGCCTGGATCAATGAGTAATTTCCCTGTTTATCAGGATGGATTTTGTATGGTAGATTTCCTTTAAATGCCAACATACCTCTGGGATAAAAAGGCTTTGTAAGTCTGAAAACTCATCAGTTTTATAGAATATGAAATTACCTATACTTAAATATATATAAATTATAATAAAAATAAGTAATTTTTCAGGGCCCACATAGGACGTCCTCGGGATGCAATTTCAATTACAGGCATTCATACAACATAGGTTCGGTAGGTTTGTCTGTAAGGTTGAATTTGTATGTAGTGCGGAAGCTGTTTATTTTTATCATTGTAATCCAGACAAATTTTTTTTTGGTCTCTGTGACAATTGGTCATGCAGAACAGGAGTAACAATAAAGCTTCATTCAGACACCTTGTGATAACTTTTACAGCTTGATTATTGTACCTTAGGTGTGATGCCAACACAGTGGCGTTTTGAACACGTTTTTGGACGTTTTGTTGAGCAGTGTCCTTAAAAACCGCAATCCGTTTTTGTCCGGTTTTCCGATTTTCGCAATGAAAAAATGGACAAAAGGCATGCATTTTTTTAAACGGACTGTTCATTTGATTAATGGTCTTTGGCTCTTCAACTTGACAAAGTTCACGCCGCGCCAATATGCATCTCCAAACCGTCCGGATTCTGTGGCGGTCCTGGATTTATTTTGGATGCACACAGATTTTGCGTACAGTGGTGAAGCAAGGACGACAGCTTCCTGCTCCCCATTAAAACTCTGCCCGCTGCTGTACAAAGTAGCAAGAGGAGATGGGGGTTAACAGATGCATTGATAGATGGGGGCATTTATTAACGGGGTGCACGGGGGGAGGCGGCTACGAAATTCTAGGAGTTGGGTACAAAATAGGGGACATTTTACATTGGGGACAACAGAAAGAGGCATATATGTGCCAAGGAATCTACTATAACATCAAGCATGCAAACCAGGGGCACTTACATATGTATAGAAAAGGGTTTATTAGTTGGTGCATAGAGGGGGTCATTATACATTATGTGGTACAACAGGATGGGGCGGCAGAGTGGGTTGTCCATAAGATGGGAGACCATACAGTGTTGGTGGGCCACAGGAAATGGGCACATATCTATGTTAGTGGCTATGGGGCTTCTACTTTTAGGGCAGCATTAGAGGGTGTGTATGGCATGGAAAAAGCAGGCTTTACAATCCCTATATAAATTTGGGAGTATATACATCTACCTCCGTCATGAGGTAGTGTTCCATTGAAAGCCCTCCAAAACAAGATGACCCCTTATACTTTACTTGAACCTCTAAAAGAGAAGACCCCACAATGGTAAGAGATAATGGGCCTCCCCTCAGAATGCAGAGGCAAGACCTTCCCATGTTTATTTCATAGGACAGAACAAGGTGAGTCTCCCTTTAAATGGTTTATGAAGACGTTCTGGTTCAGTGCTGATAGAAACTCGTCCGCGGATGATAGTGTATATGTACAGCGCTGCGTTACAGCAAAGTGACATCTGCTCTGGGCTACCTAAATATAGCTCACAACATAGGAGTGGTAAGTGGGCCAAAAATAACCAATATCTTGTATGCAAACAGACCCACACGACGAACTAGTCTGTTAGAACGGGCAAGCCGAATGTTTAGAAGTATTTTATGGTAGATATACAGGAGAAATTTCTATTGACATGTGGGAAAATTAATCCTTAAAATATGCAACTCATCTGCTGTCAGACATCATAAATACACAACCCAGCTCTGAGCCACATCATATACCAGTGACTGCTGACTCAACAGCATACGGCTCAAGAACACCTCACTTCAACAACCACTCAAGCTGCTGCAGAACTCATATACACATCCTCACTGCTGAGCCCATCATAATACACGTTAGCTGCTGCTAGAACATCATATACCACATCTCAGCTGCTGCAGAACAAGTATACCACCTCAGGTTGCTGAAGAACTCATAATCAACTCTGCAGCTGCTCACGACATCATAATACACACCTCAGCTGCTTGAGCCACATAAAACAAACAACCTTCTCCAAGTATATACTACCACCCTCTGTTGCGAAGAACATCATAATACCAACCACAGCTGCTGCAGAACATCATAATACCCCCACAGCTCCAGAAATCTCTCAACACACTTCTACCCATACACACCACATAGCTTCTGCAGAACATCACTAATACACACATCAGCTTCTGCAGAAACATCATAGTACCACATCAGCTTGCTGCAAACATCATAGTATACAGTCACCTCGCTGCAGCTCTGCAACACTGCAAACATCAAAGTATACACTCAGTGCTGCAGAACATCACACAATATGCATCAGCTTCTCGCAATTATGAAACACAACTCATAGGCCAACAGTAAAACACATCTCATGCTGCTGCAGAACATCAATACATCCACGCACTCTGCAGAAGTCATCTACATCGATGCAATTGCATTGCCATCAACCATACTGCCACATATTAGTTCTACTTTGTGATAGAACGCTGTACTCAAACATGCCACCTGGAGGTTTTCTCTGTCTGACCTTCCTGGTCCGCACGAATAGAATGCACATCTGCAGTGTAGACTGACACACTGCAGTATAAACACTGAACGTGACACCTTACGGTTGCCTTTTGCTGGCAGTTATCACGTAAACACAACCAGAAATAACTTTACCCTTCATGTTCTACGTGCTCTCTCGTCTTCTGTGGCGTCAGGGAGGCTGAGCTGTGATCTCCTTATAACTGTGTGACAGGAACCTGTGTAATTATTACCACCCAGGTCCACCTCTGCAAAGAGTTTGTATGTTCTCTCCGTGTTTGCGTGGGTTTCCTCCGGGTACTCCGGTTTCCTCCCACACTTCAAAACATACTGTTAGGTTGTTTAGATTGTGAGCCCCATGGGGACAGGGACCAATTTGATATGCTTGTGCAGCGCTGCGTAATCTGTGTGCGCTACATAAATAAAGAATAATTATTATTATTATTATTAGTAACTGTGATTATCCTCTCCATCTATATTCTCCATACCATAAGTATACAGTCAGGGAGGCTGAGCTGTGATCTCCTTATATATATCTGTGTGACAGACACCTGTATAATTATTATTAGTAACTGTGATTATACTCTCCATCTATATTCTCCATACCATAAGTATACAGTCAGGGAGGCTGAGCTGTGAGCTCCTCATATGTAACGGTGTAAGAGGAAACGATCTAACCATTATTAGTAAGTATGATAGGAGTTTCTGCCTCCTCCCCTCTTTGGAGAGTCTGTGTGGTACAGTCCATCATACAGGAAGATGTGATGCCCGTGATGGGTGACAAATTAATAGGGGTTATCCCCTTAAGAACATTAATTAGGATGGAGGATGTATATCAGCAGGATTTGGCTGAATCACCGGGATAAGCAGATTGGGAAAATGTAACTCCAAAGAGGGTGGAGCATGACTGAGGGGGATCCTTGAATCCTTGCGTTATTCCCTGCCCCCTTCATGCCAAGGAATAACACATTGGGGGAGATTCATCATTGCTCTTGCACCAGTAAATGACACATTTTTTATTTTTTTTGGTCCGTTTTTTGACTTGTGGGTGTGGCCTTGTGAAAGGGGTTCTGGAGAAAGGGGGTGTGGCCATAATCAAATATAGAAAAATTCAGGAGGGTGCACACAGTTTAGACCAACCAAAAGCAGGTCTAAAAGTAGAACTGGACAGTCCTATGCACCGACAGATTGATTATAGCGAACCGGAGCCGGCGACACATTAATGAATCCCCCCCAATGTATCAGCATTGTCCGGAGTGTTCCTTTAACCCTCCGGAGCAGTTACAACTTGTTTTTTAATGCTGCTAATTTCAAGTCAGCGATTTTTCAGATGACAAGAAGTAGCAGCTATTACGGAGATTCTGCCGATGTTGTATTTCCTGGCCAGATGGCACAACAAGCTGCCATTTATATTCTGCCATCTTCATCATCGTACATCAATCTCCGCTCTCTGCAGATCCTCCATACAAATCCACCCCTGCACTTGTGACCAGATTGTATCTATCTAGTAGTAAATATCTTGTTACAGCGGACCCCGCATCCACACTCTGCGGAGGGCGGCAGCGAGTGGGATAACACGGGGGGGGATATGAGATCTGTCAGTGCGGGATCGTAGGATTATTCTTCTCTGGAATCTTCTCAATAAACTTATTATTGTAGACATGATATTTTATTGTAGCGTCAATCACTGTGAGTGGGCTGGGTAATCAGGACTCTCAATGGGTGTGGGTGGCGTAATCAGGACTCTCACTCTCAATCACTGTGTGTGGGCAGAGTAATCAGGACTCTCACTCTCAATAAATATGTGTGGGAGGGGAAACTGTCAATCACTGTGTCTGGGTGGAGTAATCAGGACTCTCACTGTCAATCACTGTGTCTGGGTGGAGTAATCAGGACTCTCACTGTCAATCACTGTGTGTGGGCGGGGTAATCAGGACTCTTCCTGCCAATTGGTGTGTGGGTGGAGTAATCAGGACTCATCACTGTGTGTGGGCGGGGTAATCAGGACTCTTCCTGCCAATTGGTGTGGGGGGAAGTTAAGTAATAAGGGACTCTCACTGGTGGTGTGGGCGGGGTAATCAGGACTCTTCCTGCCAATTGGTGTGTGGGTGGAGTAGTCAGGACTCATCACTGTGTGTGGGCGGGGTAATCAGGACTTACTGTTAGGAATCTCACTGTAAATGGTACTATAAATGCATACGGAATAATATATTACGTGTGATTATATATATGTAGTATGCTGTGCCACTATTTGTGTACTGAGTTATGAGGGTGCAGCAGACCCGGTAACTGCCAATAATTAACTAAAAAATATGATCATACAGTAAAATAACATTGTGCATTGCACATTCCCACAGTATTTCTAATATTCTGTCCTAATGGAGTCTGTCTTATTTTTTAGGGTGGAGAACACTGTTATTACCAGGGCCAAATCCGAGGAAAACCCAAGTCTTTTGTGGCTCTGTCAACCTGTCATGGACTTCAGTAAGTAGTAAATGTTACTCTTTGCGCTTGATTGTCTTAAACTGATTATAGGACCATATAACATAAAGGGAAAGGTGCACATTGTATGGGATACCCTATGACTATGGCATGACCTGTCCAATGCCGCCCAAGGTTAGAGATGGCCCCAATGCTATGCTGGGTCCGCCGTTGAGGTGTCACCACGTGCTGCTCTCCGGAAGGGATGGTAAGGCGCGGTGCATCCCAATGGGAAATACGTCCAGAGAGTCCGGGTCTACGGGGAACAGTTTCCTTCTTTACTGAAGAAATGTGGGTGCAAAACAATACAAGCAAAACACAGGGCGGCTTCTCCAATCTCCTCCCTGGGAGAAGAAGGGTTAATGCTGAGCAGTGGCCTGGGCTAGCTGTCCCTCTCTTTCTCAGAGGCCTGGTACCCTGGTCACAGGCTAGGAGCCCAGGGTCTATGGCACAGTATCCCCGTCTCCGATTCTTCTTCTGGTTGCTCAGGTAGACATACAGTCTTCTCCTCCAAGCTCTGTTCCCCAACTGCAAGACACTAAGGACTGGGCCTGTTCTCTTTATAAACCTTCTATTTCATCACAAACAATGACAAGGCATTCTCCCACACACTAGCATTGAGGCCCCATGATATTCTATGGCAGAAAGTTTCTAAAGTGTAAACAACTTTCCAGACAGCACCTGTCATTCAATAGTCAGGCTGTCTGCCTTGTGTAGTAAACAAGTCTTCTTTAGCTGTGGGAAATTACTGGCTTCTCTTTAGTTCGAGATGCACAGTCAGAAATGTCCCTCAAAGTCCATCAACCCTTTGTACAGGTCTATATAGATACAGTACTACTAAACAGAATGTATATAACATAATATTACCCAAATTAACCCTTGATGTAAAATAAAGTAATAAGTTCTGACTGTATAGGGGAAATAATTAAATGTCCAAAAGTTCAATGCTCCCCTGATCCTGGGCACTACATGTGTAACGCACAAGAACAATCTGGAGAAGTGTAACAGCGCAGTCACGGAGCTCGTACACAGAATCCACCTGATACTGCAGAACCTGCTCCAACACATTCATCTATCTGATACTCTGCCGCCCTCTGCTGGTCAGTTATTAACATAACGTTAAAACTCAATTTTATTTAAAATTCTAAAGATATTAATAAGAAAATTTAAAAACAAAAAAACCTCAACAAATATAATCACAATGTTCTAGTGACATAGACAACAAGAAAAAAATGATTTAAAGTTGGAATAAAATATTTAGGAGTTGTGGTTGTAATTTCTTGTCTTTCTCAGGGTATAAAGTTGCAGAGCGGCCACAAATTTATGGCGATTACACAAAAAGATTTTCTGTGCAATGGTCACTATAGGGGAGGTGTATTATTCCATGGGGTGTGTCCATTGCCTTGTAATATCTTGTAGAGAGAGTCAAGTCAACCCCCCCTCTTAAAGGCATTGTCTAGAGGTTGAAAACACACCTGACCATGGGTAGTGTGGGGTGTTGTACCTAAACTACATCCATCTCTATACAGCGGAGCTGCAAAACCGGCACGAACCATGGTCAGAAGTGGCACTGTTTTTGGAAGGAAGCAGACAAAAACCCCTTTAAAATCCATTATGATAAACCAGGGACACTTAACCACAGTCCTGGTGCCTGGATCTATGAGTATCTTCTAATATTTGTTATCCACGGCCTCCTTCATTCTAATATCAGCTTTTACAATTATGCAAATGAGCCAGCAGGACTCTCAGTTACCAGAGACCCTCTGTTTCACAGCTTCACAGGCTGTTACACTGCCCCCTTTAACTGAGTGACATGAATCAGCGGGAGGAAAATGGTCAGTGTGACAGCCTATGAAGCTACGGAATAGAGGGGTTCAGGTGGCCCTTCAGGCTTTTTTAAAAGTTGATTATAGAGGGAAGTAGGCCATGGATATGAAATAAAAGAAGATTACCACAGTCCCGGTGCCTGGATCTATGAGTAATGTCCCTGGTTTATCAGGATGGATTTTAATGGTAAAGACTGTCGTCTACATACGGTACAGTAAGTATTGTCAAGAATATCACCAGTCCTTTTGTTCTTTTATGTGCCGTACACTTGTATTTTTATCTGACTGTATCGAGACAACCCTCATGAGGTGTTGGACAATTCCCTATATAAGACAAGGGAAAGGAAGCCTTTAGGCCACATACACACGGTCAGTATTAGATCAGTATTTTACATCAGTATTTGCAAAAGCATGTAACCATTATAGATCTGATGCAAAATACTGTTGCGTTAGACTTAAATTATGTCAAAAAAATGTTGTATAATCCCACAATTTATCAGTTTTGGATCCCAAAAGATGAACAAGGGGGAAAAAAAGAGCATCAGTAGAGAGCAGCGGGCGATGCCAATCACTGTGCCAAGAACAACGGAAACCTGATGGAACGGAGTCTGATGCCATCTGCCGTCAGACAAATCCTAATGAAATCCACAGACATTAGCTGAAGCCTTACAAAATCCTATATACAGGACTACTAAAGGACTTACAGACGGCCCCTAGTTACAGACGGACCCCTCTGCCCACTGTGACCTCTGGTGAAGTCTCTGGATGTTACTATAGTCCCAGACTGCAATGATCAGCTGTAAGGTGTCTGTAATGAAGATTTATTAATAATCCTTAGTCCCATTACAGCAAAAAATTTGAAACTCCAATGGTCACTGGGGCAAAAAAAATTTTGTCTGAATCTACAATTATAAAATATACAGTTTCGATTTTACATACAAATTCAACTTAAGAACAAACCTATGGAACCTATCTTGTATGTCACCCGGGGACTTAACCAGGGATAATAGGACCGGATAACCGGACCCCCAATAATCAAAAGAACAGGTTCTCCTCTGGGACAACCCCTTTGAAACATGAGAACAGAATATTGTAGTGTGACCGGAGTCCTATGAACGTATCCTATGAAGGGCAAACACTTCCTGTACTGGATGTTGTAATGATGTGAATATTATAATAATATTGGATGTTTTTGTCTCCTACAAATAACTTTTTTCTGTTTTTTCCCCAGTGGGATGTTCTGTGATGGGAATCGGACGTATCTCATCGAGCCCGGAGAGAAATACAAACCAAACGTGAGTTCCTTTCCCCTTTTAGTATTTCGATTGTGTTGCTGGTGATGGAGGATGCCAAGTCCTTGTGCCCCCTGGTGGGTGCAGTGTAATGGTGCAATGGGCCCGTTTTGTGCCCCAATATACTTCCAGTTGTATTTAGGGGAGAATGTATCTGTAATGTGTCGTTATATGGAGTCACTGAGTGATGGACAGTCTAGGGGGTGACGGGAATTCGGTTCATGGAGTCTTGTGTTTCATAGTCAAAAGTTCTGCATATATTACAAAATATTCTTAATGACAAAGATTTATTTTGGGTCATCTGATTTACACACTATATATAAAGGGGTTGTCCTATTTATTGTAAACAACGTGTTAAAGGAGTTATGCCAACTTTGATGGGGCGTAACAATCTGATCAGTGAGGGTCCAGCCACCAATCATGAGAATGGACCATGCGGAGGTCCCGTTCTCGCTAATTGAGTAGGTGCCTTTCATTCAATACTATGGAAGTGTCGGAAATTGCTGAGCACAGCGCTTGGTTATCCCTGGAACTACCACGGACAGAGAATGAGTGTGTTGGAGATTGCTGAGTATAGTGCTTGTCTATTTCCAACGCTTCCTCAGTTTTGAATTCCAGGCGGTCCCCTACTTACTGACGACCCATAGTTAAAGACGGACCCCTCTGGCTACAGTGACCTCTGGTGAAGTCTCTGGATGTTACTATAGTCCCAGACTGCAATGATCAGCTGTAAGGTGTCTGTAAAGAAGCTTTATTAATAATCCTTGGTCCAATTACAGCAAAAAATGTTGAAACTACAATTGTCACTGGGGCAAAAAAAATTTTTTTGTCCGGATCTACAATTATAAAATATACAGTTTCGACTTACATACAAATTCAACTTAAGAACAAACCTACGGACCCTATCTTGTATGTAACCCGGGGACTGCCTGTACCCACGCTTAAAGGAAAACTACCACTAAGATGAAGCAGTAGTGTGTGTCCCTTCTGGCAGGACCCGCACTTCTTTTAGCTTCTTATGCCCTTGTTTTAAGGGGAAATAGTTTAAAAAATCATGCAAATGAGCCTGAGGGGCACCAGGTTCCATTGACATCTATGGAGCCCCTCAGACTCATTTGCATAATTTTGAAAAGTTTTTTTGTAAAAACAAGGTCCTAAAAAGCTAAAAGAAGTGCGCTTGCTTTACAATCCTTACAGTAACTTTGGCTGCAGAGAGCTGCAGCCGGCTCCGCTGCCTATACTGGAGGACGGCCAGCGCCCACAGTGATTAATGGGCAGCCAATGATTTTCAGGTGTGCTGTGTAAAGGTTCACTGCAGTGAAAGAATCATGGGAAAAATGTGCATTTAAAGGAGAACGGGGATTGTCTAATCCTTGTCTCCAGTCTGGGAAGAGAGGGCACATCCGCTTCTGTCCCCATTCATTCCTATAGGGTTTCTGACACACTCTCCAAACTTCTGGGCTCACCTACTGGATGCATAAGAGACTTAAACCAAACTTTACCAGGCTAAGTAGAAGACCGTTATAGGGCCACCCATATTATACTCACCATTAAAAAGTCCCATTGACTTCCAGGAGCTAGGGGGGTCACGTGACCTCCTTACAGCAGGACTCTGGACTTCCTGTTGCGTTGTGTGTCCTGCTGACAGATGGAGGAGGCCGTGCAGTCATTACTGTATGATACTTCTGAAACCCCCACCATTCACAAGCGATGAATGCAGTGTCGGACTGGCCCACCAGAGTACCAGAGGATCCTCCGGTGGGCCCTGGCTCCAACCAATACTGAACCCCAGAGGTCCATCAGAAAACACAATTTTTGAGACTGCTAGAGTATATTTCTTGGGGGGGATACTGAAATGTGGGCCCCCACATTAATTTTCTCTGGTGGGCCGAAGGAAACCCAGTCTGACACTGAATGATTGCCATTCATTTTTGGCACTTAATTGGGTCTCCTATTGTCAAGTGGATGGTGCCAGGCTGTGCCTGTTGCCTTTTAAAGGGGCCGTCCACTCAAACCAAACTTTAACAGGGTAAGTAGAAGACCAGAGTATGGTAACCCATATTATACTTACCATATTTATATTTACCATTGACCACCAGGAGCTGGGGGAGGGGGGGGGCAGGACTTCCAATGACATCCCGTGTCCTGCTGTCTTCCGGCAGGAGGCCGTGCAGTCATTACTAAGTTATACATCTCTCGCCCCCACCATTCCCAAACAATCATTAGTTTTGGCACCTAAATAGGCCACCTACTTTGGGTGAAGCCAGATTCTGGAACGCACATCTGAGAGCCCCCAATTACCCAATATTAGGTAGCTGAAAGAATGCAAAGAAGGTCCTTTAAAAAAAAAAACTTGATATCGCTGTGTGTACTAACTCTGAGTAAAAGGTTGTTTTTTATGTCCAACATTTTTATCAGAAAAAAAAAAACCCCTCAGATTAGTGGTCTGCATACCGCAAAGAAAGGGTTAATACAAGTAAATTTGTGCTATTAAAGGCTACATTTCGTACTGAAAAAAAAAAGCCCTAATACGGCTACAGGAAAATATAAAAGTTATAGCTATTTACATGATAAAAAATGAAAAAAAAAATCCACAAAAAAACATTCAGACCAGTCATTCTAAATTTTATTTCACCATTTCATAAAAATACATCAAAACTCGGACATGACCGGCATGTAAACATCGAGAGAAAGTAACAAAGTATCAAGCACTTAACATCAGCAGCTAAAATACTACAACCCATAGGCTGCATAGGAAGTACAATAAACTATCGGGTATCAACAGGAGAAAAAAAAAACAAGCTCATTGCATTGTAGGTTTTTTGTGTGTTTATTTTTTGCTTTCTGGTCTTTTATTTTAATAGCATTTATTCACTTTTTTTATTCAATTTTTTTTTTTACTTTTTAGCACCTTGTAAAAACCGTTCGCATTGTGCTTTAGGGAGCGACACAAATCAACTCGGATGGTAGGAACGGGAACACGGTGACATCTCTGGATGACATTCCAAGAAATTATTTAAAAATTTGGATAGTGCAGGCACCTCGAAAGGCTCCACCCTCCTTAGTACAGACAGCGGCATTACACAGAGGGCCTCAGTTATCAGAAGTACCACAATAACTGGTTGCATGTAGCAATTACACAGCATCCATATTTTTTTTACTAGGTTTTTAGAGCGATTGCTTGTTTTTTCCCTATCAAAATAGCCAAATGTGGCTTGTTTTTTGTGGCATGGGCCATAGTTTTCAATGGCACCATTATTACAGGTAACAGGGAAATTTTTTTAAATAATCAATATGCAAATGAGAATGCACTGGGGGCGGGCCGCAGTTGCCTACAGACAGAAGCATGTGCTCAGCCGTTGGCACCCCTTCAGTCATGATCCACCCCCCGATTTGCATATCTATAAAGTAGTAAAGGGGAAGCGGGTAAATGACTATATGTGCTATAAAAATTTCAATTAAAAAAAAAAAACTCCCACTATTTTCCCATTGGAGCTAAAACTTTAAAGACATATACAGGTTTTCTGAAAGTATTTAAAAATATTTAGTAAAAAATATAGACTTTTTATCCCAAGTATATTTTTTCTTTCTAGCTGCATTGGTATGGGCATTTGGTATGATAAATGTGCGTGAGAATATTCGGAGCTTCCCTCACAAGGCGTTTTCTACCTTCAGAGTTACCAGATCAAGAGACTTGAAGCCAAGTTCAACATAATTGGCTCATAATAAAAAAAAATATTGGGCATGTTGAATTTGAACATGCCTGATCTTTTATTCTTAAAGGGGTTGTCCACTTTCAGCAAGGAATTGATATTGTTTGTGTGATGAAAAGTTCTACAACTTTTCCGGATCTGCAAAAACGGATGACATAAGAACCATTATAACGGACATGGGGCTCAGAAACTGATTAGATACTGATACACATGAACTGCAAAAATGGACCCAACAACAGCAGAGTCAGGGCAGAACAGTGGCTTAGTGGTTAGCATTACAGCCTTTCAGTGCTGGGGTCCTGGGATTAAGTCCCAGGGTCAACATCTGCAAAGAGTTTGTATGTTTTCTCCGTGTTTGCGAGGGTTTCCTCCGGGTCCTCCGGTTTCCTCCCACACTCAAACATACTGGTAGGTTGATTAGATTGTGAGCTCCATTGGGGACAGGAACTGATGTGACAAGCTCTGTGCAGCGCTGCGTAATCTGTGTGCGCTATATAAATAAAGGAATTATTATTAGAGTGGGAGAAGGGTCGGCCATCTTTTTAGCGCATGCACAATAGTTTGAAACAGACGAGGTCAGCACATTGCGATTCTGCTGCTAAAAACATGGCAAGATCAGACATAGCCCTTTGAATGACAGGAATAGGAGGCAGATTCTTGCCGTGTGAACATGCCCTTAAAGGGGATGTTCAGCCTTACAAAATACAACTAGTATGTAAAGGGATGGTTGCAATTTTTGGGTCTCGTCCCATGGCGGTCAGAGGGAAGTATCAGTATAACCCTCGTAGGCCAGGACTTATACCTGGTATGTGCCAGGTAAAAAATTACTCATCAAGGTAAACTTAAAAAAAAATTCCAAAAACATTCAACGTTTTGGTTGAGGCACTCATTGGGTCCATATAATGTGTTGATGGGCGGATGTGACTGGACCGCTATTGGTCAGATTTTGCGTTATATTCTCCATGGCTTACGTATTAAAGCGAAACTGCAGAAACCTATTCACCGATGTTATACAGCTTCCAGAAATATCAATATTACAACAATATTAACGATACGCAGTGATCAGTATGTTCCCAATAGGCAAAGAACTAAAACCTCACTGGATAGTAATAGCTGGAAATAAACATTACAGGAAATCCACCATCAGAATCCATCCTGATAAACCAGGGACATGCTCATAGATCCAGGCACCGGGACTGTGGTAATCTTCTTATATTTGGTATATAAGGCCTCCTTCCTTCTAAAATCAACTATTACAATCATGCTAATGAGCCAGAAGGGCTCTGGAGGCCCTTGGCTGTTACATTGTTTCACTCTCTGCCTGCTGTAATCTCACTTCAGTAGTGGAAGTTTCAGCACAGTGTTAGAAGGGAAGTGCTCTTGTCCAGTGTAACTGCCTGTGAAGCTAATGCCCCTAGAGCCATGGATAACACATATAAGAAGATACCACAGTCCTGGTGCCTGGATCTATGAGTAATGTCCCTGGTTTATCATGATGGATTTGGACGGTAGATTTCCTTTCACAGCATCAGGAAAGATAAAAGTACAACAAAAAAAAAACTCTATACAGAATCACAAAATTACAAAAATGTAAAATAATAAAAAAAAAGCAAATATTTAAAAAATGAAAAGAAAAATTGGCCAATATCCTATCAACAGAATAAAACCACCATTAAAAAAAAAAAAAAACAACAAACAGAAAAACACCAATTTACACCGAGGAATGTGATGGATCTACGCAGTGTGTGTGACCACTGGAATGTCTATTTCAATGGCGGACATCCGGGACCGCGACGAGTACGATGGCGCAACGTAGCTGTGCATGCTGGGAGCATGGGAATATAGCGGCTGCCAGAACGGCGATGGCAGGGACTTGCAGGCACAATACCATAAAAATAGTAATAAGGCTGTAAAATACAAGCCCCCGCTGCTCCCGATGGCGACAAAGACGGAGATGTCGTAGGTAAAGTACGGCCCGTATTTCCTATTCAGGACGTCGTTATAAAATATCGACCATATGGAGGGTGTAAGACTAATGACCCCTGCCAGGACGAAAAGCAAACCCGCCACAAGATGGCAGCCGGAGCTGTTGATGACGCACTTGGCGATTTTTAGGTTGGGCACATTGGAGGTAAACGTGGTGTTACATATCCCCGTCAGGCACAGGATCAGGGCGGAGCCGGCCGTCAGGATGCTGAACGGGAGGGCGAACTGGAGGACGCGGATGTCCAGCTGGTCCACGCTGGCGTACCACTCGCTGTCATACATCAGACACTCGCGGGACCACTCCTGCCGCGTGCACTTCACCCACATCCCGATGCTGACCGTCAGGTTCTTCTCGTGTCGGTTATACGTATAGAGTTTCATCTGCCGCCATTGGGGGAGGAGGGTGGCGGTAAAAAGCCCCGCAATGGATGCCGTACCACAGACAAAGGCCAGCAGGGTGACCGCGTGCACCTCCTGGCAGCCCATTGTTCTGCTCGCTCTGGAGGGACCTAGAAGGACAAAGATACATCCGTGTTAGACAAAAAATATACAGCAAAAACTGACAAAAGAGCAACGTAATCTTCTTATATTTTTTATCCATGGCATCCTTCCTTCTAAAATCTACTGTATTACCAGAGCCCATCCATTCTGCTGATTCACAGGTTGTTACACTGTCTCCCCTTCCTCCCTCAGCCCGATGTAATCTCACACAGTGTGTGTGTCTGTCAGGGCTCCTGCACAGTGTAACAGCCTGTGAACCTGCAGCATAGAGGGGGTCTAGTATAATTTTAAAAGTTGATTTTTAGAAGGAAGGAGGCCATGGATAACAAATATAAGAAGATTGCCACAGTCCCGGTGCCTGGATCTATGAGTAATGTCCCTGGTTTATTATGATGGGTTTTGATGTAAACATCCGAATGTCCTTTTAGGACACTGATCCACCAAGTGTGAAGGACACTTTGAGGACATTTCCTTCAGAGTTGAAGTTGCTACTCAAGGCTCAGTGTACCTGGTACCACTGAGATTCTGAGCTGCTTATGATCATTAGGCATCGTATTGGTTGTTTAAAGGAAATTACCACCAGGATCAAGGACTATAAACTAAGCACACTGACATACTGGTGTGTGCCCTCTTTGGCAGGATCTGCTTCTCTTTTAGCTGCTTAGGCCCTTATTTTTTTTACAAAAAAAGGCTTTAAGAATTATGCAAATGAGCCTGAGGGGCTCCGGGTTCAAATAACAGCTATGGAGCCTGGAGCCCCTCAGTCCCCTAAGGATCATTTGTATAATTTTTAAAGCCTTTTTTGGGGGTAAAAACCAGGGCATAAGAAGCTAAAACAAGAGCAGACCCTGCCAGACGGGACACACACCAGTATGTCAGTATGCTTGGTTTACTATCCTTCATCCTGGTGGTAGATTTCCTTTAAAGGGAACCTACCACCCTGATTCTACCTATAAAGGTAGAAGGGGTGGTAGGTGGATGAATGGGACGTGAGGATTAGCCCCTTATTGGAGGCATATGTAAATTTTTTTATGCGGCTACTGGGGCGGGGAGTAGCCGGACATGAGGCTACAAGTCGTGGCTACTCCACGCCCCAGTAGCCACGTTACTCCGCCTACCATTTAATCTTCGGCATGCGCAGAAGGCCGCAGATGCCGGGGGACCAGGTAAATGGTAGGCGGAGTAACGTGGCTACTGGGGCGTGGAGTAGCCACGACTTGTAGCCTCATGTCCGGCTACTCCACGCCCCAGTAGCCGCATAAAAATTTTTACATATGCCTCCAATAAAGTTTTCTAAAAGACACCAGAGACGTGAGGATTAGCCCAAAAAAGGGCTATCCTAACGTCCCATTCATCCACCTACCACCCCTTCTACCTTTATAGGTAGAATCGGGGTGGTAGGTTCCCTTTAAGCTGATTTTTTTCTTTTTTCTTTCACATACAGGATCTATATGTAACGACCACTTCATATACTCTGGAGGAGTTCCCTGTGTGTCAAGGACTGAGAGGAGCTGCACAATGGCTGCACTTCCCTCCCACACACTGGAACGCCTAGTAATTTGTGACGGCTTTCTTCTAGCTCGCAGCGTGTCAGGCCTCTCGGCTTATCTGCAGACAATTTCCAGAGTCATTTTCCCACGCAGTTTTTTTTTTTTTGTTGCTTGCAGTATTTGTTATGGGGAGAAGAACCTACAACCTATATGCAGAGGCTAACAATGCAGGGGATTGTAGCTTCCTATGGAATATGCTGCGGTATTTGTGGTGCAGGCTATAGGGGACATAATACATCTGCATCGGGCGCTCCACCTCCTCCTGCCATAGTAAACAGGATTAATATGTGGAAATGAGTCATATATGCATTTATTATATCAGCTTTGGTGTCACAAGCCGGGACCTGTCACCCTGTGAATGTGAATGAGCCCTTAGACGAGTTGTACAAGATAAATCGGTGATTAATGGCTAATGTCAACAATTGGTAAAAAAATGACGTCCCTCGTCCCTGTAACCAAAGGACATGGCTAGAAGGATTTCTAGCAATCAAACATGGAAAGGGTTGAACACTAAGGATCCCCTTTAACTGCCAAAAACTAAGCCCCTCCCCCCCATCCCATATCCTTTACCAATTTTGGCAATTCAGAGAGCCCCCATGAGTCCTACAAACACATATACTGCATATGTAACTCAGATTTACTCATATACCCCTTTTAAATACAATGTGCGCCCTTTGATGGTAAGTGACCCCCCAATATCATAGGAGTCCAATGAAAAAGAGGAAGTGTAAAAAAAAAGCTCTATAGACACTTTCGTATCATATGCTCCATAGTTCTATAAAAAGGCTCCTTCTCTATATACAGGCATATAATTAGTATATGCTCCATTGGTACATAAAAAGGCTCTGCAGAAATGCATAAGTACGGTATATGAAAAGGCTCCCTCTATGTATGCAGAGCCTTTTTATATACCCATGTAGCATATACTATTTATATAGTGTCTATATATTGAGGAAGAGCCTTTTTTAGATACCAATGGAGCATATATTATGGGTACATGTCAATAGAGCCTTTTTTACACTTCCATGGCACTTTTTCATTGGACCCCTATGATATTGGCGATTACTTACCATCAAAGCGTGCACAGTGAATTTAAAGGGGTATATGAGTTGAGAGGAGTTATCAATGCAGTATAAATGCTAGATTGGGGTTGGTACTACTACTTTATACATGCAGAGCCTTTTTATATACCCATGTAGCGTATACTATTTATATGCCTATATATAAAGAAGTTGTACCAACCCAAATCTAGCATTGATACTGCATATACCTCCTATCGACTTATATACCCCTTTAACTCAAAAGTGAGCCCTTGGATGGGAAGTAATTAGAAATGTCACTGGAGTCCGAATGAAAAGCTCCATGGACGTGCAAATAGGCTCCATGGACACGTGTGTGATATATACTCCAAAAGCACATAAAAAGGCTTTGTCTCTATATATAGGTGTTATACAAGATCTATATGCCCCAATGGGTGAATAAAATGGCTCTGCATAAATGCAAAAAGGTTCAAAAACATCAAAAGGCTCCAAAGAATAAAAAGAGGTTATAAATAAATATGATAGAAAAGAGGTCTCTCTATAGATAGGTGTTATACATACTGTACATTATCCATGGTTATATAAAAAGGCTCAATACATATAAAATGCTCACCAAAAAAACTGTAAAATAAAGTTCTGTGTATACTGCAAGGTTTTATAGAATAGTAAAGAGGTTATAGAAATAGATATAAAAAATTTTCCTCTCTCTCATACATATACATATATATATGCATTATATAAATAGTTTGTGCTCTATTGGGATATAAAAGGCACTTCAGAAATGCAAAAAGGCTCTATACTTAAAAAATGCTCACCAAAGTTATTAAAAATGTTAAATATATTATATATAGATATCCCCAAAGGCTTCATAGAACAATAGAGGTTATATAGGGTATATATATCAAAAGGCTATCTGTAGATAGATGATAGTTATTTAAAGCCTTTTTCATCCACCTATAGGTATACGATTATAGAGCCTTTTTCGGCCATCTATAGGTATATGATTATGGAGCCTTTTTCAGACATCTATAGTATATTATTATAGAGCCTTTTTCAGACATCTATAGGTATATTATTATAGATAAAAAGGCTCTAAATAACTATCATAGTCTCCATAGATACACAAAAGATAATAAAAAATATATTATATTGGTGGATGTGATTGTATCATCCACTTGATAGAGTCCACCCCATTCTGTAGTGTAGTGACCGGGCTCTATAGCGTCTGCTATCCAGCGTTTCTCATGCCTGGACTCCACAAGCCAACAATTCAGGAACTGGCAGCGAGAACTTGTGTGCCTGAAAAGCTGTCATGGGGGGGAAGCTGCGAGTGATAGAAGAGACTGCAGAGACTTGGCAGGTGACAGCTCTTCATCTGCTCGTCACAGTGTGAGGGGCCAGTGACAGCCCCCGCACAATGACTTATTCACTGCCATGAACCAGTCTAGATGTGCCGTGTCATGAGACTATAGATGTATGAAAAGGTTCCCTATAGGTGTTATAGAAATCGTGGATATGCTCCATGAGTGTATAAAGAAAAACCAAAAACAATTCAAACAGTTCTACATATCAAAAGGCTGGTAATCCATAGCAAATGAATATTTGGGGGAATTGCACTCTAAGCGATTCCCTTATACACCAATGGTGGTTATATAGAGAATCACATTTATCTGCATAATACAGAGGGCTAGTGATGGGGGTTCATCCTAATCTGATCATAACATAGGGCCCCATTTATTTGGATATGGACTTCTCAAGTTTCCTGAAATGTCATTATAAATCTCACCTTCCCCATATAACCAGTAATAAGCAGCTATTATAGCGTCTATAAAGTATAACGAGACCCGCCGAGAGGCATCTCACCCGCTTAGGAGGTTATAATTATAGGGTGCAGCAGGAAAGTAGTGACATCTCATCCATCTATCAGGAGGAACAACTGAGGGGAGCGATGTCAAGGCGTCCAAATCCTCAGCCATTTCCTACATATGACTATCCTGTCATTGGAAAACTACAACTCCCATCATTCCCTGGCTGCTGGGAGTTGCAGTGTTACAATAACTGGAGAGCAACAGGTTGGAAGTTACTGTGATGCCTGTATATAGGATGTAGGTGATGAGACAAAATAGAACCTCATTGTACAGGACAGTCTGATTCTTTTTTATTTTAAGTTTAGATTGAAAAATATAGAGAGAGAGATGTGTAGATAAATAATAATAATAACTATATACACAGATAAATAATCTGCACAGAGCTGGTAACCTCAGTCAATATGGGAGATAGATATTAGAGAGATAGGAGGTGCTGAGGACATATATATACACACATAGTTGGATAGATGATACAGTAAGTATAGATGGCAGATTGATAGAATCCAATGAAAATGAGAAGCACACAAAGTTCAGGGTGAAAAAATACCTAAATGGACTTTATTCCATGTTTTTATACATTATAGATTTTTTTTTTTATTGCTGCTTAAAACTTTCTCAGTATAGATAGATGATTTGATTGATTGATTGATTGATGGATGGATACTGCAGATAGATGGATAAGAGAGAGAGAGATAGGAGGTGTATATATATATATTTTGCAGGTGGATTGATAGATACATATACAGATAAGGCAGATTGACAGAGGATACTGCAGATGAATATATAGGTAGATGCGGCAGATGATGGATACAGTAAGTATAAATGGATGATTGATAGATGATACTGCTATAGATAGATATATAGAGGAGATGGATATGGCAGATTGTCAGATGATACTGCTATGGATAGATAGAGATAGATATACACTACAAAGTGGATAGATAGATGATACTGCAGATGGATGGATAAGAGAGAGAGATAGGAGGTGTATATATATACTGCAGGTGGATTGATAGATACATATACAGATAAGGCAGATACTGCAATGGATAGATAAGATATATACACTACAGGTAGATATAGATGCATAGATGAATATGGCAGGTTGATACTGCAGAGAGGAGATATATATATATATATATATACATACACTACACATATACACATATATATATACTATGATGATACATACTGCAGGAGGATAGATACATATAAAGATATGATGGTTAGTGTGTAGATAACTTGTATGTGAATGTGCAGGGCATGGAGTAGCTCCGCACTGCTACATCTCTGTAGTAACTACTCCGCCTCATGACGATACATTGTAACAGTGACCAGTACAGGATAGTGTTGCGCTGGATGTTGTGTATGGAGAGGAGGGATATGTTGCAGGTACAGATCTGATTGTATCTCCCCCGGTGACACACTGTGACGGATCTGCAGACATGAGTCACCTGTGCTGCCCCCTGTACTGCAGTGCTGGGGGGTCACACCGATCCCACCTGCGGCTCCTACAACTACTGTCCCACCCCCTACATGACCCCGCGCAAGTTTTATATCCCCGCCCTGCACTGCAGCTGATAAGCGCACAGTATGAACAGCGCTCTACACTCGGCACTGACCTGGCGGCGGCAGCGGAGCAGGAAGCCTGGCGGCGGCGGCGGCGTCTACAGCGGAGCAGCTACTGGAGGGTGTGATGACGTAGGCGGCACGTGACGCAGAGGGGAGGGGGGTTGTAGTCACGTGACGCGCCGCCCGCACATTTCCGCTACGGGGTCTGTGTGATAGACCTGCCCTGAACACCCGGCTCACCGCTGCCCCCCACACCACAGCGGCGGAGCACAGCATTACTAGTGGTTCTAATACAAATTCTGTCACTTCTGTGTATGACGTGTGGCTGGGATTAGTAGTTCCCCAATATTAGGCTCCCCCCATACTTCATGTCTGCGTTCCAAAATGAATCCTTTTTTTTATATAATAACCAAAAACAATCAACTTTTATTAACTATTTTTAAAATCGTAAAAAAAATCTACAAATTTACAAAACCAATTCTGACCTTTTTTGTGCTTTAAACGTCACCTACAGGATAAATAACGCGTCCCCTGTATCCCGCGGATATGACTTTACTCTATTTGTGTTAGTGTTTTGTTTCTTTCATCACTTTTGCCATAAATGTTTTTGGAAATTGTGTTTTTTTTTTTTTTTTTTTTACTGTTTTATGACTTTTTCATGTTCTGTTCCAGTAGGAGGTTAGACAATAACCCATTTTATTTGTTCCTTTTTTTAATTTTTCGTCGTTTGTTTTATCTAATTTTATTAATGACGTTTTTTTTTTAATTTATTTAATTTTATTTTACTGTCTCTGCCTAAAAGTATTTAGTACAACCACATTAGAGGGGGTTGTCTAGTAACAGTAAGTTGGATACACACTAACTTGCTGATTGGTTGGGATCTCGGTGGTGCGACCCCTGAGGATCACAAGAACAGTGGTACAATGGGCTCATTGGGGCACATTTACTAAGGGTCCGCACACGGCATTTTTGTCCGGTTTCCCGGCTTTTTCCATTTTGCGACGCATTTTCCATTTTTGGCGCACGCAGGCGGATTTTGGCGCAGTCGCACCGACTTTCATGCAACACAAATCGGGCTCATGGGCGTCGGACAACCCGATTGATTAAGACTGAGCGCAGGATTTAACATTCAAAATTGTGTCGCAAGCCAAGCACTTACATGCACCGGGAAGAAGAAGGTGAACTCCGGCGGACCTGAGCGGGGAAGCGACACATGCAGGATATCGGGCGCACGATCTTAGTGAATCGTGGCAGCTCCGATTCCTCGTCGGACAACGCACCTCGGGGATCGCGACGGGACGGATAATTAAATGTGCCCCATTATTCGTAGAGGGTCCCACCACTGAGAACCTCACCGATCAGCAAATTAGCCCTTATCTAACTTACTGTTTCTGGACAGCTCCTTAAAGGAAATTGATCAAAATCAAGGCATACTTACTGATAGATCTAGGCACTGTGACTGTGATAAACTCCTTATATTTGTTATCCATCGCCTCCTTCCTTCTAAAATCAATTTTTAAAATTATGCTAATTACCCAGAAGGGTTTTGGGGCATCACTCCATGCTGAGGAAGTTTCAACACCCAGTGGGATGGGGAAGTGCTCCTGCACACTGTAACATGATGTGAAGCTACAGCATGGAGTGGCTCTAATAACATCCTTCAGGCGCCTATTCATAATTATAAAAGTTGATTTTAGAAGGAGGACATGGATAACAAATATAAGAAGATTACCACAGTCCCGGTGCCTGGAAGTAATTGTAAATGCCCCTGGTTTCTCCATGCTTGATTATAATGGTATATTTTTTTTAAAGAAAATCCCCCACCAGGATAAAGGATTGTAAACCAAGCACACTGACATACTGGTGTGTGTGCCCCCTCTGCCAGGATCTGCTCTTCTTTACTCTTCCTAAGCCCTTGTTTTTTTAAAAAAAAGGCTGTAAAAAATGATGCAAATGAGTCGGAAGGACTCCAGGCACCATTAAAACCTATGGAGCCTGGAGCCCCACTGGCTCATTTGCATAATTGGGAAAAAACTTTCAATAAAAATATCTGATTAAAAAAAAAAATTTATCAAAGCTTAAGAAGCTAAAAAAAGAGTCGGAGGGGGGAACACACCTGTATCTCAGTGCGCTGGATTTACAGCCTTCATCCTGGTGGTAGATTTCCTTTAAAGTGAACCTTTACTTTGTAAAACTTTATTTTACATTACCAGCAGTATGCGGTGAGTCTGGGATGGGGGCAGCTGCAGCCCATGTGTGCCTGTATCAGTAGTGGAGTAGTGGAAGAATGCATGCCGAGACACAGGCACACACTAGGCTGCAGCTGCCCCCACCCTGGGACTCGCCACACGCTGCTGGCAGGGAGCCAGGTAATGTGAAATGAACTATTATAGCGTACTGAAATGAGTCAGAATGCTGAATCAGCACAGCATAGGCTATTGGATCTGTAGTCCTGTGATGCAGTGTACATGACCGATATTTCAATTTTTAATTTTTTCTACAGGAGGATTATCAATTACATTCTGTTTACAAGTCAAAAGTGCTGGAGTTTCCTCTGGATGAGCTTCCATCTGGTAAGTTTTCCTGGACTTTTCATGCTACAGTTTTTCATCTACATAGAAGTGTAAATGGGAATGTATATAGGAATGGATATATGGAGCACAGATTTAGGCCTAAGGTTTATAAGTGTTTACTGTTCTATATTAAGTTTCTCATTTTTGGATTCTCCATAGTTTGCAATATTTCCAAAAATCCTTAAAGGAAATCCGCCATCAAAATCCAGCATGGATTAACCGAGGACACTTACTTTATACCAATATTTGTTATCCATGGGCACCCTCCTTCAGAAATCAACTTTTAAAATTATGCTACCCTAGCCCCTCTGTGATCTAGCTTTATAGGCTGTTACACTGTCTCCCCCTGCTACCTCAGCACTGAGATTAAAGCAGGAACTGTACAAGTTCTGAGGAAGCAGGGGGAGAGGGTGAGACAGTGTAACAGCCTGAAAGCCAGATCACAGAGGGGCTAGGGTAGTACTTTTGCTCATTAGCATAATTTTACAATTATTAGCTGTACTCCAAAGTTTAGTATTTATAAAATGAATAGTTAAAAAACATATAACCTTTTAAGGTTCAACATCAACTCCAGTAGCAGCTCCCAAGTCTCTAGGTCTGTTGGTCCTGGTGTCCTAGTGGTATGTCATGTACATTTTGCCAGTGATTGCTGAGCCTGTCGGGGGTCATGTGCCATTCATTCCTCTGAGGTCATTGATCGGCTTGATGATGTCATCACTTCTTGTCCCACAGGACCTCAAGCACCTTTGATCGGGGAGCTGCTACTGCAGCCAAGGTCTGTTCCCTACAGCACAGGTCACTTTGAGCTGCAGGTTTTTAGTGGCAGCAGGTGGATGACCTGTGGTCAGATCTTGGCTACTGACTGTGCGGTGACTGTAGATCACAGCAGGTTAGCCCTCAGCGAGTTCCCCGCAGCAGCTAGCCGCTGCGGTGACTCCCCATGTGCCTCCAGCCTCAGGCGGCAATTGCAGGGACTTACTAATGAATTGTGAGCATTTTAGCTTATTTTACACTCAATTACTTTTGCATTTAGAATTCTGGTCACTGAATGAGACGTCTGTGAAGCTGAGTCAGACGCCGGGACTTCGGAGGAAAAAGAGAAATGTGAGTAACTCAATTAAATGTGCAATTTACGGTACAGGGAACACAAATATTCAATGTCACCACCTCTAAGACCCGAGCTAATCCCAAGCCATAAAGGAGAAGCAGGAGTTGTGCTGTATATAAGGTATAATATGTAAAAAGTACAAATAGTGATTGTATGTGACCCCTGTGCATGCCTGAGGGGGCGGAGCATGATGACACAGGTTTAAAGGGGAACTCCAGTGTCCCGATCCACACCTTCTTATAATAAAATGCAGCTGTGTCGCTATAAGAGGAGAATATTTGGGTTTTAGGGTATAAGAAAACATTATTGACAGTGCAGTGAGCGCTGCACAGGAGGCAGAGTAATGGCTGTGATTTTCTCTTTTCCATTTTATTTTGCAGGTTCAGTGGATATCAAATAATATCAAGGATGAGACGAAATATGTGGAACTAATGATTGTTAATGATCACCTTATGGTACATCATATATCACATCCTCAATAGATCACATCTTTTTATCTATCTATCTCTCTATCTATCTATCCATCTGTCTATCCATCTGTCTATCTCATATCTATCTCCTATCCTATCTATCTATCTATCTATCTATCTATCTATCTATCTATCTATCTATCTATCTATCTATCTTATATCTATCTATCTATCTATCTATCTATCTATCTATCTATCTATCTTATATCTATCTATCTATCTATCTATCTATCTATCTATCTATCTATCTATCTATCTATCCCATATATATATATATATATATACAGGCAGTCCCAGGTTATGTACAAGATAGGTTCTTTAGGTTTGTTCTTAAGTTGAATTTGGATGTAAGTCGGATCTGTATGTATTATAATTTTAGCTCCTGACAATTTTTTTTTTGTCCCAGTGACATTTGGATTTTCACAATTTTTTGGGAACACCTTACAAAAACCTTACAGCTGATCGTTGCAGCCTGGGAGTAAAGAAACATCCAGAGACTTCACCAGAGGTCACAGGGGGCAGAGGGGTCCGTCTGTAACTAGGGGTCGTCTGTAAGTCGGGTGTCCTTAAGTAGGGGACCGCCTGTGTATATATATCTAAATAAAAAAACAGCACTCCAACTGGCAACCACTGTTGGTGAAAAAAAGTGGATCCTTTAATTCCAACGTTTTGGCCCTTAAATGAGCTTTTTTCAAGCTTGAGGGCCGAAACGTCACCTATTATGGAGTAAAGGATCTACAGTATCTTTCTATCTATCTTTCTATGTATTTATCTCATTTCTTTCTATCTATCTCATATGTATCTACTTATGTATCTATCCATCATATCTATCTTTTATTACATATACAATATTCCCTATTTATTCCCTTTCTAGTATAAGAAGCATCGGTTATCTGTCGGACAAACAAACAGTTATGCCAAATCTGTTGTGAACATTGCAGACTTAGTAAGTATGATCATACAGAATTCTACAGAGCTTCATGTAATTACTCAGGCATAATAGTCTTCAACCTGAGACTGCCCAACCCCCAGAACTACAACTCCCACCCGGCAGTTACAGGTTGGAGACTACAGTCATAAGGAGTTCAAAGAAACAAAGGATCAGACGGTGGAGATCACACGGAGACTCTCATAGTCATACAATGTTAGGAGTCCCAAGTGTTATTAAAGGGGTTTTCTGGACAATTTCTATTGTGATCTATATTATGGATAGGTCATTAAAGGGTTTGTCTGTAGGTTGAAAAACATGGCTGCTTTCATTCATAAACAGCGCCACACCTGATCATGGTTTGTGCGGGTTTTGCAATTCAGCTGCATAGAGATGAATGGAGGTGAGTTGCAATACCGGCACAAACCATGGTCAGGTGTGGCGCTGTATTTAGAAGAAAGAAGCCATGTTTTTCAATCTCTGGACAACCCCTTTAATATAGCATATGTCATAAGCCACCCCCATCGCCGTTGAAGTGCATGGGGCCAATACTCGCAGTAAGGAAGAATGACCACTACATTACAATTGGAGCTGTCTGCTTCCTGTGTCAAACAGCTTATCGTTGGGGGTTCTTTCAGATTCTCCCCCACCAATCCCCTGTTGATTACTTACCCTAATAGAATTTGAGTATGAAACCCCTTTAATTTCAGAATTTACTTGACAGAACATGTTGATTAGGCTGCAGCTACACATTGGGGCAGATTTAATTACCCGGTCCTGTCGCGATCCCGCGGACCGTTGTTAGACGAGGATTCGGGTCCGGCATGATTCATGAAGATCCTGCATCCGTCGCTTCTGCGCCAAGGTCCGCCGGAGTTCACCTGCTTCTTCCCGGTGCTTGTGAGGGCTTGATCTTGCGACACATTTGCGGTTTTAAATTCCGCGATTTGTCCGAATCCGTCGGGTTGTCTGGCGGCCTTGCTCCCCGATTTCTGTTGCATGCAAGCCGGCGCTGATGCGCCTAAATCTGATAGCGTGCACCAAAATCCCGGGGCAATTTGGCACAAACGGAAAACCGTCGGGAAACCCGACAAAAGTGCCCCCGACAGATCCTTAGTAAATAAGCCCCAATGACTTGGACTATAATTTCTCGGTCTCAATCTTAGACCTATAAATGGTCCACTAATATAGTGAATGGAGTTTGTAACTTTACAAAAAAGTCACCGTTGCCACATCCTTGAGGTCACAATTCCCCTCAGGGGCAACAAGATTTATGGTCAATGGGGGTCATTTACTAAGGGCCCGATTTGCGTTTTCCCGGCGTGTTACCCGAATATTTCCGATTTGCGCGGATTTCCCCTGTATTGCCCCGGGATTTTGGCGCACGCGGTCGGATTGTGGCGCATAGGCACCGGCATGCACGCGATGGAAATCGGGGGGCGTGGCCGAACGAAAACCCGTCGGATTAGAAAAAAACGCCGCATTTTAAAAAAGAAATGTGTCGCTTGGGACGTGCTTGCCTTCACTTGGTCCGGCCCGGTGAACTCCAGTGCGTTCAGATCCTTTTCAGCGCAGCAGCGCCACCTGGTGGACGGCGGAGGAACTACCTTAATGATTCCCGGCCGGACCCGAATCCAGCGCAGAGAATGCGCCGCTGGATCGCGAACGGACCGGGTAAGTAAATCTGCCCCAATGTCTCGGTGTAGCTACAGCCCTAAATTAGGTAAATATCCTGATATAAAATTTAATATAAAGCAATTTTGTATCAATAAGCATAACATTTTGAAAAAAGTGTAAGGCATAGTTGTCCAGCAGGTGGAGCTGTTGTGTTCTTCATAGACAGAGACTGTACTGACTGCAGAATTAGGCACATATCCTATTGAGAATTCCAAGAAAACTGACGAAAATCCTTGGAAGCTGTAACCTTGTCCATAGAACTTTGTAAGTAGCTTTCCCAGGAATTTAGAACAAGTTCTGTATAATGTCTCCTGCTGTTTGTGTATTCTTTGCCGCATTGTGCTATGGATTTCTTCTGCTCAATCCCGACACACTCTTTCTTTCTCTCTCTCTTTCTTTTATGTATTAGATATACAAGGAGCAGCTGAACACGAGAATAGTGTTAGTCGCTATGGAAACTTGGGCGAACGACAATAAATTCAGCATTTATGAAAATCCTCTAAAGACTCTGAAGGAATTTATGAAATACAGGAGGGATTTTATCAAAGACAAAAGTGACGTCGTCCACCTCTTCTCGTACGTAATTGTATAATCTGTCGGAAATGTTACTTTTTGTGTTGAAGTTCCTTGAGCTGTTTATGCGCCCTTAGCCGACTTCTTCCGGAAAATTCCCAGGGATTTTTTTTTAGGATCTTAGGATGAATTTCTCCATCTACAAGTAGTGGCCATAGACCAATGGTGGCCAAACCTGTTCATCACAGTAGGACTGGTCAGCCATGGGTTGTCCCGTTCTTTCCTCGATAGTAGATGAAGACGGGGCAGCTGGATTTTGACATGTCCAATCACTTTGTTCTCAGGGGAGATAACATGTTGTCAGCAGATTACTCCTCTATTGTCATTCATGTGCAAATAAATACTTAGACATTGGGGCAGATTTACTTACCCAGTGGCGATCCAGTGGCGCGTTCTCTGTGGTGGATTCGGGTTCGGCCGGGATTCATCAAGGCAGTTCCTCCGACATCCACCAGGTGGCGCTGCTGCGCTGAAGTTCCCTGAAATGCACTGAAGTTCACGATCCTATCCCGGATGAAGGTAAGTGCAAGCTCCGCGACACAATTTCCTTTTTTAAATGCGGCGGTTTTTCCGAATCGGACGGGTTTTAGTTCGGCCACGCCCCCCCGATTTCCGTCGCGTACATGCCGGTGCCGATGTGCCACAATCCGATCGCGTGCACCAAAATCCCAGGGCAATACAGGTACAATCGGTGCAAATCAGAAATATTCGGGTAACACGTCGGGAAACGCGAATCGGGCCCTTAGTAAATGACCCCTAGTGAGTGTAACTTTTTGATATAGCTGTAAGAAGCTTGTTTTTTGTGGGACAACTTGCATTTTCAAATGGCACCAATTTTGGGAAAAAAATCAAAAGTAATAAACACATTTTGCTGAAAGGAGCTTACCTCCCCTGAGAACTTTTACTTTAAAGTAAAAAAATTACTTTCATTTTCCGCGACATTGGTGCCATATGAAAATATAACTTGTCCCACAAAAAACGAGTCCTAGCACAGCTGTATCAAAAAGTTATGAACCGGAAAGTGACTTATCTTCCGTGAGAACAAGTTCCTGTACTCTGCTCATTCATGTGCAAACTATTAGGTTGGCTTCAGCATAACTTTATGACATAGCCGTATGAGGGCTTATGTTTTGTAGGACAATTTATATTTTCGTATGTTATCATATGTTGTGGGAAATTATTTTCATTTCCTTATTTTGATGCTTTGTTCTCAAGGGAGTTAAACCGCTTTCGGCAGATTACTCCTCATGTGCAAATTATTAGGAAGACGAAGGGCATAACTTTTTGACATAACTTTATGAGGGCTCATTTTTTGTGGGACAACTTGTATTTTCATAATGTAATTTGAAAATTTAATAGAATTATTTAATTTATTTTATTTTTGTCTTTGAAATTTGCTGATTTTGATTTCATTACTTTTCTGTGTATGTGTTCTTCAAAGGGGGAGTCAGTTTGAAAGCAGCAGGAGTGGTGCGGCTTACATCGGTGGAGTATGTTCATTGCAGAAAGGAGGCGGAGTAAATGAGGTAGGAATATGAGTGGTCCCACATAACAAACAGAATACACACATTGGGGGGATGTATTTTTACAACATAGGTTTCAGTAAAAATTAGGTTGGATAAGGTGGGGGTCACTGGAGCCCAACAAATTTGTTATTAATCACTCCAGGAAGCTGGGTTATGTGAAATCTATACAACTTTTTGATAGTATAGATTTCACTACTGGGGCACAGATCATCTAAGAAGCGCAACAAGACCTGCACTGCTTAAAGAGAACCTGTCAGTAGGTTTTACCCTGCTACCTACTACTACTACTAACCTACCACTACCAGCCCCCTCAGGTAGGGTATAAAATGTCCTTTCTAGAATTCCCTCTTTAATGTGAAATCTCACCTGTTTCCCTATAAAAAAAAATTCCCCCCAAAGTCAGGCAAATATGACTCTTTTCATTTTCATCTGAGATGAGTCAAGTTTAGTGGTTGCAGGTTTAACTTCAGACCCCTCAATCTTTATCCCTAGTACCTAGAAACATGCGTTTAGTTACATATTAAAGGATTTAGGCTTTCCTAAATAATATCTGGCTTCTGGGTTTGTGAGCTGATGAACTGGACATATAGGCAGCTAAAAGATCCAGTTCCTACCAATTTTTTTTAGCTGCCTGTATGTTCAGTTCTGTGGATCACGAATAATGAAAGATGAAATTCTTATCTTTAATATGAAACCAGCAACATGTTTCTAGGCGCTATAGAACAGAAGATAGAGGCTCCTGGAGTGACACTCCACCTGAAGCTACAAAAATTGACTCATCTCATGTGAAAATGAGGTGAGAAAAGTCATATTTGCCCGATTCTGGTGGGAGATTTTTTTTTAAATAGGTAAATGGAAGAGATTTCACATAAAAGAGGGATTTCTAGGAAGGACATTTTATACCTTATCTAAGGGGGCTGGTGGTTTAGTGGGGTAAAACCTGGTGACCGGTCCCTTTTAAAGGGATTATCCGCATTCGTATTATATTCATACAAAAGCTGTCCATAAAATGTCCTATGTATATCCAGGCTCCTTATATTAACTATTATTTCCTAGCCCAGAAGGGAAGCTGTGATTGAGTGGGATCTACAGTACTTTTCACAAAATCTGTTAAATGAAAGGGGTTGAATGGCATTACCTCTTGTTAAGTATGAGACTATACATAGTACAGTGGCTGTGCTTGGTATTGCAGATCAGACCCATTTGCTGAGATAGGCCATGTGGGGATCACCGCAGCCGCTTCAGATGCCTGATGGTTATCAATTTTATAAGATTCCCCTCCAAATTCAATACGACCCATATGCATCCTTACAAAAGTATTGATCAGGGCGGCACAGTGACTGTGGTTAGCATTACAGCCTTGCAGCGCTCAGGTCCCGGGTTCAAGTCCCAGGATCAACATCTTCAAAGAGTTTGTATGTTCTCTCTGTGTTTGTGTGGGTTTCCTCCGGGTCCTCCGGTTTCCTCCCACAATCCAAAACATATTGCTAGGTTGATTAGATTAGTCCATTGGGGACACGGACTGATTTGGCAAGTTCTGTGGAGCGCTGCGTAATCTATATAAATAAAGAATTATTATTTTTTATTTTGGGTGGTCTATTTTGTATTGGGTGGCTGGGATAGTTGTTAGCACCAATATAGACAATATTGTTCTTGTCTTCTTAGTTTGGGAGGACGGATGTCATGGCGATCACACTGGCCCAGTCCTTGGCTCATAATTTAGGCATTTTCTCTGATAAGAAGAAACTACGGAGAGGTAAGTGATCTGTATTTACCTTCTATGTGATGGGAAGAAGTTCATGTATCTACACTACTTTATACAGGTTACATCTGATGCTATGTTAGGAGCCTCTGGTGCAATTGTAATAATTACTAATAATAGTTAAAATTTCTCAAATTTTTCATATTTTTAATAATTAAAATAATTATTAATAATTAAAAAATGATTAAATTCTCAATGAATAACCTCAACTCCTCCCCAATGTCCGTATTATAGTCAGTGGGGTTGTTTGGAATTCATTGAGGGGGCATTGAAACCATCTTACACTTTTTGCACATCCATGGCCTCCATTCTTCTAAAATGATGCCAATGAGCCAGAAGGACAATGGGAGATGCTACCAAAGCCCTTCCTTGCCATAGTTTCCCATTCTGTTGTACTGTGTAGGAGCACTTCCCCCCTTCCACTGTGTGAGATTACAGCAGTTAGCGGGAGGGGGGAGTGCTGAGGGAGCACAGGGGGAGACAGTGTAACATCCTGTGAAGCTACAGTACGCAGGGGCTCTGGTAATGCCCCATCCCCCCCCCCAAACCCAGCCATGGATAACAAATATAAGATGATTCGCACAATCCCGGTGCCTGGATCTATGAGTAATGTCCCTGGTTTATCAGGATGGATTGTGAAATCTTTGAGGTTACAAGCCAAGCTGCGAGGAATCAGGACCCTTGCTTCTTTAGTTTTTGCAAGTGAAATGGTTAATTTGTACAGGACTGCTATATTTTCAGCCGTATTCATATGAAACCTAATAGTATATTATTAGAGAACATATTCTTGTTTTTCAGGCGAGTGCATATGTGAAGATAAATGGTTTGGATGCATCATGGAAGACATCGGGTAAGGACTGTCATACACACGTGTCCCCCCTTACCTTTCCTTTTAGCTCGGGATATCCTGGTGTGAGATGAACAGCATTGAGAAAGGAAAGGTGTGTATATGTTGTTGGGATATCTCAAGCTAATAGAAAAGGTAAGGAGAGACCCTGTGCACCTGTGTGATTATTTCTAGCAAGTGTGAGAAATGAGCAGAATTAGAGATGGAGGAAAACTGTTACAAATACAACATACAAGTCAAATAATGGCCAGAGATCGTGTTCAAGGGGTCGTCCACTTTCAGCAAGAAATTGATATTGTTTGTGTAATGAAAAGTTCCACAATTTTCCAATATACATTCTTTATCAATTCCTCACTGTTTCCTAGATCTCTGCTTGCTGTCCTTCATCAGGAAGCTTCATTTTATTAATTTCTGTGGTTAAACACCGGTCCATGGTTTTGTGATGTCACACAAGTACACGGCTCGTAATATATCCCTCATCATGTGATGTCACACAGAGTCACGGCCTGTTATAACCTCTTGCTCTGTGATGTGCAATGGTGCCGGGCTCGTATATATCCTGTCACTGTTGAGTCGCCCACAGGTGCACGTGTTTATATCCCTGGTCATAGTGATGTCACACAGGTGCGTACGGCCGTTATATCCCTAGGTATGTGATGTCACACAGGTTGGCACGGCTCGTATTTCCGCAGACTCATGTGACTGTAGCACACAGTGTGCTTTGTGACGGCTCGTATATCCCTTGGTCATGGATGAGTACCACAGAGGCAACGGCTCGGTTATATCCCTGGTCATGTGATGCCCAGGTGTCACGGCTCGTCTATATCCCTGGTTCTATGTGATGTCACACAGGTTGCACGGCTCGTATATCCTGGTCATGTGATGGTCATCACAGGTGCGGACGCCATTAGTATCCCTGCGGTCATTGTGATGTCATACGTGCATGCCGAGTATATGCGGTGGTCATGTGATGCCACACAGCGCACGCTCATTATTAGTACCTTGGGGGTCAGTGAGATCACACAGGTGCACGGCTTGTTATTTCCTGGATCATGTGATGTCACACAGGTGCACGGCTACGTTAGTATATCTGGGTAATGTGATGTCACACAGGTGCACGGAACTTTTATCAACAGAGAGTAATCAGAGCTGTGTGTGAATAATGACACATGCAATGTTGTTGTTCCACATGCCACGGGATTATAGAAACAGAGCTGTGCACTTATGTAACAGACATGACAGGGGATATAATGAGCCGTTTTTGTACCTGTGTGATATCACGTGATCAGGAGTATATGAGCTGTTCACCTGTGTGACATCAACATGACCAGTTTATATATAGCGAGTTGTGCACATGTAGACATCACATGACCAGGGAAATTGACGAGCCGTGCACCTGTGTGACACACTATGACCAGGGACCAGTGTTTATCCACAGGAAGTAAACAATGAAACTCCCTATAGCAGGGGTAGGGAACCTATGGCTCGGGCGCCAGATATGGCTATTTGTTGGGCGCATCTGGCTCTCAGACTTTAATAAATAGCGATGGCTGCTGTGTGTATAGAACTGATCACTTGACACAGGCAGCAATGTTACCTCTGCCTAAGTCCTTTGTACAACCAGGTGCCATCGCCGCCATCGTCTAAGACCTGGGTCAAAGCTAAGAGCGTGGGAGCAATGATGAGCTTGGCTGCAGGGAGCGCAGTAACTGAATATTCCTTTTTTTCTTTTTTTTGCTGTGACTACCTATCTTTTGGGAAGCATTGATGTGAGCTAGATATCTACTTGGGGGCATGTCCTCTGTGGTAGCGATCTACTGGGGGGGCATTGCTGTGGCTAACTCTCTACTTGGGGGCATTGCTTTTGCTACCTATCTTCTTGGTGGACAGGTGCTGTAGTACCATCTATGGGGGCATGTGCTTTGCTACCGTATCTCTTGGGGGACAGGTGCTGTAGCTACCGATATACTGGGGGCATGTTTGTAGTTACCTATCTACTGGGGGCATGTGCTGTAGTTACCTATCTACTGGGGGCATGTGCTGTAGTTACCTATCTACTGGGGGCATGTGTTGTAGCTACCGATCTACTTGGGGGCATGTGCTGTAGTTACCTATCTACTGGGGGCATGTGCTGTAGTTACCGATCTACTGGGAGGCGTGTGCTGTGGCTACCGACTTACTTGGGGGCATGTGCTATGGCTACCTATCTACTAGGGGTATGTGCTATAGTTACCTATCTACTGGGGACATGTGCTATAGTTACCTATCTACTGGGGGTATGTGCTGTGGCTACCGATCTACTTGGGGGCATTTGCTATGGCTACCGATCTACTTGGGGGCATGTGCTATGGCTACCTATCTACTGGGGGCATGTGCTGTGGCTACCTATCTACTGGGGGCATGTGCTATACAGGCGGTCCCCTACTTAAGGACACCCGACTTACAGACAACCCATAGTTACAGACGGACCCCTCTGCCCACTGTGACCTCTGGTGAAGCTCTCTGGATGCTTTACTATAGTCCCAGACTGCAATGATCAGCTGTAAGGTGTCTGTAATGAAGCTTTATTGATAATTCTTGGTCCAGTTACACCAAAAATTTTGAAACTCCAATTGTCACTGGGGCAAAAGAAAAAAAATTGTCTAGAACTTCCATTATAAAATATACAGTTTCGACTTACATACAAATTCAACTTAAGAACAAACCTCCAGACCCTATCTTGTATGTAACCCGGGGACTGCCTGTAGTTACCTATCTATTGGGAGACATGTGCATATTGTAGGGCAATTACGGAATAACATTTCAAAATATGTGGCGTTCATGGCTCTCTCAGCCAAAAAGGTTCCTGACCCCTGCCCTATAGGATGACAGCAAGCAGAGATCTAGAAAACCATGAGGAATTGATACAGAAAGTATTTTGGAAAATTGTATAACTTTACCAACAGTGGACAACCTCTGTTATGCTCATGTTCACACACTGGAATAGCGATCAATGCAAAGTTTGTTGCAGTGGATAACTTTATCCACCAGATATATTCCCTTTATGTGGGTCAGAACTATAATTGTCTATTAATGAAATGTTTGTTCAGAATCTATTGTGTGTGGGCGGCTTTAGACTAAGACTGGTACTTTGGGGGTCATTTACTAAGGGCCCGAATCGCTCTTTTTCGACGGCCTGGCCGTTGGAAAACCGCGGTATTTAAAAAAAAAAAAATTTGCCACTTGACACGCGCTTACATGCACCCAGGATAGGATGGTGAACTCCAGCGGACTTCAGCGCAGCAGCGACACCTGGTGGACATCGGGCGCACTACCTTAGTGAATCGCTGGAAGACCCGAATCATCAACGGAGAACACACCGCTGGATCGCGACAGGACCGGGTAAGTAAATGTGCCCCATTGTGTTACAATATGCAACCCCAGTTTGGGTCTATGGGTACTATGGGTAGCAGTGTAAACAGTGTCCATGGCTTCCTCTACTGCACCTTGATGTAAGCAAAGGCACCTTAAAGGATCATCAACAGGAACCCTGAAGTCAAGGCAATTATACCAGACATGAAGATATTTAGCACAGGGACATTAGAGGAGGTGTCATTGTATCATCCAAGACACATCCTGTAACTGTGTTGGCATTGATCACATTCAGTGCAGGTGCAATATTGGAGACCATAACCTCCATCTTCTTAGTTCATGGATTTGGTGCTGGTACCCAATGACCCCAAGAGAGAAGGGCTCACAATGTGGGATGTGTATAGTAAGTTCTTAAATTGTCCCCAACTTTTGTAAATGAAAGGCGCAGGATAGGGGCTAACTTGCTGACTGACCAGGGTCTCAGTGATGGGATCACAAGAATTGGGGTCCGTTATACCGCAATTGCACCCCAAAACAATGGAGGTGCCGGTGTCACACATGCGCTGTCGCTCCATGAACTGTCTGTGAAACTGAACAAGATAGCCAAGCACGGCGCTCTGCTACCTCCCTCGGTGCCATAGAGCAGGACTCATGTGCGTCTGGGGTACACTGGATCCCAGTTGTCGTGATCCGTGGGGGTTCCATCACCAATCAGCAAGTTGGCCCCTATCCTGTATGGAATAACTTGTTGTCACTGGACAGCCCCTTTATGGAGTCCGCCATTTGGGCAGCCAAACATGCATGGCCATCAAAGCCACTGTATACATTACACCTACTGTGATTGTATTGGGTTGGAGGCCCCTTTTTAGATAACCCATCCTTGCCTATAGCCAGGATCTTTACATCCAGTGTCCTGTGCACCCCATTATGTATATAGGGGGGCACTACTAGGGACAAGTTCTAATGTATGTGTAATTCAATGCTAGCCCCCATTAATCATCACTAAACTTCACTTAACCGAGCGTCAGACTTTTCTAAAAACATCCATATAAACCTCTAATAAAAAAGCCCCACTCATTACACCAGACAGATCCTGTCCATTGAAGTCTAATGCAGTCCTCAGTTTCTAATTGGTTTTCAAAGTAGCGTTTAGCGTCTGTGGAGCCCCCTCCCCTTTATAAGAGCCAGGACCCACAACTGATCCTAAGTAATCCTCGGAAAAGATGAAAGGCCGGAATATCAGCTGAATTGATTGTCAGCGGGAGCAAACATTAGTGTATTGTAGTGAAGTGACCTTCAGATGTGCGCAGCGTCACTTAAGTCCGGCGCTTAGATGTTTGTAAACAGCGATTGTATTTCATGTCTTTGAATCGTTCATTAGTTTTATTAATAGGACCCTATGATGATAATAGGGATATCACGATAATGAAGTCATCGAAGAACAGAGACGTTCATCATTCTCAGCCCACGCTGCGGGGCCCAATGTAGTACGGGGCCTGCACCCCGGGTTTTTACACCCTGAAATATAGAATCTTCACATATGTAAAATAATATTGGGGCACATCTACTAAGGGTCGGCGAACAGCATTTTCGTCGGGTTTCCCGTTGATTTCCGTTTTGTGCCACATTTAACAGGGTTTTTTGGCGCACGTGATCGGATTTTTGGCGCCAACTTTCATGCGATGCGAAGCAGGGGGCGTAGCTGTCGGACAACCCGACGGATTCGGAGAATGCGCGGGATTTAAAATTCAAATTGTGTCGCAAGACAATGCACTTACAAGCACCAGGAAGAAGATGGTGAACTCCGGCGGACTGCAGCGAGGAAGCGACACATGCAGGAAATCGGGCGCACGAACTACGTGAATCGCGTTGGACTTCATCTTCGTCGGACCGTCCAAATCGGGTATCGCAGGGAATATATTACTGAACAAACATCAAAAAATGGTGGCACACCATTGTTTTTATATATATTACTGTATATTATTTCTGTTTCCAGCTACTACCTCCCCAACAAGTTCTCCTCCTGTGATGTGGACGAGTACCACGATTTTCTGAGCAGCGGCGGCGGAGCCTGCTTGTTCAATAAACCCCTGAAAGTGAGTGTCGTAATTCTTCTTTGCCGTAGGGGTCTCCATTTCTGGTGATCGATTATGACATCACTGGAGGTGTCTTTGCAGCTATGACATACTTGACCACACCATGTGACCACTGAGGCAAGTGATTGGCTACATACAAATATCTGTAATCTGTTATATTCTCCGCAGCTCCTGGATCCCCCAGAGTGCGGCAATGGCTTTGTTGAAATTGGAGAAGAATGTGATTGCGGCACGGCAGCGGTAAATATGACGTAACACTGGAGGAGTGCAGTAATGGGATCCGTATGCATCTCCAGGAGCGGCTCCTTCCCCCATGGCCCTTTGATAGGCTCCACTCTCCATTCGAGCCTGCAGGAGCTCGCTGATAGTTGGGAATGTTCTCCATTCTGCCAGACCATGAGAGTATTACATTGATATTGTTCTTTGCTCCACAGGAATGCGCGGCACAGGGAGGGGAGTGCTGCAGGAAATGCATGCTGACAGCAGAGGCCGAATGCAGCGACGGACTGTGCTGCTCCAAATGCAAGGTAAAAGAGGATGCCCCATGTCTTTAATATGTGAGGGTGTATGATTTTATGTGAAAGTGTGCATCGATAATATATCCCCTATAAAGAAAACCTACCATTTGATTTAATGCATTATAAAGCAAACATACCTTGAGAATGCTGTAGCTACACTGATGCAGGCACATATCTTGGTTAATCCCTGAGCTGAGTGGTTTTGCTGAAAACCAGAGCTTCATTATCATAATGTTATATCTGTTTTATCAGCAAAACCACTCAGCTCAGGGATTAACAAAGGTATGATCCTGCATCAGTGTAACTACAGCATTCTGAAGGTATGTTTGCTTCATAATGCATCAAATCATATGGTAGGTTTCCATATGGGCTGTGGGCGGAATAAGATGTGTGACTTCAACTAATTCTACACAATATTTCTTCAAGTTTATTCAAAAAGGAGTTTATTGTCGGGATGCTGTGAACGACTGTGATATACCTGAAATGTGTACAGGAAATTCCAGCCAGGTAAGAGACGTCTTCACACATTTTTGTACAAAAAAAGGAAAGATTAAAAATGACATTTATTATTATTGATTATTTATTATTAACTTTAGCCTGTCTAAGTAGTAGCTTTTATTGGAGTTTGTGCTCCCCTTTGTGAAGAGTCTGTGGCAGGGGCGCTGCTAGGGTCATAAAACATACGTACATGAGTACCAAATTCTCGGTAGTGTCAACCACAAGTACCGAATTCTCGGTAGTGTCAACTCCTCTACATACCCACCACCCACATGTGCTAAACTGATATACATGTTACTCATAATTTGGATCTCTCTGTAGAGATTCCCCACTTTGGTTGATATGGAAAGTGGTTCTACCTAGGGGCGGCCTATAATCTAGCAGGCTTTACCTCCAGCACTGATATTTAAGAAGATTCCACAGAAATCGCTGTTATTTATTCCATGTTCTCTTCTTTCTAGTGTCCTTCAAATATACACAAGTTGGATGGATATCCTTGTGAAAATCGGGAGGTAATACCGATAAAAGCCGTTTTACGATAATTTTACCCAGGATTCTTTGCATGAACACTACACGGGTTATATGATGACTTATAAAAAACATAAGGAATTTAGGTTGACATTTGTAATTCTCTATAATGTACAGTATACGTATACTGTATGTATATACTGTATGTGTTGTTGTACTGTAGACTTTAATGTATTCCTGTTTCTTAATTTTCTAAGGGACTTTGTTCCGGTGGAATCTGCAAAACCAGAGACCGGCAGTGTAAATACATTTGGGGTGACAGTAAGTGTATACGACTGCTTGGACCTTCACTGATCACAAATATTTGGGTCTTGTTTAGCCCTCATGTACCACACATGTACCCCTCATGTACCACTGTCTATGGGACAGGCCTTCTGTCCAGGGAATAGAGGATAACATTAAAAATTGGACCACATCTTTAATGTATATTTTTAAGCGCTGTGCAGCTTAAACCCCACATACACATGGATGATTAATAAAGTTCCAGCTGCCTGCAGTTACCACTAGGGGGAACTCAAGCTTTTACTGGATACAGACCCATATTTTTACGCTGCATTCACACACAAGTATGGGGGACGTATATACGGCCGATATACGTCCCCCGTACACTTCTATGGACTCACGGCCCTGTACAGGAGCAGCACACGTGCGGCACCGTACCGCTCCGTACCCCGGGAAAAGATAGGACATGTCCTATCTTTTCCCGTGTTATGGTGCCGTACGCCATAACTTCCTATGGAGAGGGGCGGGGGTGAGCTGCGCTCACATCCTCCTCTCCCTGCGCTGCCATGTGCCCGCCGTGCTACGGTGCGGCGGGCACATGGCAGTGTGCATGTAGCCTTAATCAGTTGATTTTGTCATTTGACATCAAAGGTGAAGTGTGTCTAATATTTGGCACATTTATGATTCGTTTGTCGTATTATTACATAATACATAATATTACCCCTCTGACCCATGTTATATTGAGGTGCGTTTAGGAGATTTATTTTGTCAGCGCTGTATTTTGCTGTGTTTCAGAAGCGGCGGCTGCGGACAGATACTGCTACGACAAGCTAAATATTGAAGGCACCGAGAAAGGCAACTGTGGACGTAACAAGGACACCTGGATACAGTGCAGCAAACAGTAAGGATCCTCAGTAGGGATCTGACATCACTAGGCATGCAAAGGGTTAATGTCCGCTGTGTAAAAGGGGTTTTGTACTGAAACACAAATATTTTGTTAATGTCACATATCTCCAGGGATTTATACTTCCACTTATACTCGTACATTCCCTAAAGGGGTTCTCAGGAGGTGGAAAAACATGGCTGCAGTCTTCCAAAAACAGCACCACACCTAATCATGGATAGTGTGTGGTATTGCAACTAAGCTCCGTTCATTTCTATACAGCTGAGCTGCAGTACTGGCAGTAACCTTGGTCAGGTGTGATGCTGTTTTTGGAAGCCATGTTTTTCCACCTCCTGAGAACCCCTTTAAGTATCCCCCTTGATGATAAACCAGGGACATTACTCATAGATCCAGGCACCGTGACTGTGGTGATCTTCTTATATTTGTTATCCATGGCCTCCTACATTCAAAAATCAACCTTTAGAATTATGCCAAAAGGACTCTATCAGAGCTCCTACATGCTGTAGCTTCACAAGCTGTTACACTGTGCAGGAGTACGTCTCATCCACCCCCCTGCACCGTCGTTATCTCCACCCTCCCTGTGCCTGCCTGATGTAATCTCACGGCTGCAGAGGTAGTTTCAGCTCAAAGTGGGAGGGGGAAGTGCTCCTGCTAGAGCACAGAGAGGTTCTGGTGACACCCCCCCCCCCCCCGGAGCTCCTCATTAGCATAATTTTAATAGTTGATCTTAGAAGAAAGGAGACCATGAATAACAAATATAAGCAGATTACCACAGTCGCGGTGCCTGGATCTATGAGTAATGTCCCTGGTTTATCATGATGGATTTTGATGGTAGATTTCCTTTAGATAGAGTTGGGCATCCTAAGAAGGGCTTTTGCCTCCTTCTATTTCTGTATTATCCCTGGTTTCTTTAATAAGGTATTTTAGAGTGTCACGTGGCCACCACCAGCACGTGGCTTCTGCATTATGGCATCTCATCTCTTGCTCCTCCTTTCAGGGATGTCCTCTGCGGTTATCTCTTATGCACCAACATTTCTGGGGTGCCAAGACTGGGGGAGCTGGTTGACTCAATTACATCATCATCTGTCCAAAATCAAGGAAGATTCTTAAACTGCAGGTAAGTCATGAGCGATCCACGTGCAGCTTACAGGAATGGCACAGCCAGCGTCAATGTGAGACAGGGGGATCAACATAAAACCACAATACAGGGCGAGTCACAAGTCCCAGGACTCGTTTTATTTCATAAATGAAAGGGAAAATGACATATCTGATACCACAGAAAGTCATGGGAGAGGGGGGGAGGTATCTTTTAGGATATGTCGGGAACATGGCCGCCATATTGGACCAAGGGCATGTTTCTTCCAATGGGAAGGAGGTCATGTACCACATCCAAGACCAGAATTGTCTCAGAAATCAATTGCCACAATCAGATTTGTAATTTCTCTTGTGGTTCAAAATGTATCAACATAGAGATTCTCCAAAGGTTCTCACGAGGGTTCCCAGCATAACCTTTAGCTCAGTGGTTCAGCACCAGGAACAACAAATCTCGGGGAACGTTCCTGGTTGTTGTTGCATCTTTGATAACTTTTGAACTTTGATTGTGGCCATCGATTTCTGAGATAATTTAGGTCTTTGTTCTGCTACATGACCTCCTTCCCATTGGGAAAAATACTTGCCCTTGATCCAGTGTGGCGGCTTTGGAGATAGCAAGCATGTGCCAGACGTAGGACATAGCCTAAATGATACCTTCTCTCCCACCTATTACATGCTGCGGGATCAGATATGTCATTTTCTCTTTAAAGGGGTTGTCCGAGATTATAAAAAATTATCAAGGTGGCCAGGAGGGTGGTGGGGGGTTTGGCGCTGTGCAAAAAAATAAACCTGTACTTACCTTTTCCAATGATCCCGGTGTGCCAGACGTACCTTTTCCAGTGCTCCCTGTGTCCCCGATGTACCTTTTCCGATGCTCCTGGGGACCCCGGTGTGCCTTTTCCGGTGTTCCCTGTGTCCCTGATGTGCCTTTTCCGGTGTTCCCTGTGTCCCTGATGTGCCTTTTTCGGTGCTCCTGGTGTCCCGAATGTACCTTTTCCGGTGTTCCCTGTGTACCTGATGTACCTTTTCCGGCACTCCCTGTGACCCCGATGTACCTTTTCCGACGTTCACGGTGCCGTTCTCCTTTTATTTACAAGGCAACGGCAGCTCGGCTCAGACAACTTCCGCCCCCGCCTGCCATGTCCACTGTCTCAGCCTGGGACTTTTGACTCCCCCTGTATGTACACATATATAGAATAACAATGACAGCTGCTAATGTAGATGATGATAACTTTATGTTCTCAGCGGTGGACATGTAAAGCTGGATGAGGAGACCGACCTTGGATATGTAGAGGACGGCACACCGTGCGGAGAGCAGATGATGTGTCTGGACCATAGATGTCTTCCTGTCGATCCCTTTAATTTCAGTTCTTGTCTCGGCAGCACGAAAAAGATTTGTTCTGGGCACGGAGTAAGTAACCAGAAACACATGGGGGAGAGGTCTAGTCATTTCTCCAAACTATGGGAGCAGATTTGAGGACACAAGAAAATTCTACAACTAGTAGAACACAAAATTCCTGACAACTAATATCTGATACAGTAACTGAGCACATGATCTCAACATGGCAGATTTATAAGAGGACCGAGAAGATTGAACATTTGTCATCACTAAATCTTTAATGGTTAAAGGAAATCTACCACCCAAAACCAGGGGCACTTACTCATAGATCCAGGCGCCGGGACGGGTAATCTTTTATTTGTTATCCATGGCCTCCTTCCTTCTAACATCAACTTGAAATTGAGGTGAGAAGAGTCATATTTGCCTGATTTTGGGGCAGATATTTTTACAGGTAAATGGGTGAGATTTCACATAAAAGAGGGAATTCTAGAAAGGACATTTCAAACCCGACCTGAGGGCCTGGTAGTTTAGCGGGCTAACACCTGATGACAGGTTCCCTTTAAAGATGGATTAAAAGTGGGTTTAAGTTGCAAAATTGTAGAAATTATTTTACATTTGATTACACTATGTAGAAGTTGTCTCTCTCAATATCTATATACTGTATCTCCTTTACATGTTCATGTTGGTCCTTATGTAAAGTTTTCATGTCGTCTCCTCGCAGATCTGCAGCAATGAGCTGAAGTGCATCTGCGATGAGGAATACGCGGGGGATGACTGCAGCACGTACTTCCCCTACAAGCAGAAGAAGGAAATCAAGGCTAATGATGGTGAGTGCACTCGCCGCCCGCGGTATTATTTATACCAGACATCATCCGCCAGTATCTGATAGCACATCTGCTTCTCTTACAGGAGTTGTTAGTACAAACATTATCATAGGAGCTATTGCCGGTACCATGCTGGTGCTGGTCTTGGTGTTAGGAATTACCGCTTGGGGTTACAAGTAAGTTCCTGCGCTGTATATTCATTATTATATGTAATTGTATGTCATCAAGTTTACAGTGAGCTACACAAATGGACATATTGGAAGTTAAAAAATAGGCGGGAATAGGATCTTTATGTGCAGCTTTCCAATTATGTCTCTAGCGGCCTGCATCTCTGGTTCTGTAGCTCACAAAGTCATAAGCCTGATGTGATCTGAAAGATGAGATCCTTATCTTTAATATGACACCAGCAGCATGTTTCTAGGTGCTAGAGATAACAGAAGATGTTAGTGGGATAAAATCTGGTGACAAGATCTTTTTAACAGAATTTTTGTTTTCATTTATACTTATTTTTGATCTTCTTTGATGAAAACACTATGTTCCAGTAATGATCTGTTTTCTCTTTGACATGAATAGAAACTATCGGAGAGAAAGGTAAGTCCTTGCCTGTGCATTATTCTGCATTTCACCACTTTCACTAGTTTGTAGGGTGGGTTTTTTTTCACAAATTCCATTTATATGTCCCATACTTTTTTTTCCCATAGTCGGCTCGTTCCTAATGTGTTGGCTTAGCAGAGGGACGAGTAGTGATCCCGTGTATCTGTTTTCCCTTAGACTTTTTTTGCCTCTCGGATAGTAGCGCTCATATGAAGTAGGATGATAACTCTCTAGCCATGCCACTGTCCCATCTCTCTGTACGCAGATGTAGCAGAGCTCAGATGGAGCCAGTGACCTCACACTGCATGCAAACCTTCTGCATGATCTTTAACTCTGAGAAATTAAATGTCAAACTCAGCACTGCTACATCTTTATGCCGAATCACGGTCCGATCTTTACGTTTCAGTGTCTGTCTGTTAGAATCGGTACAAGATGTTTTTTGCTTAGACATTGTCCCAGTGTGTTTTGTGTATTACAGGACGGTTCTACACATATTTAAAGGAAATCTACCATCAAGATCCATCATGATAAACCAGGGACATTACTCATAGATCCAGGCACCGGGACTGTGGTATCTTCTTAACTTTTAAAATTATGTTAATGAGCCTGAAGCTTTTACACTATGCTGGAGCACATCTCACCTTCCCCTCTGCTCTCTTGTCTCTTCCATCCTTACAGTGGGAGGGGGGACATGCTCCTACACGATGTAACAGTTTGTGAAGCCACAACACGGAGGTGCTCTGTTAACACCGCCCAGAACCTTTCTCTCATTAGCGTAATTTTTAAAGTTGATTTTAGAAGGAAGAAGGCCATGGATAACAATTATAAGAAGATTACTACAGTCCCGGTGCCTGGATCTATGAGTAAGTGTCCCTGTTTTATTATAATGGATTTTAATGGTGGATTTCCTTTAAAGGGGAAACCATACCTTTGTTTGCGCCCCTTTAATAGATATTGTTCCATTGATTCTGGTGGTAGAAATTTTTCTCTAGCCCCCACTATTCCCAAGTAATTAAATTAATCCCCATTTTCTGTATTTATGACCTCCAGTAGTTTATACAATCATCTGTTTTCATTGCATAGACATAAATGGAGTGTGGCTGCGTGTGTGCGGCAACCCTTCTATTCGGTAAGGGAGTCAGCAGAGCCCGTTCTCGAGATAATTGTGGGTCTTAGAGGTGGATATGTCCTAAATAGAGATTATCAGGCCGTGCCAGGTCGTCCAATCTGGGACCACCAATCTGATACCAGAGAGGCTGATTAGCATAGTTTAGGTTATTTTCAGGACCAAATATGCGAATGAGACTCTCTGCTGTTACATACATAGCCCAGGCCTGGCTCCACCCACTTGACACTACAGATCCGAAAATAATGGCATTGAATGTTGGGGGCTGGAGAGAAAAAAAAATCAACTACAACTGAATGAGTGGCACGAATCCACGGCAATAATTAATTCACAACATAACAGAGTTTACAATATATGTTTTTATTTACGCTACATGACATTGTGTTTGGCCATAATATGGGACCATTTACATTTTTTTAGAATGTAAGGAAATTCTATGAGTCACATTTGTCCTGTCCTTATATATTTCAGTGTTTATTCCACCATATTTTATGCTTCCCAATTAAAAGAACTTCATTATGATTTTAAAAAATATATAGATAAAACAAAAGTATGAAATAAATACCAGCAGTTGATTGGATTCATTGAAATTAGATTGAATTAGATAAGCCAAGAATTTTGAATGTCTCATTATCTTTTTTCCCCAATGTCTCAGTGGGTTACAGTTTATTCCTTGAATGAAATGTTTTTCACGTTTTTAATGTAAAATTCATTTGAAGGTTCATTCCCATCTCATATTGTAACGGCACATCACTAGTTAACCATTAAAGGTCATGCTACATTAGTTGTGTTGCGTTCTGTTCATCTTTAGGAAGGGGGGGGGGGAGTTCTCAGAGTTCAGACCCCCTCCATTGACTATAAAGGGATGGTATAGCCTAGCAATACAATCCTCCATCACTTTATAAGATTGTGGATTAGTACACATATACACACATATGCATTACACTCATATACACACACATTACAGACATAAATAAACATTAGACACATATACACATTGCACATATATACATAGACATTGCACACATATGTACATGCACACTCATGTAAATACACAATAAACAGAGATACATACACATTATACACACATATTACACACATATGCATTACACAGATAAACGCACACATTGCACACGTTTATAGAAACATTACACATACACATTATACACACATATTACACATATATGCATTACACACATATACATACACATTGCACACATATACATACACATATTACACACATATATTATACATACACATTGTACACATATACATACGCATATTACACACATATGCACTACACATTACACACACACATATACATACATACACATTACACACATTAAACACATATACCTACATACACATTATATACAAATAATACACATATACATACATACACATTACACACAAATAATACACATATACATACATACACATTACACACAAGTAATTAAAGAAACTCAGACATGAAAGGTATCGGGAAGGCAGGATATTGTGCCCCCCTGTCCATATATCTACCCGATGGCTTGTCCTTACCCGGCGCATGTTCCCCTTCCATGGTTGATCACTGCTGCATTAAACTTTAGAGAATATGTGCTCATTGTCTCATATAATCCATGCAGTATATTCATGCATAGTATTTCCTTACTATTGTCTTACCCCTTATAGGAGCATCATCTCATTGGCATCTAGGTGTCATCTAGGACACTTACCCTGGAGCTCTCCATAGTCACAGTGATGTTATCAGGCCCCCCTGGGCTTTGTCAATGCCCCAGGGGGCTAGATGACATCCACACTGTGGCCACCCCTTGTGTCCTGTAGTGTAACATACACGTGCCATTGACCCTCTCTGTCCTTCCCCTCTGAACTAATGCTTTTACGTCTGTGTCGTTTCTATGTGCGTTTGTCTTGTTTTCTGACTTTACAATATCTATTATGCTTTAGACAAATACCCCAGGGAGATTATGTAAAAAAGGCTGGAGATGTCGACTCCTTTTATAGCGACTTGCCTCCCGGAGTCAGCTCAAACTCAGGATCTAGTTCTAAGAAGAGGTCTGCTATTCTGTCGCATTTTCAGATTTCTGCCTGTTCCATCCCACATTATTCCATTAGTCAGAACATTTCATTATTTTGCAGAAGGTTTGATTCCTTTTTTAATTTTTTTACTTCTTTGTGGAATAGTAATAAAAAGGAAATCCATGATCGTTTGACTTCAAAGGAGCCGGAGCTGGGACCTTAACGTTAGGGGGTCTCCAACCATTGTGCAGCTTGAAATTTCCTATTGGGGTGATATATATCTTATATTATGGCACCAGATGGAGATCATAATAATGGGGTAGGGTCGGGGGTTATTCCCCCAAATTTAGCTCCTTTGAAGTCAAAAAACCTGATTGTTGTTACTCTTATTCTTGACTTTATTAACTGATTGGATCCTTCATTGCATGACACAACGACTCTACCGACCTTCACTGTAACAACAGCTCATTGACAAGTTGGGCATCCTAATAATTCCTTATTTATATAGCGCACACAGATGACGCAGCGCTGCACAAAGCATGTCAAATTAGTCCCTAGGGCTCACAATCTAAACAACCTACCAGTATGTTTTTTTTCTGGAGTGTGGGAGGAAACCGGAGGACCCGGAGGAAACCCACGCAAACACGGAGAGAGAACGTACAAACTCTTTGCCGATGTTGACCTGAGTGGGATTAGAACCGAGGACTTCAGCGCTGCAAGGCAGAAGTGCTACCCACTCAGGCACCGTGCTTCCCCATAAAAAAAAGACCGGAAATGTTAGGTGATACAGTAGTTGGGCCCAATAACATCTATGGGGGTCTTCCGACTCCACCCACCACCTATCCGGCAGATGGACGGTTGGATATGAACATGCCCAATGATTTTGTTGCCACGTAAGATAATATGCCACTGCCCATTGAGATGACTTGCACACTGGGCATAGCCAAGCATGCATGTGTAAAGGCCATAGCAAGTCATAGCTGCCAGAAAATTGAGCTTTAAGGGCTTGTACCAAGTTTGTGTCTTATCAAAATACAAGCGTGTTTCCAGCACTCCGGAATCTCCTTAAAATTGTTTCCTTATTTCTTATGACACAAGGTAAAATTGAAACACATTGAACCGTTGACGCGTTTTAGACTCAACAGATCCCATATGACTTCTGCTGAACCCGAAACGCGTCAACTGTTCAATGTGTTTGTATTTTATCGGTTGTAAAGAAAAATATACAATCCATTTTAAGAAGATTCCGGAGTGCTTTTTTGAATGGTTACATGTCCATCCTGCACTCTGTTCCGTGGCACCCGGTTACTTCAGTCCAATACAGAGACTGAAGTACAATACTCCAGTACAGAGAGCAGAGCCAGTTTGGAATTTGTATTTTTTCCCAAATTTGTGTCTTATCCCCTACACAGTGGAAAACAGCTGGCAGTGTCCTTCATTGATCACAAGATCCAAGGTCCTATCCTTACTACCGTATTTTTCGGACTATAAGGCGCACTAAAAATCCTTTGATTTTCTCAGAAATCAAAGGTGCGTCTTATAGTCCAGTGCGACTTATATATGAACCGTACTGACAGACAACAGCTGCCTTGAACTGTGCACAGGCACAGTTGCTGGTCATTCATCCTTATAATCAGGTGCGCCTTATACTCCGGTGCGCCTTATATATGAACCTAGACGTTTTAGCAGGCATATATTGATGGTGCGCCTTATACTCCGGTGCGCCTTATAGTCCGAAAAATACTGTAATTGATGGCAGGGGGAGCATTCTTCCAGATATGACATTCAGTACTATGGGAGTATTGGGAATTGTTGAGCACAGTGCTTAGGTATCTCCGGCACTCTGATTCACTGTCTATAAGAGTGGCAGCAATAAGTGTGCAATGTGCTCGGCAACTTCCGACTCTCCATAATATTGAGTGGAGTCGCAGGACGCACACACTCGACCTCCCGCTCCACCCAATAGTGAGAATGGGAACCCTCTTCTTGTGATTGATGGGATTCCAGCAGGCGGACCCCATCAGATCAGATAGGTTTCCCCTATCCTGGGGATAGGCTATGAAAATCAAAATTGGTACAACCCCTTTAAAATGTATGGCTTATATTACAGCTCTTCTTATATGGGGCAAAAGGACCTTATAGTCTTTTTCAAGGTCTAGCAACTCCCTCAAAGACTCCCTATAGCTATGACTCTTTTTAATATAATATTATAATATTAATATACTTTTTTTATTAATATATCATTATATTATTTAATATAATGTTAAATATTTTTATATTAAAATATACAAATATTTTAGTTATTTTGGTCTCTAAATGTCAGTTTTAGCAAAAAAAATTCTGAAACTTTATGACCTGGTTCTTAAATAAAGACCTCCACTCTTAGGCTTTACCATCTTATGATAGAAGGGGTTAGTAGAAGGCAGCTCCTGAACCAGGTTTCTGCCGGCAGAAGAGATTATTAACAATCCCAAAAATAAGTTTTTAACTTTTTATCTTTTCTTTTTCCTACGTGTAGTACCCCTTTACCTTTATTGAAATTTGTACGCTTTCATGTGACCCCCCATTAAAATGCTGATCCTTGTATTTGGGTGAGAATGAGCTGCAATACCGGAAACAGCCTGATTAAAACGGTGGCGTGGTTTCGAGAATGAAAAAAAGACCCATTAGTTGCATTTTTTTTTTTAAAGAAAAACTAAGGAACAGAGACTCCCCTCACGAATGCCCCATAAATAAGTGACCAGCTCTAGGACATCAGGGCATCAGGGTTATTGACTCTTTTCTGTTGTCACAATCTGACACTTTCTTCCATGGTGTTTGTCCAGCACTACAGACACATCCTCGCTTTACTGTAGAAGACGGATTCAGTTGCGTCTCTTCTCTTCCTAGGTCTAATGGTCTGTCCCACTCCTGGAGCGAGAGGATCCCGGACACCAAACACGTCTCCGATGTCTGTGAAAATGGGCGACCGAGGAGTAACTCCTGGCAAGGTAAGTTCACTAGATCCCATACAGATTAATCATGGAGTTCTACATTTTCTAGAAATTAAAGGGGTTGTTCACTTTACACACATTCCAGCAAATTATACAAATTTCCGATATATACTTTCTTTATCAATTCTTTACGGTTTTCTAGATCTCTGCTTGCTGTCACGCAACAGGAAACTTGATTCTTTAGTTCCTGTAGATAGACACTGGTCCATCAGTGTAATCAGAGCCGTGCACCTGTGTGACATCACATGACCATGGAGCGGTGTTTATCTATAGGAAGTAAAGAATCAAGTTTCCTGTTGCATGACAGCAAGCAGAGATCTAGAAAACCGTAACGAATTGATACAGAAAGTATATATCAGAAATTTGTATAACTTCTTCGCACTAACAATATCAATTATTTGCTGACACGTGCTTAAAGTGAACAACCCCTTTAAGTAGGCTTCTATCCCTGTCAGCAATTTTGACCCTGCAAAGGTTCAACCAGTGTTAGGTATTGTACCTGTAAAGATGTATAATCATGTGTGTGTTGTGATTGTAGCTGGACTTTGAGTACCAACGAACTGTGCCACAACCACACTGCTTTGCTTTGACTGCTGTACTACTAAACTAGAAGCCTGGCTCAGCATTAACTTATTACAGATAATTTTGATCGTGATTTATTCAAGTTTAGTTCAGCTATAAGATATCATCCTGCAGCCTCCATCCAGATTGAGTCCAAACAATCCCCTTTGAAGCTAAATTTCGCTTATTCTAGGAGTAATTTCCTAGATTGATACATTGAATCCCTGGAAGTGCATAGAATTGTTGTAATGGGGCTGTATTACCTCCCTTGGAAATGGTCAAAGTGGCCCAACAGAACGTACTGGACCTAAGTGAGGGGTCTATCATACAACTGATCTGGCTCGGTGCCATAGCCACAAAACAGGTGTGAACAGGGACTTACAAAGTATTGCAAATGAACAGTAACTGACTATAGCCGCATTGGTGAAAGTGAAAACTTTCCCTTTAAGTTCTGTATCAATTTGCTTATTTATCTGCTTATATCCAATGATCCCAGCATAAAAATATTGTATTTTACAGGTAACATAAGCAGCAGCAGAAAAAAACTACGAGGAAAGAGATTCCGACCACGATCAAACTCCACCGAGTGAGTACAATGGGGTTCTCCAAGCTCAGGAGACTAGATAGGATTTTAAGGATTCGCCCTTAGATACCATTTTGTCTGTATTTTAATCTTTATCTCCAGACTTTGCTGATTAATGTCTTCATATTGTTTTTTTTTAATTTGTTTTCCTGATACAAAGGTTTAAATCCCCTGTATTTACAAAAAATGCTAAACTTTTGGCTGCCACTAGGGGGAGCTTAGTTGTATACCGCATACTGCTTAGCATTGAAGGGATCCTGTCGGGTGAAAAGTGATACATATAAGGCTGTCTGTATTAGGGTGTAAAAAATTTAAGGGCAACTCCTAGAGAGGAGTCCAGTGAGAACATTTGACTCATCTCTGTAAGTAATGACAGAATTATAGCCCTATATGGGCCACTTAATCACTCATCCCTATAAGGAAATGCTGGTGGTTTTGTTCACAAGTTGACCTGACAGGTTCCCTTTGAAATGAATAATCAGTATTGGAAAAGCTCCCCCTAGTGGTGGCTACGTAGCTCCAGAATCCTTACATTTTGTATGTAGGATGTAGAACTTTGTATCATAACCATAACTAAATATCACACAGTATATGAACTAATAACACCCCGGTGCTACTGGATGGACGTTCACTTTAAGGCTTCGCTGAATAACTTGTGGCCTTACAGATGCTCCAGACTGAAAACTCACATCATGCCCTGGGTGTAGTGTTAAAGGGGATGTCTAGGATGATTCATTACTTGCCCTGGGTGCAGTATCTGCTGTAGTATAACCCTCTTCCAGAGTCTGGGCCATCGCCTCCTGTCATGTCTGGTCTCTGTTTATATACAGGGACCGCAGCAGTGACGTCATATCAACAGCATGCTCCTGCCGCAGCCTATAACTGGCCTCAGAAGAAAACTTATGAGGCCAGTGATAGGCTGCAACACTCATATGGCGACACTGCTGCAACCTCTACTTGCAAACAAAAGCACAGGGCTATACATTGTATATCGCGCCTGGTGTCTCGTTTCGACCCCATCACATGAATAAGAACGATCCACAAACCGGTCACGTGATCGATGACTGTAGCGTCCCAGGCCTGCTTGGACAGCTGATTTTTGGGGGGCATAAGGATAAGACATCAATATTTAGATCTTGATTAAAATTGTTGCTTCCAGCACTCACCACCAGAGGGAGCTCTCTAGCTCCATGTATACTGTGCTGTGCATTGTATGTAATTATACACATCTGCAGTCTGGGGATGTGGGTTCCATACGGATTCCGATGCATAGAAAGCTCTCATTATCATTCCACGCTGCTAACATCGTATATGCTATATATTATATTCACTGTCTATACATTATTATGGCTTATTACTATGCACATAACTTGCCTCTGTATGGAGCATGTTGTCTTGTGTGTAAGCATATTTAGGGGTGAATTTGCATATTTAGGACCCCAAGCAAAGTTATGTCTGGGGTCTCCGGAATGCACAGTCCTGCTCCTAATAGAAAAGCAAAAAGTATAAGGCACACAGAGAATTCCACTAAGTATCCAGTGTAGTGATCTATGGGGCCCCATGCAATTGATTTGGTAGCCACCAGTATATAACAGGAATGAAGTGAATTTCTTGCAGGCATTTGGGTTATAAAAGTTTGTTGCAACTTTTAAATCAATGAGATTTGTTAGATGCTGTGTATATGTTGCAGACCTTGTAATATCTCTTATATATTTTTATAGCGTCACATTGCGATAAGGCTGCTGCAGTTACCACTAGAGGGAGCTTTCTGCATACTGGTATTTAAATGGAACTGATTAGGAGCAGTGTATGCTCTCAGCTCCCTCTAGTGGTGGCTTCAGGCAGCTTGTATGTTACGTATATCAGTATCAGGAAAACCTAGCTTGTAAAGAAAAAAAAAAATTAGGAGGTAAAAAAAATCTAAAAAAAAATCTTGTGATGTTATTGCACAGGGGTTCACTTTAAAGGGAACCTGTCACCATATTATTCACAAGACAGCTAGTGACAGGTTCCCATAGAGCCCTATTAACTAAATGGCACCCTTCTTTTAGCTAAAAATTGTTTCCCTCACATCCCCATAAAATCAACTTTTTTATCTTACCTGTCATACAGCCAAATCCTCCAGTAAGTCATAGTGGGAGTTTCCTCGGCGGAGTCCAGTGGCCTTTCCCCTCCTCACTCACTTCTACTTCTTATGCCTCCGTCTCACCATTCAGCACTTCATGTCATGTGGCCCGGATTATGTCTTCTAAGGTCCTTTACTCACTAACATTTGCAAAATCTACCCCATGTATTGAAAAATCTACCCCATTTGCAAAATCTACCCCATGTATGTATCTGATCACATGAAATCACAGCATGCCTCCATGGCGGACTCAGCGGAGTCCAGTGGCCTCTCCCCTCCTCACTCACTTCTACTTCTTATGCCTCCGTCTCACCATTGAGCACTTCATGTCATGTGGCCCGGATTATGTCATCTAAGGTCCTTTACTCACTAACATCTACCCCATGTATGTATCTGATCATATGAAATCACAGCATGCCTCCATGGCAGATGGAGAGGAGTAGACATGGGGTACATTTTGCAAATGTTAGTGGGTAAAGGACCTTGGATGACATCAACCTGATCAGATGACATGAATAGCTGAATGATGAGGAGGCATAGGGAGGAGTAGAAGTGAGTGGGGACAGGAGGACACGCCCCCTCTGCTCCATCTGACTGTATGCCAGGTAAGATAACAAAGTTGATTTTATGGGGATGGGAGGGAAACAATTTTTAGCTAAAAGAAGTTACTAGGGCTCTGTGGGAACCTGTCACTGTCTGTATTTGTGAAAAATGTGCTGACAGCTTTTCAATAACATCTCAATACGAGATAAATGTATTGATACATAATAACTACACTTATATACAGGGTAGTAAACTGTGAGGACATAACAGAGACTTTTGCAGGTGATGTGTTATGGATGGATACTGGATAAAATTGTAGCAGTCCCTTATGTGTGAGAAGTACCAGAAGTGATCAGCATTTAGGAAGAACATCTATCCATAAAGTACATGGTCACTAACTTATTTTAACAGGCGCCATGTAACTATAGCGCCCACCTTTGCGGTAAGAGCTGAACCATCCGGCACCTAAAAAAACGTCTGATAAGGATCAGACAAGTAAATCCAGATCCGGTATTGTAAACGATAATGGGCTCAGTGGATCTTAGTAGAGAATCTCTCCGAGTGGTTCTGATCACTTGGAATTTTTGGAGATGATGAAGAAGACTTCTGTTTTAGCAATTCTGAAGCTTATATATACATATTCTGTGAATTACATAAGATTTGTAATCATTTTCCCCAGTAGGAGATGACCAGGATACAATATTATGGCCAATGGACATCCTTGTAGGCTCCACATTATTATTGGGGAAATAAATGTATGTGATTGTAAAGAAAACCTTTCACCAACTCACATAAAATCCTGTTTGGGCTCCTACAAGGATTCTGGGGCACTTCAAATTTTTTTTTTCAGCCCCCACAGTTTCTGAGATATCAGTCCCAGTATCTGACCATTTTAATCCTCTCTACTGTCAGAGCGGAGGAGCTGGAGCCGAGGAAGAGGAGGCATGTATTACACTGAGAATCTGAAAATATTGTCATAACATACTCCCCCCTCCCCTCCTCTGCTCCAGATCCTCCTCTCTGACAGTGGAGAGGATTATAATGGTCAGATACTGGGACTGATATCTCGGCAACCCTAGGGCTAGAAAGAAAAATCTAAGTGCCCCACATGTATGTGTTGGTAAAACGTCTACTTTAAGTAACGGCATGTTCCTGGTTAGCCACCTGGCTACGAAGACCATGTTTTTGCAACCTGATTGGTCCACACATTAACCCACACTGAGAAATGTGACTATACAGATAGCCACACTTAATGGTGATGCTGTAAAGGATTTTAGTTGGTGCGCAACAAATAAATCGGATTAATGGGAATAGGGAGAGGAAGAAGAAGAATTTTGATAATTGTTACATTGTGTCAGTAATCAGTCCCTCTACGATGTGTAATATTTATGACCTCTATCTATATACTCTCTATATAATCTATATACTCTGTGTAGTGCAGGACATATAAATTCAATGTATGTGCATTTTCTTACCTAGGTGGCAGTATTTCTCCGATTTTTTTTATTTTTTTTTTCCTTGCACGATGCTCATTGCTTGCTTTTACCTCTCTCCTCCTTTTTGTTCCCATTCTCACTTTTTTCTTTCTGTGCTCGTGTTGTATTTTCAGACTGTATCTTCTGCTTTCTCTGTTCTCCTGTTCCTCCTATCACTTTCTGCAGGTATTTTAACCCCTGGTACAAAAAAGGACATTATGTAGCTATATGGGTAGAAGATGTGAATAAAAACACAGAAGGACCGTACTTTAGGTATTACGGAGCAGAACGCTTTCTTACAATCCCAGCGATGTTGCAGTATATCGCTACGGTGGAGCTTGGCCTATATACATACCTGCATACAGTATACATATACGGCTCCGCTGTGCATGTATGCATTGGTGGGATCATGTATATAACTGGTAGTGTGACTGTACATTCTTTTATTGTCTTAAAGGAGAAAACAATCCCCTTAAATGAAAAATGTGTAACGTTCACAGAGCTGTCAGTTCTCCCTTAAAGGATATGTCCATCCGAGTCAATAACAACATGGCTCCATAAAACAATGCTATTCTTGCCCCTAGGTCATGCACTACATTGATAATCAGCTCTGGGTCTGAGCTGTAATAACAAACACAACCTTAGGACTAGGGTGGCGCTGTTTCCAGAGTTAAGCAGCCGTGTATTTATATTCTTATAATAACCCTTATATTTCAAGAATGAGCAATGCAGAAATCGAAATTTCGGACATAAATATACAAAGAAATTAAGCAAATCCAAGTCCATAATAGGGAGTCCTCCATTCAGGGCTAAACCAGGATCTGTTAACCAGGATCTGTTAACTAGGGTTGAGAGTAGCCTCAGAGGGCATGTTATGCTGTGGAGGACCCAATATTGTAATACTTCATTTCTCCTGTGGGGGCGCTGCTTGTAATTCAATGAGTGAGTTTCTTCACATTCTGCAGCTGATCAATAGACCCAGGAGTCTTCACGGGTTAAGGACTCTTAGATCATTCCTTTTATAAGGTTTCAGGAGCAAAAGAGGTACAGCTGGTGCATTAACATCAAAACATAGTGGGAAGAAGCCTAAATGGGGCTTATCGGGACCTACAATATGTCCTGGCCCACTCATAGTCTTTCTGGTCTGACAGAACATCTGCTAATCTGTCAGAATGGGGGTCATTTTACAAAGTTTTGGATGGACATCTCCTTTAAGAAAATTTTATACATGAGTTTTTACTGAACAACCATACATACCCCTCGGAATTAGGTGGTTGGTGATACATCAGATGAGGCAGAAATGACCACCTCTACACATAAATAGCAACAGAAACCCCCCAAAAAACTGTACAGATCCACCTAGGATCCCAATGGAAATCAATCCACACATAGATTTTTTTCGTTTGGGGGATGTATTTTTCTTTCCGTAGATGACAATTCAGCTGAGGAACCGTGGGGGAAGTGTATCAAAAGTAGGCAGAAGAAAACAATGGAGAAGCTGCCTCCAGCAACCAATCAGAATCTAGCTTTGGTGTGTAGTGTTCTGATTGGTTGCTAGAGGTAACTCCCCCGCTTATTCTTTGCACTAGTTTTGATAAATTCTCCCCATACGTTTTTCTTGCTTTATTTTTTTCGTGTGGCTTTTTGTCATGTAGATACATAGTTCTCTTCTCTATGTTGTGTCACTGAAGCTATTGACCAAGGGTGTAGTGCATGCCACCCCTTCACCACCACCAATAGCTCTCAGGAGCCAATGGTCATCCATAAGGCCGTACACATCTCACATTAATAGCATGTTCCTCCTGGAGACACCATCATCCAATGTCTTCTTCACTGTTCCAGGAGCATGGCATGAGATATCTAGTGGGACATCCCGAAGGAAAGTCCTTTTTGTAAATGTCTAAAACTTATACTTTAGTTGTCTCCTACCTGTGGGTGTCCTGCTGGTGGGAACCTACCACTCTCAGCAGTAAGTCGGGGCATGGTGGAGAGCCACAGGTTGGAGACCACCACTCCACATGGTTGTAGATGTGTTTGGAAGGTCTCCATCCCTGAATGTTAAGCATTTTTCGATAATGTAGTGTTCTTCACATTTATGGAGTTGATTGTGTGGATTTGGGTACTCATGTTTGGGCTTCATGTACACAACCTTGTGTATTTGTGGGGCACAAGCAAGTGTCCCATTGTTTGAAGCCCGTAAGACATCGAATGAACATCAGCTGGACATCTAGGTCCCTTGCTCACCGTGACCATGCACTGAACGCAGGTTGTGACCGTTTAAATGCCACTTGCGTGTGGATGCCACCATCTTTAGTGGGACCATGCCGGGCCGGCGCCAGCACCCGACATACCTGTGCAAGTGTCTGGGCCCAGAGCTGCTGGAGGGGCCCATATGGCCCAATTTCAGTCACCAGTGGGGCTTAATATAAAAACAAATGTGTTGTCTCTTTGGGATGATAAACTAGGGAATATTTTAGGGAACTATTTTAGTTTCTGAATTTTTTATTCTGCCACCTGAGTTCATTGCAAAGGGGCCCACTGAGGCTCTGTCACCCAGGGGCCTATTAAAACCTGGAGCCAACCCTGGGACCATGGATGGGAACGCCCCCTGTAACGTCACGATAACAGCCTGAAGAATCTATGAGACTCCAGGGCCTGTCATTCAACCTGATCTGTAATAGTGTGCCAGAGGCACACTGTTACAGATCAGTAGAAAAGTCCCCATATACTGCAATACTATGGTATTCAAGCAGGCTTGGATTCAGGGTACCCTACGGGGTCTAAAAATACAGTAAATAAAGTTTTTGAAAAGTACAAAAGGTAAAAAGTGATCAAAAGGTGGTATGGACTCCAAAATTGTAGCAATGATAACGTCAGCTTGTCCCGCAAAAAAATGACATCTTGTACAGCTCCACATATCAAAATGTGAACAAGTTGTTGGCCTCAGAATATGGCAATATGAAGAATTTAAAAAAAGATTAATTTTTTTTTTTTTTTTAAATGGACTAAAACAATAAAACCTATATAAATTGTGTTTTTCTGCGATCGCACCCAAAATAAATAAATATAGGGGAGATGTAATTTGGGGCGCACAGTAAAAAACCTAAAAATAGAACCCACAATAAAATGGCACAAATATGTTTTTTCTGCATTTTCACCAAGTTTGGACTTCCCGTTAAATTGCATGGAATATTAAATAGCGTCACTAGGAAGTGCAGTATGTTACACAGAAAACAAGTCCTCATACAGCTCTGTGCACAGAAAAATAAAAAAAGTTTTTGAAAGTGGGGAGTAAGCGAGTAAGGGGAGGAGTTAGAGAGCAGCGTTGGAGAGGGGTTAATGTAGCACAGGAGGCAGCAAAGTTTTCCTCTTTCCACCCTGGAAAACTTATTTGCATATTCCTTACCCAGAATCTCCAGCTGAGCATTTATGGCCAATTAAGACTCCTCATAAGGAGAATAAATGTCTTCCAGACTAAGGACACGCCCTTGTGACAATGGGACTGGTGACACCCAGTTGTCAATTTATTTATAAATTTTATAAGTTTCCAGCGGGAATAACATAAGGCACAGCTTATACAAACTTCCAAGAAAAAGTGCGCTAAAATTGATCCTACACAAGGAATATAGAAATTTGCTAGAAGAGTCGGGTAATTATACAATCGGATGTAATGGGCAGAACCTCTTTGCGGCTGAAGACCATCGAGGGGTAGGCACTTCCTGTCTATCGGTGTCACATTATAGACTGTAGTCAGTCCCTAAAGGTCCTCAGGACAGGGGTCAATGTCGTTATTGGAGAGGTCATTGCCGGTAACTTTCCAGAACCTGCATTATTCAGCAGATTTGTCACAAATAAAAAATTGGAGGTAATAATTTTCTAAAAAAAAAATACTGCACCTATTGTTACGAAGGAACCTGCCAGCTAGAAGTGATGTCTGTGTTTTGAATATTTTGGGTCTATTTCTTTCTTCTTCTCTCTCCGTGGGCGGGGAACTCACTGAGGAGGCGGGGCAACTCCTTCCCTTGTATGATGTCAGGGCTGTGCTGTGTGCTTTGGGCCAATCGGATCTCTCTCTTCTTCTGCACCCCTCCTCCTACATCTCTATCATCCAGTTTCTCTGATAACTGCAGCTGCACCTCCCTCCTCCCCTCCTCCCCTGCGATTTTACACACTAGATGGATTTTTCCTGGTTCCTAACTGAATGTGCAAATAAATTGGCACAAAAAGTTTGCTCAACGTAGAACTCGATCTTATATATTTGAAGTTTTACTCACAACAAGTCAAGATCAAGACTATTAGTGACTGTTGCCTAATACACTTATTTTTTTAATTACATTTTTTATTTTATTGAATTTCATTTTATATATATATATTTTCCTGTACATTTATGGGAGCTTATGGGACAATCCACATTCAGGTGACTCTATTACTCCGCAGGATATAGGAGTAAGTATTATACCTGCTGGATACCAGAAACCTAGGAAAAGAAGGATCAATACATCGAATATAATTGCATGGAGGAAAATAAAGTCATCTGCATGGCGGACGCCCTATAAGTGTCACCCGGTGATGTTATCCCGTATTGTCACTGCTTGTTCTCTGCTTCTTCTAACAGAACATTGTCACCCGCCAAGTCACCATCGTCATCTACAGGATCCATCGCTTCTAGCAGAAAATACCCCTACCCCATGCCCCCGCTGCCTGACGAGGAGAAGAAGCCAAGCAGACAGAGTGCACGGGTAGGCGGCCGATGTGGGGGGGGGGGTCCTGCCTGTCATGCCTCATTAGCATACTGCTTGGATTATGTAAATTCGGCTGTGGTCCTGTAGTTTAGCTTTTTAGGGTGTGGCTAGGAAAAAGACCGCCACTGATCAGATATCTGTGACCATCGGTATTCCTGTCCAGGGGGAGATTCTCGACCTAGAGCTTCTGGTTATTTACCCTTGAAATGTTTAAACAAATTGACAACTGGGTGTTACCATTTCCCTCATCAAGGGGTGTGTCCCTACACATTCTGACACTGATTGGACCGTGTCAGTCTGTTTAGGGTAACACCCAGTTACGGAGGAATCAGCACAATGCAGAGAGGAAACTCTAGAATTCCCAGATGATACAATTATTTAGTAAAACAGACATAAAAGAATATACTCCACACTCAAATGTAGAATAAAACAGGCACTGCCCCCCGACCCTGCCGACACACAGGAGGGGCCCCCCGACCCTGCCGCCCTCACTCACAGCCTGCTCTCTCACTCACAGCCTGCTCTCTCACTCACATTCTATGTCACAGACTGATTTCCATCACCCAGATTGCTATCTATGCGCATCTTTGATACAGATTGCTCCCCCATCCCTCTGTGATAAAAGGGAAGCAGTCTGTGTAACAGAGTAGGAGATCACACTTGGCCCAGGGTCTATAAGGGTCCAATAAGACATCTCTACTATGTGTTACAGTTTTTTTATGTATATTCTTATATTTTAGGGCAGGGCTTGGATCAGAGTTGCACTTATGGAAAAACGTTTATCTGAATATATTACAGCTGCACTGAGAGACTATAAAACCACAAGGTATCGTCAGCTTTATTCCATTACCGGCAATGTATTTGTCTTTTATGAATACTTACTCTCATTAGTATTGTGGTACATCATCATCTGTACATCCAATACATGGTGTATACACCCAATACATCATCTATACACCCAGTACATCATCTATACACCAGATCCATCATCTGTACACCCAATACATCATCTGTACATCCAATACATGATCTATACACCAGATCCATCATCTGTACACCCAATACATCATCTATACACCAGATCCATCATCTGTACATCCAATACATGGTGTATACACCCAATACATCATCTATACACCCAGTACATCATCTATACACCAGATCCATCATCTGTACACCCAATACATCATCTATACACCAGGTCCATCATCTATACACCTAATACATGATCTATACACCAGATCCATCATCTATACACCAGATCCATCATCGATATACCAGATGCATCATCTATACACCCAATACATCATCTGTATACCAGATCCATCATCTATACATCTAATACATTGTCATCTGTACACCCAATACATGGTGTATACACCAGATCCATCATCTATACTCTAGATCCATCATCTATACACCTAATACATGATCTATACACAAGATCCATCATCTATACACCAGATCCATCATCTATACACCTAATACATGATCTATACACCAGATCCATCATCTATATACCAGATGCATCATCTATACACCCAATACATCATCTATACACCCAATACATCATCTGTATACCAGATCCATCATCTATACATCTAATACATTGTCATCTGTACACCCAATACATGGTGTATACACCCAATACATCATCTATACACCCAGTACATCATCTATACACCAGATCCATCATCTATACTCTAGATCAGTGATGGCTAACCTATGGCACTGGTGCCAGAGGTGGCACTCACAGCCCTTTCTGTGGGCACTCAGGCCATCACCAGAGATGACTCCAGGTATCTTCCTGCAGTCCCAGACAGACCAGGGCTTGCTGTGCACAGAGCTATTTTAAAGTGACAGCGCTACCTGCGACTATTTTCTGCTTTGTTGGGGTCCTCAGGTGCTGATATGAATGAAAACTGTGACAGAGAAGGGAGTATAAATCACAAATTAAATTTCTGTGTTGGCACTTTGCGATAAATAAGTGGGTCTTTGTTATAGTTTGGGCACTCGGCCTCTAAAAGGTTTGCCATCACTGCTCTAGATCCATCATCTATACATACGACACATCATCTGTACACCCATTATATCATCTGTACACCAGATACATCATCAATACATCCAATACATCATCTATACACCAGATCCATCATCAATACATCCAATACATCCAATACATCATCTGTACATCTGACACATCATCTATAGATCCAATACATCATCTATACACCCATTACATCATCTATACACCGGATGCAACATCTATACACCTGATACATCATCTATACACCCAATACATAATCTATACACCAGATTCATAATCTATGCACCCAATACATCATCTGTATACCAGATATATCACCTGTACATCTGAAACATCATTAATACATCCAATACATCATCTATGCACTGAATACATCATCTGTACATCTCACATCATCTATGGATCCAATACATTGTCTATACACCCATTACATCATCTATACACCTGAGGCAACATCTATACACCCGATACATCATCTGTACACCCAATACATCATCTATACACCAGATACATCATCTATACACCCAATACATCATCTATACACCCAATACATCATCTGTACATCATCCAGTGATACACATCCAATGATGTAGCAGCATTTTATATACATCATTGTGTTTCAATTGTTTGCAATCCTTCATAGTTTCTGTTTGTGATCTATTACTGGAAACTTCTCAAAACTTTTGATGAAGCGATCGGGGCAGATCTGCAGTACTAATGCCAAGGTTTATTTTATCCCTTTTATGTCTAAATACATATGTATACTGGTATATTGTGATGTAATGTCCAGGTCACATCAGCAGCATCACAGTGGGGGAAAATAAATCCCCTTTCCCTTCATGCTGCAGCACATCGCGCCCGCCGCCGCACACTGTATCTGTGACTGCTGCTATAATATAAGCAAATGTAGATGATTTTTTTCCAGTAGCGGAGGAAATCCATTTGTGCTGCGCAATCTGTGAAGAGAAAGCATTAATCACAATCTACTCTCCCATACAGATAATGCCATAAAAATTCTATGAAATGCACAGTCGGGGTTTGCGCTCGCGGTTGTGTCATCATAATGTATTGCCGGCTCGCTGTGATACTGACAATCTGTTTGCTAAACCGAAAGCTGTTTTCTTCCCCGTAGGAGGTTTTATGACGATGGCGCTATAGTCTTAGGGGAAGAAGCGAACATGCTCGCCGGTATGCTGCTCGGACTCAATGCCATTGATTTCAGGTAGGTTTATCTCAGCTCTCCTGGTACATACAGAAGCCTTCAGGAATATTGCACCGCACTAATGGCCCCTGGAAAAGCAGGGGTTCTTATCTAAAAAATGAAAAAATTGGAAAAGAAATCTTTTCAATTCCATAAAATTTAGTCAAAGGATCCGAGTCCCTGCTTCCCTTCACACAGCCAAGTTCAATAATAAAATTCTGGCTGCCTGCAGCCACCACTAGAGGGAGTGTAACAAGAACTGAGTTATTAAAAATGGGTCCTTAATGTTTTTAGACTAATTTTTCAACAAATTTGGGCATCTCAAGTTCTGGAGAATGGAGGGAGGCTTGTAAAACTCCACCCCAACAGGATGGCTCTGTCCATTTTATAGGCAAAGCTTGGTGGGCTGTTCTGGGTTGGAAATAAGAGTCCCTTTTTAAGAAAAAGTAAATTTGTATGTATATCCACGGCATCAAATCAAAAAACGAGGGGGCACTGTCTCCGTTTGGAGAAATCAAGGTTTAATCACCAGAAGCAACGCACCTTTTTACTATGAGAACTGTCAATCTGTGGAATAGCTGAGCTCAGGTGCTGGTCACAGCAGGGACAGCAGAGAGCTTCAAGAAGGGTCTAGATGCCTTTTTACACCTAAATAACATTTCTGGTTATGTTATATAGAATTGTTTCCCCTAAATCCCTTCCTCATCCAATCCCTGATGGACATGTGTCTTTTTTTCAACCATATTAACTATGATACTATGAACTTTGACCTGACTCGGCCACTAGACAAGGAATGGAGCTATAGTTCCAGCGGTTTCGGCCACTGAGCACTGATGTGATATTGATGGCCAATCTGTTTAATAGCCACAGATTTCCAGATCCCAGTCGGAAATGTACAAAAGTAAAGAAGCCTTCATCATCGTTACCTGCCCCTTCCACATTATTATGACCTACCTACCTTACACTTCTTCATCTGTTAGACGTTGATGGCCACTGAATGAGTTCCTAGAGGTCCTCGTCAGTGTTCACATTGACAGTATGGTATTAACAGGGAGAGATGGAAGATAAATAGGGGGTCTCTCTCAGATAGGACGAGCAACATTGTATCACGCCTAACTGTGTCTGCATATTCCCCATAGTTTTTGCCTTAAAGGAGAGGGCCTGGATGGGAGCTACCCAGCAGTCATTGACTACACGCCTTACCTCAAGTTTACTCAGAGGTGAGCTGACACCGTGTATTGTGTTTGTCTATGTTAATATGAACTCATCAGGTTTTCATTCTGGTCTATACAATGATTGTATCTGAATGTATAACTCAAAGGGGGAGGGGCATTTTGACGATAGGTAAATGGCAAAAGTGTCTGATAAATGTGGGTCCTATCTTGGTTCTGACCTGGCCAGTGATGGCCTCGTGATGGGGGTCCCTGGATCCGTGTAAGGTGAATGACTCGGCTCCCCACGTCGTTGGGTCATGGTTTCATTTCATACACAACTTATTGGTCGTCACTCCATTACACCGAGCTCACAGCACATAAACACTGCCGATACGGTGAAGCCTACAATTACAGCGTCACGTCGTGTCACGTATAATGTCAGGTCAGTGCGAAACGCGTCTATTTTACCGATCAAATAGAAAACTAAATGGGATTAATGTTGAGGTATGGGAGGTTTTTAATCTTGTTCTGAATTTGCGCACTTAACCGCACGTTGCGAATAACCCCCTGGGGGATCTGTACATTTGATTGCCACAAATGAAACGTGTTTACAGCATTTTCATGGTAATTGATTTTTCCTCTAAGGAAAGATTATAGGAAATTAAGCAATAAAAAAATTTGAGAAAAACACGAGGATAAGTAGACTTGTTATAAGTGCTCAGCGGAGGCAGCAATTTACTTAGAATCCATACATACAGAACTGCAACCGGTGCTACCGGTGATGGGCATTTACAATAATGGGGCACATTTACTTTCCCGTCCCGTTGATGCTGCCAATCCAGAATGTCCGCCGAGGAGTCGGAGCTGCCACGATTCACTAAGATCGTGCGTCCAATTTCCTGCATGTGTCGCTTCCCCCGCTGAGATCCACCGGAGTTCACCTTCTTCTTCCCTGTGCATGTGAGTGCTGATCTTGCGACACTATTTGGTTTTTAGATTCTGCAGTTTGTCCGAATCAGTCGGGATGTCCGACGTCCACGCGCCCCCCACCCCCATTTGTAAGCCAGCGCTAATGCTTCACAATCCGATCTCGTGTGCCAAAAACCCGGGGCAATTCAGGGCAAATCAGAAAAAAAATTGCGAAACCCGACGGAAATGTGTCCGACGGACCCTTAGTAAATGTGCCCCAATATGTCTGTCTAATAGAAACTTATCGTATTATCATTTTTGACCACTGGAAACTTGATACCTGTCCGTCTCACGGTCAGTCAATTTTTTTTCCTATTATCACTGCAATATGGTGATCGGATTTGACCTCCAGTGCTAGAGGTCTTCTCGTCTACCGCTGCAGTCCACTTCCTGTTTCATCAGACACACAGGAAGTAGTTGAGATCTTCTCTCCACCAATCAATGGCTTAGGTGGCAATGGCTTAGGTGGATAACTGCTCTGCCCAGTGATTGGTTGGTATTCTTGAGTATTTTGTGTGTGTCCGGAGACATCAAGAAGTAGATTACGTGGTGGAGCTCAAATCTCGATCGGAACAGCAGCGGATCTGGGAGAGGTAAGTAACATTTTATTATGGTAAAAGGACCAATATTCTGCTGTTTATGGATATTTTCATTGGAAGTATGAGGTCTTCTGGATAAAAGAATACACTTGTTAACAGATAGATAAATATGCTCCAAATTGAGTTATATTGAATCTTTTTTTCCAATAAAAGATTACATCTGACCTCTAGACTGATAATACACCGGACTCATAGTTTTGTCATCTCACACAGTTCTGATAGCATCAGCAGTGATGAAGAGGAGCTCCGGACATTGGGGAGCAGTGGCAGTGAAAGTAGTACCCCTGAAAACATTGGTCCTCCGTTCACTATGGATGAAAACAGCTGGTACAACAAATGCAAGAGGGTGGAGCAGAAGTACCGGCTCGCCCTGGAGCAGAAGGTAATGTCAGAAGAGAAGTAAAGGCAAGTTGTATTGTACCCATTCTAAAGTTTTTAAGTAGTTCTGTGCAACCTTTATGTCTGTATTGTACTCCACACCATAAGTACACAGTAATGTCATGTCTCATCCATCAGAATAGTGAATGTAACTCTGGAGTGTAATTCTGGATGTAACTCAGGATCAGTACAGGATAAGTAATGTCATGTATGTACGGAGAAGGAAGAGGACCCCCAACAGCAAGACGGGAACCAGCAGGGACTGGAGAAGGAAGAGGACCCCCAACAGCAAAACGGGAACCAGCAGGGACTGGAGAAGGAAGAGGACCACCAACAGCAAGATGGGAACCAGCAAGGACTGGAGAAGGAAGAGGACCACCAACAGCAAGACTAGAAGGAACAGGAGAAGCAAGAGGACCACCTACAGCAAGAGAAGCAACAGGAGAGGGAGGAGAAGGAAGAGGAAAATCCAGGGGAACAGGAGAAGGAAGTGGACAATTAACAGCAAAATCAGGAGCAGGTTTCTCCACAGGTTTGCAGACAGTAGACTGGAAGGACCGCAACAGCGGTGACATCAGGTAGAGCGGTCTGTACAAGCTGAAAAAGATTAGCATTTTCCATAACAACTATGACATATGCATTTTAGATAAGTTTTTAAAACTATGGTGAAAATATAGCAAGAGGGGAGACAGGGCTGTGAAATCAAGGTCAAGTATTGTGGCAATTTCAACTGGATGTGCAAAGTTAAAGATAGTATTACATGTTCACTTCTATGTGTCCAGTCTGCTGCCGTTTAGCCATAGAGTTACATAGCAGAATAATAAAAAAAAAACAAAAAAAAAAAAAACACACAATTCATATTTTAGCCGATTACATTAGCAACATTCTAGTAAACTGTCAGTAAAATGTCATATCTAGATTTCTCTTATAAGAAATCTCTATAGTCAAGTTTAGAGGCTGTTTGAGGGGTCATTTCAGAAGCCACATTCTGTGATTCTTATGTAACCAAATATAGTGTAGACTAAGGTTCCACTGCCCTGTAGCCTGCAAACTTAAATTTGCAAAATATAACTGCTTATTTTCATATGTCTTGAATTTTTTTAATATAGGAAATCACTTGAGATTTCACATAAAAGGACTATGGAATATTTCAGCTCTACCTAAAGGACATCATCTACTACCAGGATGAAATACTGTATGCAAAGGAGTCTGAAGGGTTGAGCACAATATGGAGCATGTTGCCCTTCAGGCCCTTTTGCATACAGTTTGTGGGGTTCCCACAAATTCAAGGCCCTAACTTGCTGATCACCGTTTGTCTCAGTGACAAGACCCGCCACATATCACGAAAACGAGGGATCCAATGGGGTCCCAAGTACTTCAAATCAGACCCCTCAGTGCTCCATGAGAGTAATGGAGCAAATGGCTGTGAATGACTGTTCTGCTCCATTCATCTCAATAGAGCACTGAGACCCCCACGAATCAGCAAGTTAGGCCTTATCCTGTGGATAGGGCCCAACTTGAGTTTGTGGGAAAACCCCATTAATGTGTATTGCTGAATCAGAAACACCATGACCACCAAAATTGATCCTACTGATGGACCACATGCTAGATCAGGTTACTGTGCAGTTTGGCGTCTATGTGACCAAAGAATAAATACCTTTACAAAATTTCTGCCATCAAATATAGAAACAAAGAGCAGAGAGGACAAAAGCTTCAGACATACTTATAATCTTTCAGATTGCAGGACAACAAGAAAGAACACGCACCAGCTGTTATCTTCCACCTTGAGAAATGGACTTTTCAATTTTTGTGCTGGAAGAGAAAGAAGGCTATTTAGTCACAGCCCAAAAGTTAGACACATCAGATAAAGTAAAAAAAAAAAAAAAATGATTTAAATAATCACTGACCTCGTGGTCTCCGTGGACCTGAACGTCTTCCCTACAAAACAGAATTTTCAGATATAAATGTTACTTAGAATGAACAGACTATCCCTACACATACTTTCCCCCTATTCGTGGTGGCCTTTGGCCTCACCCATTTATGATAAATAATTATCACATTATAGAGGTGAGGCATTGGGAGTACACACCAATACTATGCAACCACCAATGAGAATTTATATTGAACACCGCCCTTGTGCACCGAACCTGGAACAATAACCCCTGGAATAGAGAAGGGTGCAAACAGCCCTTTAAGGGGTGAAGAAACTCCTTTTAATATCCTTGTGCGCAATTATTTTGAGGATAGTAAAGTAAGAAAAATAAATGCAAACAATGCACTTACCACTGGTTTGTTCAAAGCATCTGCTTGTTTTGCTTTGTAGTATCTCCTCTTGGATTCTATGATGACTCTCGCATCTGAAAAAGCAGGTTTGTCCAAATGAAATCAAACTCAGAAGCTTAATGTATCGTCTCATCAAATGTCATCTCTGTGCAAGTAACAGGACACAATACAATGAGAAGGAGGCTAGAACCGTGCTCAAAGGGTATCCTAGGGCGCACTAGGAACGGTCCCATTCCAAAGCCACAGGTACATGAAGTGTTGGTTGATTAAAGATTGGACTAAATACAAGAACGGGGGAGAGGGGGGGGGGGGCAAGGTGGCTCTGTCTAAACAGGGAACATAGGATCAACTCAGTGATCAGATACTCAGAGAGCCAAGCATTCATGCAAATGTACCCACCTCAAACTAAAGGCTTCATTAAAAACAAAAGAAGAAGTGTCCATTATTAGAATACTATAGAAACCAGTCATCATCTGTATTTGGAAAATGTGTGGTGACTGGTTCCCTTTAAGGCCCATTGGATCAGTCAATATATTAGGACTACTACATTAACCCGTACACATGCACAGAGAGTGAAGCTTTATCGCACACCATCATACTGTTCCATTGTGGGTGGATGAAGCAGAGCCTACAGCTCTGAGCGATTACAGAATCATAACAGCAGATAAGGATAAGCCTTTCATGACCTTGAATAATTGTACCAATGCAAATGTAACTTTATATTGACATAAGGTGTTGCAGAACAAACACTGGGTACAATTACTCATGAATGCATTTGGCAGACGCTCACCAGGGACGGTTCATGTCACATTTATTGGTTGTAAAAATTTTCACTCAAAATCATATCTTTCTTACCGTCCAAGTGTAAAATCTGTACTCCCCAGTTTAGCGCATTGGCCAATATGCTGTTTTTCTGAAAAATTTCCTGCAATTACAGAAAAAAAAACCAACATTGTATTGCTAATCACAATCCTTCTGCTACCATCACCACACACAAATGGTATGGTTACAGATATACAGGGCCAATACACAGGATTTGCTAAATTTTTTTGTGGTCAAAATTGTAGTGGTGCCTTTGAAAAGTAAAAAAAAAAACAAAACAAAACACTCCCTTTCAAGAACAGCACCACATCTGACCAAGGTTACTGACTGCACTGCAGCTCAGCTGTAAAGAAATGGGTCCTAGTTGCAATACCACACACTACCCATGGTCAGGAGAGGGGCTGTATTTTATTTTATACGTTTAAAAGCAGCCATGTTTTTCACAGGCTGCTTATAACAAAGTGGCTTTAACCCAGCACTGCAAAGGGTCACTTACTTGTTCTTTTATCACTTTTTTAAGCAATGATTTCCCTCTGCTTACATCGTCCTGTAAATAGAAAAAGAGCCATTTATGAGAAGTGACACTATTGGGTTAACTATATACAGAAACCAAAGTATAGTAATGGACTGTGCAGTTCACACCTAGTCTATGGTCCAATTCCAGTGCAGTGACAGAGATGACTCTGCAGACCATCACCAAGACAGAGGGGGGCAGAATCAATCTAAATCGAAGTCCCTTTAAAATAACCATAAGAGCACCAAAATAAGGTCCTTTTAACAAAATGTGTTCCGTAGCTTAAAGGGGTTTTTTATCTTCAGAAGTTTATTGTTTGTGAAATGAATAATTCTAAAGTTTTCCAATACTGTATACATTTCAGTTTTCTAGATCTCCGCTTGCTGTCATTCTATAGGACGCTTCATTGTTTACTTCCTTTGAAAAGAAATGTTCCCAACCATGTGATGACACAGGGGCATGGCTTGTTATATTACATAGTATTCAGCACAGTTAACCAGAATTATCAAGCCATGCACCTGTCTAAAATCACATGACCAGGGATATGAGCAGTGCACCCGTGTGACATGACCAGGTACAGGAATGTAACGAGCCATGCAGCTGTGTCACAGCAGGTGACCAGGGAGCAGCGTTTATTCACTGGAAGTAATAAAAAATTACTTGCAGCAAACACCCACTTGTAACACCCCTGATTGTTCCTAGCACAGATCGCAGGTGTTAACCCTTAGATTGCTGCCAGAGGATGCCTTGGATCGTCGCTCCTTGTGATGTCAGGGAGTGGCGATCTGTTGTAATGACAGTCTTGGTTCATACAAGGACAAGGGGTCAGGATTAGACAACCTAGAGTTAAAGTACCCTAGGGGGTCTGAAAATTAGTTAAAAAATCTACCCCCTTTCCCTAGAACTGATATATAATATTATAAACATGTCATTTATTGCTGTGTCCCAAAATGTCCAATGTATCAAAATATAATATTCCCAGCATTTACCCTGTAACCATAAATGAGATTTAAAAAAAAAAAAAAAAAAAATTAAACCACACACACTAAAGCATGAAAAAGGTTATTAGACCCAAAACATGGTAATATGAAGTTTTTATTTATACTGGAATTTTAATTTTTGTAAATCTATATAAATTTGCTTTCCCCGTGATCGCACTGACGCGTTGTGAAAGCCGTAAAATTCCAGCCCACAAGAAATGCAAATGCATTTTCCTACTAATTTCACTGCATTTGGAATTTTTTTTCCGCTGCCCAGTACGCAACATGGATTAAATAGTCACTGAAGTGCAAATTTGTTAGGCAGAAAACAAGCCTCCAACTTTACTGATGGGAAGGTCTCCATTAGAGCCACACAAGACGGCCAAAAAAACCACAGGCACCACACAGACCATACACCTTGGCCTGAACACATTTCAGATCTTGTTAGCAGGATGTGTAAATGACCCAAGACAAATCACCTTCTCTGGTTTCTTACTGGTGGCCCCATCCTTGCCGTCTCCTTTACGAGCGCTCGGTCTGCTGGACCCACTCCCTGTGGGATGTTCAGGACTGGGCATGGGAAAGGGATATTTGATATTTGATGCACACTTTGCTTCCTTCTTATTGGTGACCAGATAAGTTATTTCTTTACTGAGAAACCCTTCGACCGTCTGAAATACAAAGGAAAACAAAGGCAATGAAGAATTGAACGTGCACCGTCGGGATCCCAGTTTTCCCAGCACCCGGAGGACCTGGCACCCTTTCCCCTACACTGCAGATAGTAGGTAAAGGTCTTTGGGGCAACAACCCTGTATTCAGTACGAGCACATGAGTGGATGACACTTACCCCTCCCAATTCCTTTATTTCTCTTTCCAGTTTCCCAGCCACCAGTCTGGAGGTGATGTCCAGATAAAACACTTGGCCAGTAAAAGGCTTCTGCACTTGTCCTTTGTCTGGAAGTTTTTTCGTTGCCGCCTGGCCAGATTTCATTTTCACTCCTCTCCCTTGAATTACGCCCTCTGTGCAACGCAGCAAAGACAAACATTATCAAACTTACAGCCTTACTAGCAAAGGAGATGTAAAGCTTACAAGACCTTCCATTAAGCTTTACATATAATGGGGGACATCAGAGGTGTGAGATAAAACTGTTCTAGGTGCCCATGGAAACCAATCGGAGCTCAGATTTCATTTTATAAGCAGCTGTGGGAAATTGAAAGCTGAGCTCCAATTGGTTGCCATGAGCAACTACAACAGTTTTGCTCTCAGGCACTTCTGATAAATCTCCCGTGTATCAGTAGACTAGTGTATACAGGAGGAGGTCCGCTCATTATATAATCATAAATTATTTACATTTTCCTCTTTGCAGGTTATATTATTAACTCATTGGTGCCTGAGCTGGTGATGGAGACTAACTGCTATAATGTCTCCCATAGACTGCACAACGGGAGCATAGGCTTCTGCCTTACTCTCAGTAGTAGCAGAAGCAGGGTCATATGGGATGTTATAGAGAAGATCTTTATAATGGTAGAGAATAAACCCCTGGGGCAATAAAGAAACATTAGCTCCAACAGCCCAAGCCTTCGCTTTATTAGACCTCCCGCTCATTCCTTCTCCCTCCCCTTTTGATAGTCTAATCTAATACCACCAAGAGATGGTTCATCTTGCTCTCGTAACACATTCCACAGTGACTAGGAAAACTAGCATCAAAATCCATCCTGATAAACCTGGGACATTACTCATAGATCCAGGCACCAGGACTGATATCTTCTTATATTTGTTGTCCTTCTAAAATTGGCATAATTGAAAAAGTTACTGGTGGCAACAGTTACTGTAGCTCCAAAGGCCGTTACACTGTGCAAGGTTACAGCAGGGAGAGACAGTAACAGCCTGTGAAGCTACAGCGCAGAAGGGCTCACACCACTGGTCCTTCAGTCTTAACATATTTGTCCTACGTGGCCTCCTTCCTTCTAAAAATCAATTTTTTATAATTTTGTTAAGACTGAAGGACCACTGGTGTGTTACCTGAGCCCATCTGCGCCATAGCTTCACAGACTGTTACGGTGTCTCCATGCTCTAATCTCACACAGTGCTAAGGGGAAGTCCTCCTGCACAGACTAACATCCTATGAAGTTACAGTAACCCTTACCCACCAGTGGCCCTTTAGGCTCATTGGCATCATTGAAAATCTTGATTTTCAAAGGATAACAAATACAAGATTCTGAGTGTCCCAGCCTGGATCTATGAGCAAGTGTCCCTGGTTTATCAGGATGGATTGTGATGCTAGAGTTCATTTAAAAATTAAAGTAGTTGAAAGGGAGCACACACACTTCATCCTGGCGCCGTCCTCCGCTAGGCTTGAAACTTTTATAATTAGCAGCCTGAAGTGCAGGATATCTTGTCCCTGAGCTCCAGGCTGCTAATTAGAAGTTACTTTTCTACGTGACCCCGGAGTGTCAAGACTAACGGAGGACAGCGCCGGGATCGACGTCAAGAGGAGCGGAGGAGAGTATTTTTTCTTTTTTGTAGCTCTTCCAGTCACCTCCACAGCCATGTGCATGAGCGCATAGAAACACATGTGGCCGTGTGCCAGCTGTGGTCACAAGGGATAGTACACGGCCCAAAACATGCAGGAAGCGTCAGACCTATATACGTGGAATGGACCCGCTGCCTCGTGGTCCTTGGGTCCTACAACAACTAAACCACAATGCACTGACCCTCTTAGCCTGTAAGTCCTTGCAAGCAGGACCCTCACTCCTAACTACTACTCTGTAACATGCGCTACAGAATATGATGGCGCTATATAAAGATTACTATTATTATACTCACTACTCCGCGGCATCTTGGCTTCAGGGTTCACAGCATTCACTCTGTGCAGTGCAGGAGGAGGAAGCTACAAGAGGGAAGGGAATCTGTTAGTGGTAAATCCTACATCATATTATTCAGTATTTCTGTTATACACAGCACTCGGGTCTCCCGGGCTCCCTGTCTGGATCCCTACCCTGTACATTAGATTTCACACTGCCCCTTATGTCATCTATCACACCTCCTTATTGAGAGATATCAAGGAACAGCAAATACACTGCAAGAGGGTGACCTACAACACAAAATATACAAAAAAAGATGGCCACCTCCATCAAGAAACAGCGCCACACTGGTCTGGTGGTTATATTTAGTACTGCAACTGCACTGAAGGTGCAATACCACATGCAGCCTGCAGACTAGTGTGGCACTGTTACTAGAAAGACAGTATTTCATCACCTTGGACAATCCCTTCAAGGCACTGGCTCCTATGCTTTCCTATGGGGCAGGAGGAGTGAATAGTCACAGCCCTACACGTAGACGAGATACAACTACAACTCCCAGCAGATTCTTATGTGTTATGAAAGTGACGTATGAGCAGCAGGTGCCCGGGGAGGCCCTGACATAGCCGCAGCCCTTTCCCTATCCCCGGGGAGGCTCTTGCACTCACCGGGCGGCCACTATGTCCCTCCGCCAGGCGGCTCTCCGGTGTCCCGGCAGGTTCAGGCCTCTGCGCCACTTCTGTCATTACCCGGTGACGCCGGGATTTGATTTCTACGCCGATTTCCCGCCTCTCCCCTAGACCCCGCCCACTCAGGATGAGTAAACCTAGCGCCGAGCGATCGAGCAGCAGATTCGACACTTGTTATATCAGCTTTCCCCTTGAGCTGAAGGGAAAATAGAATAAAAATAATAAAACACACAAAATAAATACATTTGTATAATATATATAAATATTTGATGACATGGGCTCATGTCACTGTCTTGACAGAATTTGCACCCATAATACAGATGAATTACTGTTGTCTGCGGCCTGACTACGATTGATTATTTGCAATAATTATGATAAAAAATATATACATACATTTGTATGTATATTAATTATATTTATTTGATCTGCTAATATTCATTCGACAGACAACAATAATGCATCTGTATGTGCAAATCCTGTCAGGTACAACATGGGTCATACCATACGACCAAAAGTACCAGAGACCCAAGTACCAAGGACAGCACAGAATTTGTGTCACGTGTATTGTTCTGGTTACGTTTTTCCAATACGTTTTTGATTCATATCTTAGACGCAGCATTTCTGCTTCAATTGGTTTCTTGATTTTAGTGTGACCAAACTTTTGTGTTTTGTCCATTGTGTTGTCTAACGTCCGGTTATGTGAGGTGCGTTTTTCATTGCGTTTGTGTGGTTGCGCTTTTTGAAAACCATTTGTGGTGTCTGTAGTCTGCGTTGTGACAAAAAGCCTATTTTTTATCTTTGTTAATTTTAATTCCTTCAGTAGACAATCCTTAATCGCATGTGTTTTTCGGAAACTCATATGCGATCGGGCCAAGGCCCGCTCCCTGCGTGCTAGCGTCGCACTATAAACGCAACACTAGCGGAACGTGTGACCGCGGCCTTACATTGTGCAGATTTTCAGCTCAGTTGCTTTCACACTGACGTATAATCCCTGGCCGAAGCCCGAGCGACCGTACACGCGGTCCTCGGCCCTAATGCACATACGTTTCCAGGGAAACACATGCGATTGGAAACGCATGTGCGTTCGGGCTGAGGACCGCCCCCTGTGCACTAGTGTCGCGTTATGAACGGACACCTAGCAGTACGTTTGACCGCGGCGTAAGCAGCGCTCATCCCCTCCTCCTCTACCCGGCGCCGACGTGTGCCCACCATTCTACGGTACGGCTGGCACACGTTAGTGTGAATGTAGCCAAGCTAGAGCACCTTTTTCCCATGTGTGTTCATCATACCGTATATCTGCGGCGAATGTATGTCTCCAGAACGTCAGTGTGAAAGCGGAATACCCCAATAAATAATAAACCCTGAGGCTTGTTTATTTTCTTTTATCTTATAATTTACTTAAAATAATACATTAAACTATATATTATTGTTAGTTTTAATATGTTTTTTTTTTACAATAGGAAAATAACTGAGCTTCACTACTGATGATGACATCCCCTGTAAGACCTTCCGTAGCGAATCTGCTTCATTGAAAGCTCATTTGCATTAGAGCAAATGTCAAATGACCCAGCCAATAGTCATCCAGCCGCACGTCATGTGACTGATAGGCTTATGACAGGAGCGGCCATATTTATTTTGGGCAGAGTCTTCTATACTTTAGCACATTATATTCTTTATTCTGTTAGTATTATGTAAAGTCGAATAATGTTATTCTCAGAAAAGTAAAAGGCAGTAACTTGTTGCTGTTCATTGGTTATATGGGCATTAAGATGCATAAATGCCCACTTCCAATATGGCGGCCGCTGCTTCCGCGCTCCTCCTAAGGAGGTGTGTGACCTGTATAACTGTACTGCAGGCAGATGCCCTGTGCTGCCGCACATGTGATCACCCATGAGGAGTATTAGCTGTAATCTCCTCTGCCCTCTCTCTGCTTCTCTGCCTTGTACGGGTCACTGATAACTTCCCTACAGCACATGGTCATCAATGTCAGGACCCTGAGTGGCTGCAAAAGGTCAAAGGTAAAGTTTGAATGTAACTTGTAGTAGTTGCTGGTAATGATGGGAGTTGTAGTTCCACTAAGTTGTGGTTTCTGTTTGCTACGGAGATTTACAAAGCTTTAATTTGTCTTTTGTAATATAAGTGAGGGATAAGATCCATACTTCTGAAGCGGGCACCCAAATATTTGGATTTACTTATGGGAGAATCTATAACTTGGGGGGATGGTGGGGTCTAAGGAACACTTTTACAAGTTATTTGTGCACCCAAATCCATGTTGTGTTGCTTCAATTGCAGAAGCGTGTCGGTTTTCAGACTGTGCAGATCTGAAATGCATTGGTCAGTGCATCCTGAGAATTGTAGTTCACTTACTGGAGAGCCACAACTCTTGGTGATGATTCTTTCCAAAGTACAATAAAGTTGCACTATAAACTTGGCAGAACTTTCTAAAACCTTGTTAATTATCCAATCGGGGTCCAAGGCTGCAGCAATGTGGTGACATTAATTGGATGATTATGGAGGCGGTGAAGAACAGGGGATTCCGGTAGTAGAAGCCTCAAAATATTGTTGGTTTATCATTAGGAAATGCCTCTTAACCCCTTTGTAGCTGCTTCGCATGTTCTGGACCTGAGCTAAAAACTATGATATAACAAACTGAACTTTCCTCCTGGTGTCTTCTTGCCAAAAAAGATGTTGAGTAATTCCACACAGTAACTAGTTAATAGGGGTCAATGTGTATCACCTATTAACTGAGATATTTCTATTTTGGATTAATCCATAACGTGTATCTGTTTCTGGTAAAGCTGGATACACATGGCGCATATGGGGTAAAATGTTGTTAGGATAACCCCGGGTAACCTGCGTCTTCCAGATGATAAATCAGAGTCCCATATATACTAATAATCTGAAATGTACCAAGAGCTGCAGGGTTCATCCCAGAATTCTCAAGTGCCAGACTCCCCTTCTGCTGCTACTACTACACTAGTAACATACAGGGAGCCGCGTAGGAGGGACAAAGCGCAACATTCATCATGATAAACCAGAGACTGTTACTCATAGATCTTATATTTATTATAATGCCCTCATATGGCTGTAAATGAAAAAAAGTTTGATAGAAAAGTGTGAAAAAAATGGACCCTATAGGTTTGGCCCAAGATAGGTTGATCACTACAGGGTTAAATATTGCGAAATTCTTTCTTCATAGAAAATGAAGGAGCAGGGAGACCCCGCCAACATCACTCCAGTGCAGCAGATAATGGCTTCCTCCGCAGGCGCCCTGCTCACATCGCTCTTCGGTAAGTATCCAGACTCAGCTCTTACATGTGAGTAACTACTGTTACCTCCAAACTATGTCTCCTGTTGAACTTGGAACGCAAGAAAATACAGAAAAATCAGTGTGTGGCCCACGTCCTACATGAAGAAGATAAGAGTTCCTCGGGTCAGATGAACCTACCTGTGTCTTGTGTCTCCTCTAGTAACTCCTTTGGATGTTGTCAAGATTCGGCTTCAAGCTCAAAGCAAACCTTTCACTAAAGGTAAATTGTACACGTTTCATGTTTCTAAAGTGACTCGTTTCTGCTCCTCTTCACTTGTATTTTGAGTGTTTTTTTTCTTTGAGATACTGGTGCGATTTTAGAGTGTATTCTAGAAAGGGCATGTCATAACCTACCTGAGGTGGGCTGGGAGTTTCATGGGGTATAACCTGGTGACAAAGTCTCTTTGAATCCCTAAACATTAAAGAAAATCTTCAATCATTACTCATAGATCCAGGCACAGTGACTGTGGTATCTTCTTATATTTGTTATCCACGGCCTCATTTATTGTGAAATCAACTTTTTAAATTGTGCAAAGCAGAAATTGCGATAACGCCTGTACAATCTTGGGGTCCTCATTGGCCATAGTCTGGAAAGGTGGGGGACTTGGGCGACTGCCATAGTCTGGACAGGGACTGGGGAGTTGGAACAAACTGTCTGTGGTGGTGATTATTTATTTATTTTGCGGAAACATTGGTCTTTTAACTTTATTTATGCCTAGTAGTTGTATGTATTACTGAAAATTTTATACTGCTGCTCTGGATTAAAACAGTCCTCAAAAATGGTAAAAGGAGTATTGCCCTTCAGGAAATATGTTAGCGCGATCTCTGGTGCTAAGGAGCCTGAAGGGTTGCAGAGCCTCTGCTCTGCAGATTCACAAGCTGTTACACTGTGCAGGATCACCCCCCCCCCCTTTCCACTGTATGGGGAAACTTTCTCTACTGCAGTAAGATTTCATCAGGCAGAGGAAAGGTGTGCAGTGATGAGGGAGAAGTGTAACGACCTGTGAAGCTACAGCATGGAGGGACTCTAACACTCCCTAGAGCCCTTTGTTAGTATAATTTATAAAAGTTGATTTTAGAAGGTTACCACAGTCATGGTGCCCGGATCTAGGAAGTGTCCCTGGTTTATCAGGATGGATGTTCATGGTAGGTTTCCTTTAAGAACATCCTCGTGTCCTCATGCTGGCGTGTGGTCTTATGGGACCTTTCATTATTATATTGAACAGTCTCCAGTTTAGAATCAAGCAAAATTTTCCTTCTGCAGATGAGGATGGGTTATCCCAGTCACTGTTCAGAAGCTGAGACTGATAGAGCTGCACTAGTGGTCATCCCCTTTAAGTTATATTGGGTATAACGCATAGGGAAGTGATGTCCATCGTAGTCCTGGGTCTGGCACCTCCTCTGTGTAGTAATGACGCATCTTATTACTTGTCTCCCATCAGGGAAATGCTTTGTCTATTGCAATGGCCTCATGGATCACCTGTGCGTCTGTGTGAACGGGAACAGCAGAGCCTGGTACAAAGCTCCGGGCCGATTCTCCGGAACCGCGGTGAGATCTGGGTTCTTACTATTCAAGTGCAGAGGCTTGTAGACTCATTGCTGCTCTGTACTAACGTGTTCACTCACATCTTCACGCTGATTCTTGCCTTGGTATCTGGTATGGGAGCCTAAAGGTGTTATTCAGGGACTAAACCCTACACTGTTATCATGCTGAATGATGCTGTTTACTAACTTTTCTCTCTTCCTGGGACCAGGAAGCAGCACCTTTACACTGCTTTACAATTATTCTAATCCCAGGTCACATGGTCTCTCCATCCAGAGTCAAGGAGTTATAGCATGAATCAAACCCCCTGGCTTACAATGCAATGTACTAAAGACACACTGCCCCCTCAGTCCAATGTCTGGCAGCTACTGTGACTGAGGGGTTGGATGTCTTCAGTACAGCAGTATAAATCCAGCCCCTGGTCACATGATGCAGTGACATTCAGAATGGAAGTCGTGTAAAGTCATTTATTTATTTATTTTTTAGGATGCATTTGTCCAAATTGTAAGAAATGAAGGCATCCGGTCTCTATGGAGCGGGCTGCCTCCAACACTGTAAGTTCCATTATATAGACTTGGACTTGAGAGATATATAATATTTCAACTAAAGAACCTATCTTGTAAGTAACCCGGGAACTGCCTGTACAACATTCCCAAATCTATATAGTGTTTAAATGAGGTGACTGTTTTTTGTAGGATAAGCTGTAGTTTCTAGATGTATAGATATAACATTTATGGGGTATGTATAGCTTTTATTTGGTTCTGATTAGCAGATATTTTTTTCATAAGACTTTGAAAAATTAAACTTAATTTTTGTAATAAATTAACCCCCCCACACACACTGTTTCCATAGTACAGTGTCATATGCATGTGATGGTTATGTATTTGTACAGTTCATATATATTTATATTCATGGTGTTATTTGTCATGCAGGGTCATGGCTATACCCGCCACTGCCATCTACTTCACTTGCTATGATCAACTACGAGACCTACTGATCCATCGCAGTAGCAGTGTAGAGATCGCCTCCCTCCTTGCTGGAGCCACAGCCAGATGTGAGTTGATTCATATTTTCAAGAAGAATAACTGAGGAATGACTCCATTCCACAAATATTTTTTTTTTTAGAAAATCTATTATGACCTAGCTTACAATACACTACCACAGGTGTGCTGATTCTCTTTGTACAATTAATCTTTGCAGTGGGATCGGCCACATTGATCAGCCCATTGGAGCTCATCAGGACGAAAATGCAGTCCCGGCCGCTGTCCTACAGGGAGCTGACGGCATGTATCCAGAGCTCCGTGGCCAAAGAAGGTTGGCTCTCCTTGTGGAAGGGATGGGGCCCCACTGTCCTGCGAGACGTCCCCTTCTCTGGTGGGTTAATGTCTAAAAAATTATCAAAATGGAGATATATATATTTTGGAGATTTGATGAGATTGTATTCTTTTTAAACTTGGTTGTTTGCTTTTAGATAAGTAATGTCATGTATGTACACAGTGACTGCACCAGCAGCAGAACTGGCCTCTGCCGCTCTCTTATTCCTCCTCCTCTTCTCTGGCCTCTGACGCTCTCTTATTCCTCCTCCTCCTCTCTGGCCGCTTTCTCTCTAATCTGATATTTGTTTAGTATAAAGCTATTGGTTTGTGTCTTCCTGTAGATTTCGGTCGCTGATCTCCCAGGACTAATAGAAGGAGCTCACATCAACAAGGGAATGGGCCACAAATTTTTGAAACATGTGGAGAGAACAAAGCAGCTGCTGTTTGTAGTAAGTTTTCCTCTGGTGACTTCCTGTCAACATCCAGTGACTCCTGGTGGTAGAGATGGGAAGAGCAGGGGGCTGTGATGGGACAATGACACCCGTAAACCATGGGCAGTCAGTGTTGCTGTCATTACATTTCGGATGTGTTCACACTTGTCTTCCAGCTGCTGATTCTCTGCTTTGGTTCTTGTCCAATGCTTCTAGGTGGATGTTACTGGGTTCCAACTTTCCTCTAAGACACTATTCAGAACAGCCTTCGAAACAGTGCAGCTGCTGATGTTGGTAAGTACCATGCCGTGTGCCTTCTCATTTTGGGGTTTAACCCTTTTGTTGCCAGCACACTGTTTACACATATAAATGAATCATAATGTTCCCCCAAGGTTTGAGATGCATCAAATTGGAAATTTCAGCTACAATCTGCACCCTACCAAAAATTGCACCTTAAAGGGATTGTCTCACCAGAGAGACGCATGGACTTGTCCCTACTTACGAATGTAATTGAAGCGAATCTGTCACCAGTTTTTCCCTCTTTTATGTGAAACCTCAATCATTTACTTATAAAAAAAAAAATCTCCCCTGCAGTCAGGCAAATATGACTCTTCTCACCTCAATTTCGCATGGGACAAGTCAAGTTTAGTGGTTGCAGGGTTAATGTCACTTCAGAAGCCCCTATCTGCTGTTCTATAGAACCTGGAAACGTGTTACTGGTGTCGTATTAAAGATAAGAATCTCATCTTCCAGCCTTTGGTTCTGTGCGCTAAAGAACCAGAGAAACCGGCAGCTAAGTACAAAGTTGGAAATGCAAGCTGCACATAAAGATTTAACTGCATGTATGTCTAGTTCTGTAGCTCACAGAACCATAGGCTTAATGGGAACTAAAGGAGGAGTTTCTTATCTTTAATATGACACTAGCAGCATGCTTCTAGGTGCTATAGAATAGAAGATAGGAGCTTCTGAACTGACAACTCCATCTGCAACCACTAAACTTGACTCATCTCATGTGAAAATGAGAAGTCATATTTGCCTGACTTTGGGGAAGATTTTTTTTATAGGTAAAAGAGTGAGGTTTCACATAACAGAGGGAATTCTAGAAAGGACATTTCATCCCCTGAATGAGTGTGTAGGTAGTTTAGTGGGGTAAAACCTGGTGATAGGTTCCCTTTTAACTCTGGTCCTCAGATCATTCATTGTCTTCCGTGGCACAACCATCGTTGCTCATAGTGTTTATTTACTACAAACAGCGCCCCCCTGGTCTATAGGCTGTGTATGGTATTGCAGTTTAGCCTGTTCTGATTAGTTTATAAAACTCTTCTTATTCTAGGAGCTTGAATTGTATAAAGATGACCTGCTGGACAAGCCTGCCCTACTGGCCATCAACAAGATGGATCTGCCCGGGGCCGAGGAAAAATTACAAGAGTTAATGAAGCAGCTGGAAAGACCCCAGGGTAAGGAATAGCGGCTCTAAAAGACACAATCAGACTAGTATCTGTAGACAGTATTTGGTCTTCCCCTTGGCAGATGAGGATCAATGTGGATAAATGTAAGGTTATGCAATGTGGATAAATGTAAGGTTATGCACCTGGGGGGTAATAATCCAAAGGCAGAATATGTCCCAGGGGGAGTAAATCTGGGAGAGTCCATCATTGAGAAGGACCTGGGTGACTAGTGGATTATAGATTAAATGACAGCACAATGTCAATCAGCTGCCTCTAAAACCAGCAGGATCTTCTCATGTATCAGTAGAGGTCTGGACTCTCGGGATAGGGATGTAATATTACCACTGTACAAGGCACTGGTTCGGCCTCACCTGGAATATGCCGTCCAGTTCTGGGCACCGGTCCATAAAAAGGAGGCCCTGGAGCTGGAGAGGGGACAACGAAGAGCCACAAAAATGATAAGGGGTATGGAGGGTCTTAGTTATGAGGAAAGATTAAAACAACTAGATTTATTTAGTCTGGAAAAGAGACGACTACGAGGGGACATGATTAATTTATATAAATATATGAATGGTCCATACAAAAAATACGGTGGTAAGTTGTTTCAGATTAAATCAAATCAAAAGACGAGGGGGCACTGTCTCCAGCTGGAGAAAACAAGGTTTAATCACCGGAGACGACAGGGCTTTTTTACTATGAGAACTGTCAATCTGTGGAATAGCCTGCCTCAGGCGCTGGTCACAGCAGGGACAGCAGAGAGCTTCAAGAAGGGTCTAGATGCCTTTTTACACCTAAATAACATTGATGGTTATGTTATATAGAATTGTTTCCTCTAAATCCCTTCCTCATCCAATCCCTTCCCTTCCCTGGATGAACTTGATGGACAAGTGTCTTTTTTCAACCGTATAAACTATGATACATTATGTCCATCTATTTTGCAGATTATTTACACACCTTACCAGAGGAGCTGATCCCGGAGCGTCAGATCGACTTCAAGCACATTGTCCCCATCTCTGTGGCCACAAGCCAAGGAATACCGGACCTGACCCAATGTATCCGCAGATCACTGGATGAGCAGGCGGAACTAGAGATCCAAGAAGCCGCCAGAGAGAACCTGCAGAGTCTTCACACCTCGTCTTCTCATAGCGTCCAACATAAGCAGCGGCTTCCCCTGGAGCACAGACTGGACTGAATGACCCCCAGCCCCCCGCCCCCCCCTCCTCCAGGATTGTACAGTATTTGTAATTTCAATAAAGTTTCTTGTACAGAACCACAAAGCAATAAGTCAGGTTTATTGGGTCCAAGCTCTAAGACCTCCAGGACCTGGATAGGAAGGACCTGTATTATGGGGGTGGGGGGGGGGCTCATTAGTAAATTTTAGTTTAGTATATAAAGATTCTGTAGCGGTTCTGACCGTGTCCATCATTCCGTGGCCGGACGGTTAAACTCTCCACGTGACAACATGCAGAAAAGTCAAGATTTATTTTGGTAAAATCTAAGAACTTCACCAATTACAGAATAATTGAACACTATGAGGCATACACAGACACTTGCACGCTAAAAAGCTACGACACGTCGAAACTAGGTAAAGCAGTACAAAAAAAAAAAAGTTACATTCCACTTTGTCTGCCTTTTATAAAGAGTCAATGTTGAACTTCTTTAGCGATGCAGAAACCATTCCCTCAACATAGAAAGGGGAAGCTCCGTCCGGACTTATTTAATAACGTGGTGCGAGGCGTCCGCTGCATCCGAGGGGTTGTATGAGACTAGAAAAACATGGCTGCTGTTGTTCCGGAAGCAGCGCCGCTCTTGTCCATTGGCCACGTCTGGTATTGCAGTTCTGCCAATGAAGAACCTAATCGGTGCTCACTGCTGCCCCCTGGTGAGTGATTTGCTCTGTATATAATCTGACCACCCCCAAAGCCCAATACACATCAGGTCATATGTTCTGTATCCTTATAGTCTATGACTAATGTCTCATCAGATGTGGCAGCTCTCCCATCCCCCACTCCAGGAGTCCCGCAAACGCTTTGCCACTGAGCCACAGGATTACAGGGGTAAAGTAACATCATATGGCGGCCGTCCACATAAATCACCACCACCCATAAAATACAATGCAGCTCTGCAGAACATTGCGACTCTGCATTGTACTTGTGCCGCCCTAAACCAAATCAGCAAAGAAAGTCTTCACGAGACTAACCCCTAAACGAGGGACATTACTCATAGATCCAGGCACCAGGACTGTGGTAATCTTCTTATATGTGTTATCCATGGCCTCCTTCCTTCTAAACTCAACTTTAATAATTATTCTAATGAGCCAATAGGACAGCTCCCCAGACTCTGCATAATTTCCTTCTCCCTTTGCGTGATGTAATCTCAAATTATAGTGGGGGGTGCTCCTGCACAGTGTAACAGCATATGAAGCTACAGCACAGAGGTGCTCTGGCTCATTAGAATAATTTTAAAAACTGGAGGTCATGGATAACAAATATAAGAAGATACCACAGTCCCGGAGCCTGGATCTATGAGTAATGTCCCTGGTTTATCAGGATGGATTATAGACTAATACTGTGTGTCAGAGGTGGATAGTAATGTTATGCGTGGGTTGGATAATAGACTTTATACTATCAGTATGGAGTCCTGGCAGGGTAGAGGACGCCTCCACATACATGACTTGGCTCGTTGTAGGGAGCTGCTTTGATGATCCCTATAAGAGCCCCATAAATCTCACAGTATACGGCGGCTTTAATACTTTAGACAGTCTCACAGTGTAGGCTCAGGGGGTTACAATCTAATACTATGGGAGGAGGAGGACGATAGAGAATCCTACACTCCTGGGAGTTGTAGTAGCTTCATTACATCCTCTATCCCAATCCTATACATCTCCAATGCTGACAGGGTACATGGCTGCTACACTGTCCAGAGGTTGTCTCTGATGAAGTGAAGGGGACAGAGCTGCGATACCAAACATACTGCCGAAATATAGAATCAACCATGTTTTTCTCATCATCGAAAATCCTTTTAAGAAAACTTTAGCAGCTTTTTTTTTTTCTTCTTCCAGTTGCTCCAATGCATCTAATAAGAAACCGTCACATGATCTTAATTACTAATTATACCATCGCTTTGTGTCTACAGCAGCAGTGCAGACCTAGGTGTAGCCACGGTTACAGACTACAAGCTAACCCTGTGTAGTCTGATTCTGTAGTCGTGCCCCATATATCCAGCAAACATTGTACATGGGGGGACAGATGAAAGTTAATGTAGATGCATTATCAGACTACTCAAGGTTTGTTTGTAGTCTGTTACCGCGGTGACAAATGGGTCCATATAGGAGCTGTACACAGAAAACCATAGGAGTTTTTTAATCAAAAAGCAAAGATTCTTAAACTTTTCCCTTTAAACATAGTTGATGGATTATATTGAAGGAAATCTACCATCCTGATAAACCAGGGACATTACTCATAGATCCAGGCACCAGGACTGTGGTATCTTCTTGTATTTGTTATCCATGGCCTCCTTCCTTCTAAAATTATGCTAATAAGCCAGAAGGGCACTGGAGTGCATTACCAGAGCCCTTCCGTGCTGTAGATTCACAGGCTGTTACATTGTTACACCTCCCACTGTGTGAGATTACAGCAGACAGAGGGAGGGGGAGTGCTGAGGGAGCAGAGAAATGGCGAGGCAGTGTAACAGTCTGTGAAGCTACATCACAGAGAGGCTCTGGTAACACCTCTTAGACCCCTTCTGGCTCATTAACATAATTAAAAAGTTGATTTTAGAAAAAGGGAGGCCATGGATAACAGATATAAGAAAATTCCCAGAGTCCCGGTGCCTGGATCTATGAGTAATGTCCCTGGTTTATCAGGATGGTAGATTTCCATTAAATGGGTTGCACTGGTACTGATGTTCTGATTGCTCTGGGTTGGATTTCTGTAGCACTATGTTATTAAATAAGCCGTTGGTGTCTACGAGGAGCTTCTTCGTGTTCCAGCCGATGCATCAGAAAGGCACAGCACTGGTTGTATAGTAGGGATGTCCACGTCGTGGCCTTCCAGCAGATCCTGGTACCAGACGGTCAGAACCGGACTCCTTCCATAGATGTGATGATGATTTTTTTTTTTTTTACAGAAAATTAAAATCCAAGAGTCCGCAACGTGTTCTGCTTCATAAAACTGTGTGGTGTGTGAAGACGTCATCAGTCACTGGAGGTATCTACATGTCCCATCATTTCCACCAGACATCCGAAATTTATACATATCCTCTAGGAATTTAGAATTTCCTCCCAAAATATATTTATATATATATATGGCACAAACGTTCAGGATTTTCGCTGCCATTTTCTCTTTCTCTATTTTATCTACATCTGAAAATCTACAAGGTGTCGTCTGTGTCTGCAGGCGGTCATTCTGCGGCTCTCCATCTGCTGTGGGGGGCGCTATCGCTCGTGCCATGGGTCTGGGTCTTCTGAAGAGACGGCCGCTTCCACCGCAGTTGGAGTCGCATTTGTTGCCACTTCCTTTTTGATGCTTTTATTTATTTTTTATTCATATTTTTATTATTTAGCTGTTATATTGTGAGTGTTTTTGTGGTTTTTTTAAAAAGGAAATCTCCCATCAAAATCCATCCTAAAAAACCAGGGACATTACCACAGTCCTGGTGCCTGGATCTATGAGTAATCTTCTTATATTTGTTATACATGGCCTCCTTCCTTCTCAGATCAACTTTTAAAATTTTGGGCTCTGAGTTGTGTTACCAAAGCCCTTCCATGTTATAGCTTCACAGGCTGTTACACTGTGTAGGAGCACATCCCACCTCCCACTGTGTGAGATTTCACCAGGTAGAGGGAGGGTAAGACAGTGTGTCAGCCTAGGACTCTACAACACGGAGGGGCTCTGGTAACACCCCCCAGAGCCCTTCTAGCTAATAATTGCATAAGCTGATTTTAGAAGGATGGAGGCCATGGATAACAAATATAAGCAGATTACCACAGTCCCGGTGCCTGGATCTATGAGTAATGTCCCTGGTTTATCAAAATGGATTGTTATGATCGACTTCCTTTAAATTTTTTTCACGACTGTCCTGGTGTAAAACTAAACTGTGTGCTCGCGTCTCATGAAGCGTTTCACAAAATAATGTACTATACCTAATAATAATTTTTTTTTTTTACAATTTAAAATGTACATATGTACAACGCGTGTGATTATAAATGTTTCTAATTTAGGCAAAAAATTTGGCTTTTTAAAAAAAAAAAATTTAAAAAAAGAAAAAAAGCGTTATTATCCTCTATGGTTCCATGCTTACGTACAGAACAATGTATCTATAGCAGGTGGAATTTTTCTTTTCTATGTGCATGCATTGAACAGAAGCGTCCACTAGGGGGGCGTCGTGCATGGGGGCTAATAATGGACTGTCCCTGGAACTCGATGGGTGGTCAATGCGCTAATAAATTTAGATCTCTGCTCTGCCGATGATAGAATTTATACCTGCCGTCAAAAATGATATGTCTCATGCAAAAAACGCCATCCAACCCCCCTACCCAGACCGTTCACATTGGGCTTGTCCTTCCCCCTCCTTTGTATCATGGTTCAGTCCTCCTTCAATCCGCGGGAATGGGATCATATAATTGGTGGTGAGAGCCTCTTCTTAAAGGCAAAGGTCTCTGTAAACAACAATGGTCCTTCAGTATTGTTAACACAGAGTGTTAACTCTTTACAATCCACCGCAGATGATGTCCCTTCATCTAGATGGACGTTTCCCACAGCTGTGAAAAGGAAAAAAAAAATTTTTTAAAACACAAATATTAGGGTTACCCCCTCCATCCAATCATATCAAATCAACAAATTCAACAACAATATCAAACAATGACTATTCATGGGCAGCCAATGCTCTCCTCTACACAGATGCAAAGGGAACCTGTCAGGAGGCTTAGAGCCGCTTAACCCCTTAACGACTTTGACCTTTTTTGTTTTTTCACTTTTTAATTTTTCCACGTAAAGAGCTGTGTAATGGCTTATTTTCTGCGTAACAAATTGCACTTCAAAGTGACGGTATTTAATATTCCATGGCGTGTACTGGGAAGCAGGAAAAAAATTCCAAATACAGTGAAAATGGAGAAAAAACGCATTTGCAACGTTTTCTTGTGGGCTTGGATTTTACAGCTTTCACTGAGCGCCCCAAATGACATGTCTATTTTATTCTTTGGGTCGGTGCGATTACGGGGATAACAAATTTGTATAGGTTTTATAATGTTTTCATACATTTACAAAAATTAAAACCTCCTGTACAAATTTTTTTTTTTCCATTTTGCCATCTTCTGGCGCCAATAACTTTTTCATACTTTGGTGTACGGAGCTGTGGGTCGGGTCATTTCTTGTGACTTTTGATGGCGTCTTCATTTTTTATAGATTTTTTAATATTTTTCAAAATGGCAAAAAAGTGCCATTTTCGACTTTGGGCGCTATTTTCCGTTACGGGGTAAAACGCAGTGAAAAACTTTTACCCTAGGTTGTCTGTAGGATCCTATCATATACTGCCATACTACATTATGGCAGTATATAGGGATTTTCCTCCTCATTCATTATAATGTGCTGATAGCAAATTGTAATGAACAGAATAAAACGAGACATGAGACATAAAACGCCCATGCACCGCCATCTTTTTGTCTTAGCACCGATAGCGGGTGTTACCGGTAAGCATTTGCTGCAATATGCAGCAAAGACTTACTGGCTATGGAGAGCCCTCTCCATGCACCGGGACCGGGCTTGCGCCGTATTAGTACGGCGCAAGTCGGGAAGGGGTTAAAGGAAATCTACCACCAAGATGAAGGATTGTAAACCAAACATGAAGGATTCTTCCCTGGAGAGGTCAGCGGCCATTGATGGAGACTTGATGGGGAGGTGCACAAAGTAATGGAGGTGCCTGGAGTCCCGTTGAGAGATCTCACATCTCTCCGACCACTAACATAAGACTCCATGTGACCTCTGGTCTTTACTTCCTAATGTCTGGATACACATAGGAAATACCTAGAGAGGCTTGGGGCACCTCCTGTGTGTCGGCAGGGTCTGATCTCTACAGAACAGGAAGTGTCAGGCTATAAATCCTGCCTGGGTGATAATGAACTGACTGCTGAGAAGTGATCTCTACAGAACAGGAAGTGTCAGGTAATAAATCCTGCCTGGATGATAATGAAATGACTGCTAAGAAGTGATCTCTACATAACAGGAAGTGTCAGGTAATAAATCCTGCCTGGGTGATAATGAAAAGTCTGCTGAGAAGTGATCTCTACAGAACAGGAAGTGTCATGTTGTTAATTTACTCAGGGATCAGAGTGAAAACTTGTTGGTTACACACGGCTACTCACCCCACTAGCCCCACGTCTGCAATCAGCTTCATGTCCAGACGGATGACTCTTCTCTGGCCTTTGGATGGCAGGAATTCTGTCCTGTATCCTCCTCCGTGGCCTCCTCTGGCCACGCGCAGCTTGTCTCCTTCTCTGTCCAATTCACCTACAGGGACATCAGAAAATTCCCTGCTTACAGATACAAGCACAATCCTAACCCCCATCATGGGGCAGCTATTATCCTGCAATCAGGATGATGAGGGTCCGCAACAAAATACTTAAAGGAAACCTGTCACCAGCTTTTACCCCAATAAATTACTGGTCCCTCAGGTTGGGGATGAAATGTTTGTTCTAGAATTCCTTCTTTTATGTGCAATCACACCCTATTACCTATTACCAAAGTCATATTGCAGTCAGGCTGCAGGGGGAGCGTCACTTCACACGCCCCCATCTACAGAAACAAGCTGCTGGTGTCATATCAAAGATAAGAATCTTAAAAATATGAGCAGACCTGTGGTTCAGCAGTTTACCTAGTAAAATAATCTCCCCCAAAGTCAGGCAAATATGACTCTTTTCACGTAATTTTCATAGGAGATGAGTCAAGTTTAGTGGCTGTTGGGGTATTGTCACTTCCGAAGCCCCCTATCTTCTGTTTTATAGCACCTACATAACGTGCTTATGGCTTTGTGAGCTACAGAAGATACAGGCAGCTTAATACATAGATGGAAATACAAGCTGCAGATAAAGATCCGGTTCCCACCTAGTTTATAACTTCCTGTACATCCAGTTCTGTGTCTCACAGACCCATAAGCTTAATATGACACCATCTGTATGTGTCAAGTCACTATAGAACCAAGTGGCATCTGAAGTGATGCAGCCTCTAAACTTGACTCATCTCATGTGAAAATGGGATATGAGAAGAGTCATATTTCACCAACTTTGGAGTAGATTTTTTTTTATTATAGGTAAACGGCTAAGATTTCACACCAAAGAGGGAATTTATGAAGGACATTTCATACTCTACCTGATGGGGGCCGGTAATTTAGTGGAGTAAAAGCTGGTGACAGGTTCCCTTCCAGGATAAGAAGACTCTTCCTTATGACGCACCCAGTGCACCTGTGAAGCTCAGGCCACTTACCTATTTTCATGCCTTTGTCGGTAGTGATGGTGATACCAACAGGGACGTCCACCATGCAGTCATCGCCGGACGGTCCCTTGACGGATCGAACACTGGAGGGAGAAAGGAAACAAAATTACTGTACACACTCGAGTATAAGCCGACCCAAGTATAAGCCGAGGCCCCTAATTTTACCACAAAACCTGGTAATACCTATATATTTTTTTACTCGAGTATAAGCCAAGTTTGGGTTTCCAGTACATTTTTTGTGCTGAAAACCTAGGCTTATACTCGAGAATTCACACTTAGATCTATAGGTGCCCTCCGCATGCACAGCCTATGGCCTCACCTGCTATTAACCCCGTCACTGCCAACGAAGCGTTTCTTTGGAAATTTGCTCTGTACATGTTTCATGGTGACGCCATGTTTCGCCACCACATAAACGTCGCCTCCTTTTCCGCCTTCTCCACCCAAACGCGGGAGTCCCATGCCCCCGGCGCCGCCCTTCACTAGGATCCGCAGGTTGTCTACGAAGTTTCCATACTGCGGGACGGAGACATCAGACACGTAAAGAGAGATTCACGGGAAGAAGACAGAAGATGCTGCAGTTTTCTTATATAATTTTGCAGTTTTTGATATATAATTTTAAGTGGATTTTGTGTTTATTACAGGGGTTGGTCACGTTACCTCTTGTTTTATGTAATTTGTGTGTAAGTTTGGGGGGGGGGGGGCAGGATATTAGGTAATTTACCAATATACATCTAGTAATAGTTCTGCTCCCCTTTCCTGATATGTAAAGTGAAGCCTCCTGTCTTTTACCTCATCAGCCAGAGATTCCTGTCCATAAAATGGCCGCAGATGGAGGGTCATGTGATCTCTATCTGTCCATAAGCAATCGCCCTGCCAGGACTTTATGATTAGTAGGTATCAATATAAGATCAAGGTCCTGGCAGGGCGATTGTTCATGGACAGAGATCAGGCAGTATAGTAACAGTATAGACATGGAGGCGAAAAGGAGTACTGGTAGTCCCCTACTTAAGGACACCTGACTTACAGACGACCCCTAGTTAAAGATGGACCCCTCTGCTCCCTGTGACCTCTGGTGAAGTCTCTGGATGTTACTATAGTCCCAGACTGCAATGATCAGCTGTAAGGTGTCTGTAATGAAGCTTTATTCATAATCCTTGGTCCTATTACAGCAAACTCCAATTGTCACTGGAGCAAAAAAAATTTTTTTGTCTATAACTACAATTATAAAATATACAGTTTCAACTTACATACAAATTCAACTTAAGAACAAACCTATGGACCCTATCTTGTACGTAACCCGGGTACTGTCTGTAGTAGTATTGGTAAACACATAGAGGACAGGAGTGTTAGTAGGCGTATGTACATGAAAGATGAGAGTAGTAGTAGTAGGTGTATACACATGGAGAACAGTTTTAGTAGTAGCATATACACAGAACAGGAGTCATAGTACAGAAATATATGTATATATGGAAAAAAAGGTGTAGGAGTTTATACACAGAGGACAGGAGTAGTAGTATGGGTATACACATGGAGAATAGGAGTAGTAGTATATAGTAGTAGTATAGAGGATGAGAGTTGTAGTAATAGTAGGGGTATACACACAGAGAACAGGAGGACATAGTGCAGATAGATATATGTGTACATGGAGAAAAGGTGTAGGAGTATATACACAAAGATTACAGGAGTAGTTCTGGTATTTATACACAGAGGATAGGAGTAGTAGTAGAGATGTATATGTATATACGGATGATAGGAGTAGTAGTACAGATGTATATACGGAGTGTAGGAGTTGTAGTACAGATGTATATACGGAGGCTAGGAGTAGTAGTAGTGTGTAAATATATATATATGGGTGATAGTAGTAGAAATGTATATGTATACAAGGAGGATAGGAGTAGTAGTACATATGTATAGGGAGGATAGGAGTAGTACAGATGTATATGTATATACGGAGGATAGGCGTAGTAGTACAGATGTATATACGGAGGATAGTAGTAGTAGAGATGTGTGTGCGGAGGATAGGAGTAGTAGTACATATGTATATGTATATACGGAGGATAGCAGTAGTAGAGATGTATGTGCGGAGGATAGGAGTAGTAGTAGAGATGTATATGTATATACGGAGGATAGGAGTAGTAGTAGGGGTACACAGCACCTTCCGGAGCAGGACTCTGCTGGTGCACACCATGCTGCGGGTGACTCCGGCTCCAGTAATGTCACTGTATGAGCGCAGCACGGGGGACACTGCGGGACGGGTGCACCGCGCACACCGGCCCCCGGAAACCAGAGCGATGGAGGAAGAGTTCCGGACACACAGTGCGACACCGGAGCGTGCGGGGAGGAGGGAGGGAGAATAGATTAGATTAAGAGTTCAAATATAATCCAGGGTGAAACATCTCTACCTCACCGAAATTTTGCACTAGAAATAAAGCTTCACCTTGGATTATAATTGCGCTTGTGGAGCGCAGCTGCTCCTCTCCCTGTATCACTAGGGCCCTGCACCCTCTAGCTGGGGTACAGCACCCTCTAGCTGGGGTACAGCACCCTCTAGCTGGGGTACAGCACCCTCTAGCTGGGGTACAGCACCCTCTAGCTGGGGTACAGCAATGCGCTGCATTACATTTATATGGCTTGTAGAGTGAACAAAATCCTTCCAGTCCCCACAACTCATAGGAAAGACAGTGGTGTGAGCTTCACAAAAAATGTGTTCTAAAAAATCTTAATGTGACAAAGACAAGACTACAAATAGAGATGAGGCGCAAAAAAAGACTCATTAGAAGGGCAATAAGAGCCCAGGGAAGAGGGAAAGGGAGAAATGACCTCCCTAGAGGATAACATTTCAGATTCTCTTGTCAGGCTGATATTTATATTTACCTATTGATGGATATTAAGTGTTATCGCTGTGTTTTAAAGGCAACCAACCAGCCAAAAAACATAAAAACCTAGAAATACCTCCGCTCCTCTTTATCTTAATCCCGATGCTGTCTGTCGCTAGTCTGGACACAGAGGGATCACCTAGTAAAGAGAGTTATAATTAGCAGCACAGAGCAAGGGGAAAAGATGTCTGGTGCTCCGGGATGCTAATTATGTACACCCCCACACCTCCCTTGTTTTTAAGAATACAAGAAAATATGCAAATGAGCCTGAGGGGCTCCGGGCTCCATTACAACATATGGAACACGGAGCCCTTATTTAAAAAAGTAAAACAGAGAATAAGATCTAAAACAGCTGATCCTGCATGAGGGGCACACACCAGTATGTCAGTGTGCTTGGTTTAAAAACCTTGATCCGGGTGATAGATGTCCTTTAAGAAGAGTGGACGCAGGCATTGTATACTTTGTTATCTGAAAAAGTGATTCACACTTCATCTTTACTAAGCCTCCACTGCACTGATTGACTCTGCACTGACCACTGCCTGAATGACTAGTAATAATAACTGATAGTAATAATAATAATTCCATTATTTATACAGCGCACACAGATTACGCAGCGCTGCACAGAGCTTGCCAAATCAGTCCCTGTCCCCAATGGGGCTCACAATCTAATCATCCTACCAGTATGTTTTGGAGTGTGGGAGGAAACCGGAGGAAACCCACACAAACAGGGAGAGAACATACAAACTCTTTACAGATGTTGACTTGGGTGAGACTTGAATGCAGGACCCCAGTGCTTGCAGCTCTTTGTGCCACCTGCACTGATCCCTGACTGATTCACTCTGTGCCACCTGAAGTCACCTCTGCCTGACTCTATTCCATTTTTTCCACCTGCCCTGACCTTTGCCTGATTGAACTCTGTCACCTGCCCTGACCTATACCTAAATGACTCTGTGCCACCTGCACTGACCTCTGCTTTAATGACTCTCCGCCATCTGCCCTTACCTCTGCCTTAATGTTTCTCTACCACCTGCCCTGACCTCTGCCTTAATGTTTCTCTACCACCTGCACTGACCTCTGCCTTCATGACTCTCTGCTACCTGCACTGACCTCTGCCTTAATGACTCTGTGCCACTTGCACTGACCTCTGCCTCTCTGCTACCTGCGCTGACCTGATAGTGCTCCCAATATCCTGCATGTGTCTCTTCCCTGCTCAGGTCCACCTGAGTTCACCTTCTTCTTCCTGCTTGACACAATTTGAAAGTTAAATCCCGCGCTCAGACTGAATCAGTTGGATTGTCAGATGGCACGCCCCCCCAATTTGTGTCGCATGGAAGTCAACACAGCCGCGCCACAATCTGTTCACGTGCAACACAATCCCAGCGCAGACACTTGTTAAATACCTGTCCAAGCTGCGCAATTCCCTGAAAAATGTGCAAAGTCCGACAAAAGTGCGATCCGCGACCCTTAGTAAATGAGCCACCATATGTGATCAATTCATCACTGACCCAATGCTCTGACGGGTGGAGCCGCACTCGACCCGAGCATCATAAAGAGATGAATTACCTTATTATTTTTAGAGCCCCCTCCCCCCCGAGTCCATAGTATAACATTTTGTGATGCCTGTCCATCCAGCATGGGTGGACAGACAACCTCCAGGCACTACAATGAGACAATATACAGAACAGAGAGTGCATAGACTATCACTCCAAAATAAACTGAACAATCCCGATCAGGTCCCGGCATGAAGAGTGATAGGAGTGTGTCACATTGTCAGCGCTCTGTGACATATTCCTCTGCCTGCATCTCTCTTGCTCACATTAATGATTTCAACATAACATGTTAGGAATACTACTGACTCAGTTTCAGTCCCCCTTGATGTGACGCAAGACCGTAGGAGGGTCTTCAATATAAAAATTCTCTTGGCAGTCGTACTCCTTACCTCTCATCATCTCCTCAGAAGAGTGTTCAGGTCTGCAAGAGTCTCGTATCTATCTATCTATCTATCTATCTATCTATCTATCTATCTATCTCATATCTATCTATCTCCTATCTATCTATCTATCTATCTATCTATCTATCTATCTATCCTCTATCTATCTCATATCTATCTATCTCGTATCTATCTATCTATCTATCTATCTATCTATCTATCTATCTATCTATCTCCTATCTATCTATCTATCTATCTTATATCTATCTATCTATCTATCTATCTATCTATCTATCTATCTATCTATCTATCTATCTATCCATATATATTTATACATCATCTGTCTATTATCTGTCTATCATATCTATGTATCTATTTATGTATCTTTTTTAAGTATCTCATAAACATCTGTTTCTATATATTAGATGTTTTATGTTTTTAACTTTATATTGTGCGCAGATCTCTTACACTATAAAATTGTAATATTTTTTTCAGGAAATACTTGAATCTCCCGCAGGTAAGAAAAACTAAGTCTTGACATATAATGATTGTGTCTATTATGTAGAAGATTGTAGAAGTTTGTAACATTTGGTGAAGATTCACACATTCTGTTCTGTGATGTGTTCTGGTTACTACTAAAATGTAACATTGTAGAGAACAGACAAAATATGAAGGAATTCTGTGTTCAAAAAGGAATGAATATGAGGGGTAGGGGAATGATATTCTGGGCAGGAACGCTGGGAGTTGTAGTTCTGGCATAGTAATAGAGGCACAGATAAGACAGGCATATGATGATAACAAACATGTATTTAATTGAGCTAAATTGGAAATTTGGGGCAATTTTGCTGCATTTCACAGGCATCTGTAATTTTTTTTTTTTTAGAAAATTTAGTTTTAAAGGGAACCTGTCAGCTCTTCTTTGTCACAAATTCTGACATCACTACCTTTTAGAGTCTTTAACTTGTTGATCCCTACATCAGTCATTGTAAAATCACCTTTTTATTATTGGAATGAGCTTTGGTACTCGCAGTGAGGAAGCTGAGCCAGACGGAGTCTTCCCTGTTATCCCTCCCCTCTCCTTCTCTCTGCTCATTTCCCTGTGTACAGTAAAGCATTGAATTAGTTGTTATTTTGCTTTAGCTGCTGCCTGTGTGAGACACAGATAAGGCAGCAGACACACAAAGTACCTGACCTCCTGACACAACAACTTTCCCCCACCCTGGTACTGAGAGGCTGCATCTTGTAACCTTCCTGAAGTACAGCGGCTGCACTAGCCTTGAGGGTGCAACCACACATTCAGGAAAGGAGTAGGAGAAGGAGCAGCACCTTTCAATTTGTTTGTCTCACCCATTATCATCCACACCTGCTTTTCGCTCCAAAAACTGCATCTGAAAAACTGAACGTGTGGATGCACCCTTAGGCCGGTGGCACATGTTGCGTTTTGAACCGTTTTTTTGGGCTGTTTTTAAGCAGTCCTTTCAAAAACGCATGTGTTATTTGAAAACGCATCTGTCTTGACCGGTTTTACCAATCATCTTAATTAAAACGGATGCGTTTTTTAACGGACTGCTTAAAAACAGCCCAAAAACGGGCTAAAAATGCCATGTGTGCTGCCGGCCTTAGACTTCATTGCCGGAATCTTAATCTTTGCTCCTCTCAGGAGCTATTGGTGGAGGGGCGGCTAGTGACCTCTTGCTACTCTCAGCTCATGAACTATAGAGGCAATGTAGCAGAGCGGTCAGCAGTATCAGCGCAGCTCTGCCTGTAAGATCATCATATGGGCTATCAGTCAAGGCATCGTAATCAGTTTTGAGGTGGTTTTAGGTGCAGTTTTGTTAATTTAACAGGTGAAAGACATGAACTGACTGTTTTAATTTGACTTTGAAGGGAAAACTTATTCCATAAATGTCTTTCACCTGTTAAATTAACAAAAATGCACCTGATTGCGATGCAGTTTTAACTGCAACATGTGACCGCACCCTCAGGAGCTTGTAGGGGTATTTATCACAGATTGTACACCTGAAAACGGGTGTACAAGCCATGATTTAGTCAATTCCTGGCACCTCCGCCCTGCCTATAGCCTCCACTCATTCAGGCACAGGCTGGGATGCAATTCTACGCCAGGTAAGACCTGGCATAAAAGTGCCCAAGTGGCACAGCGCCGCCACCGCTGGAATTTATCAGGTGGCTGCAGCCTCCTGCTAGATCAGGTGCGTTTTGGGGGATGGGGACACCATCATACGTTTGCGCACTTAGGGGCAGGGCATAATAAATGTGCCCCTTAACGATTAAGTTTACAGGCATGGAGAGGGATAATGTAGCCATAAGGGCAATGCTTTCTAATGGCAGTTTTGGGCATTTAAATTGACTGACAGATGAATCTTTTTGAGTTGACTCATGGGAAATATGCAAATATATTTTCCAAGGTGGGAAGTTAAAAACAATGCCTCTTTTAGCTACCTTAAAAGGCAGCCCCCTTAACACCAAGCATGATCTACAAGAAGTCTAATAAGATGATGTGGGATTAAGCCAAACCAGTATATGTATTCCAGAAGGAACACTGTAGACAACGTTGTTTGCACCTGGTTGGGTCTCTTCAGTACAGTGTAGGACACTGGTTTGGCCAGGTGGAAACAACGCTGTCTATAGCTGGCAGTTAAGGGGCTGCCTTTCAAGGTATCTAAAAGAGCCATTGGGGCACATTTACTTACTCTGTCCCCGGAGTTCACCGAAAGTGTATTGTCCGATGATAATGCACTGTGCCGCGATTCACTAAGATCCTGCGCCCGTTATCCTGCATGTGTCGCTTCCCCGCTCAGGTCCGACAGAGTTCACCATCTTCTTCCTTTTGCATGTAAATGCATTGTCTTGCGACACAATTTGAAACTTAAATCCCGCGCTCAGTCCGAATCAATCGGATCGGCACGACCCTGATTTATGTCTCATGGAAGACAGCGCAGGTGCACCAAAATCCGATTGCGTGCGACACAATCCCTGTTAAATACCTGTCGCGCAAAACCCGAAAACAGCGAACAGTCCAACACAAGTGTGATGAGCGACCCTTACTAAATGAGCCCGAATGTTTCCAATTTCCCACCTTTGAAAACGTATTTGCATATTTCCCTGAGTCCCCTATTGGAGCATCAATGGCTGTAAGTCTCCACACGTCTATAAGGTGGCCTTAATTGGCAAAGTCTCCATAAGGAGAACTCTTACTTCCTCACCCTGAGTTGACTCATGGCAGTTTTTGGAGGTCCGAAAAACCCTGCAGATTTTTTGCCTGAAATTACAATAAAAAATTATTCTCTCCGAGGACTCCCCCGGCCCCAATAACGGGACTAAGGTCTCTGTAATGTGAGTATCCATTTTTTTTAAATTTTAAGGCTCCTCACAAGTTTTTCCCTGCCAATATTGAAATAAACATGAAGTGATAGACAGCGCAGGGTCCAGATGAAAAGCACTTGGTACAGCACTCACCTAATGTATATAATGGAATGTGCGTCAGGATTCAGCAATAGACCCGAACAATAGTGAATCACGAAGGAGGAATCAAAGGGAGGAGAGGACAGCGGACTTGTAAGGCAGCACTTACCACTCACAGACCTTTATGGAGGGCACTTACCACCATCACTTCAAAGACCCAACACAATAAACATAAGTCATCTGTGCTGTCATCTTCCCTATGAGAGGGATGTGACATACGTTCACAAGGCTGCGGTTCGATAGAGTTTAAAGAAATTGCTGAGCGCAGATAGCGGAGGTCAATGGGACATAATTGTCCCCGGCTCAGGCAGGTCACAGGCTGAGAACTAGTTAACACAACCAATACAATACTACAAGGTACAGAGGCTTTGTAAGACCTTCACAAGCAGCGCTTTATTCTTCATCCCGCACTTATATTTACCTGTCAGCTCTTCAGTCGTGTCTGGTTAAGAACATATACATATATATCATCTTAAACCTCTATTTCTCTGCTTGCTAACGGGTTTTGTTTCACTGTGCGCTCTAAAAGAAACCTCCCCTTTAGTCTTTGCTACGGTCCGATCACGGAGATAACAACTTTATAAAGGTTTTATTGTATTTATTATAATATAGGCAGTTTGGCCGGTAGCTGGGGGCCGTGGGCCACCCAAACCACCCACCAAATTTTATACTCAGAAGGAACTTCACCCATGAAATCCTTGTATAACTGTTCCTGCTCTCTATACACTTGTACATAAAAGCCATTTCAGGACCTTTGAAGGTCCTGAAACTGCAGATGGAAAGCAGCAGAAGGGACACATTCTCCATTCTCCAAGAAGCTGATTCTAGTCCCATATGTAGGAAGTAATTCCAGACTTGTAGAAGCTGTTATATTCATAATTCTTAATCCACCCCTGCCCTCTTGGAGTACTTGATCCTAAGCTGGTCTGATTGCCCCTACTATATGCTGCAATACTAGTGATACAATGATTTGTATCCATGTCTCAGAGAGACTCCAGGCTGTCATGCCAACCAATGCGGATGATGCAGTAATAGTATGTCAATTTGTTAGAAGTGGTTAAAGAAAACCTACCATTTGATGTGATGCAGTATGAAGCAAACATACCTTGAGAATGCTGTAGCTACACTGATACAGGATCATATCTTGGTTAATCCCTGAGCCGAGTGGTTTTGCTGAAAAAAAAAACAATTATAACATTTAGGACCTTGGGAAAGCTGGGTTAGACTGGCTAACATAAACACATTACACACCAGAGCTTGTAATTACAAATGGAGGTTAATCAACCACTCTTACACAGCAACTGGGGGATGGTGCAGCAATTGATTATTCTGTCTGGCAGGGAGAGGAGTGATTGCATCATCCTCTCCTGCAGAGAATAACTCACATGCTAGGAGAAGCGCTGAAGCAGCCATAGAAGTGACAGAGCTTCATTATCATAATGTTATATCTGTTTTATCAGCAAAACCACTCAGCTCAGGGATTAACCAAGATATGTTCCTGCATCAGTGTAGCTACAGCATTCTCAAGGTATGTTTGCTTCATAATGCATCAAATCAAATGGTAGATTCCCTTTAATGTACTATTAAACTTCCAGTAGAATCTTGCGATCAGATTACACAGGGTTTGTTTGTTGTCTGTTTCCATAGAAATATATATTGTTGATGTTGTGTTAAAGGAATTGTTAACTGTTTTTATTTACTGGGGTAAACAGAACCAAACTTTTGTATGTATAAATAACTAGACCCGTGGGTGTTACCATTTTCCTGTTACAATCAGACCCTGACTAAAACTATACAGTGTCCATCCTTATCGACAATATGAATTATCAAAACCCAATTACCAATTTTCATGCATTTCCAAAAAGAAAAGAAAATACTTATAAAACAGGAGAAGTTTGTAGCTTTAAAGAATCTACCATCAAAACCCATCATAATAAACCAGGGACATTGCTCATAGATCCAGGCACCGGGACTGTGGTATCTTCTTATATGTGTTATCCATGGACACCTTCCTTCTAATATCTGCTTTTACAATTCTGGGCTCTTGTGGGGGGGGGGGGGTTGTTCACCAGGGCCCCTCTGTGTTGCAGGTTCACAAACTGTTGAAGGAACACTTCCCCCTCCCACTGTGTGAGATTACACCAGGTCTAGGGGGCGGGGAGTGTTGAGGGAGCAGGGGGCGGGAGAGACAGTGTAACAGCCTGTGAAGCAACAGCACAGAGGGACTCTGGTAACACCCCACAGAGCCCTACAGGATCATTAGTATAATAAAAATTAGATTTTTATAGGAAGGAAGCCATGGATAACAAATATAAGAAGTTGACCACAGTCCCGGTGCCTGGATCTATGAGTAATGTCCCTGGTTTACCATGATGGATTTTGATGGTACATTTCCTAAAACTTTAGACACTGTTTGTGAGTAATTTGTGGGGTAATTGGGGTAAATTATGGTGAAATAATCTAACAGCCATATTATGTGATTGTCATAATAATGGATATTGTCACATATCGTCCCCCTGACCTCCCTGCTCTTCTTGTAGACAGGTTATGGAATCTACAACAAGTAGCTGGTATCTCCAGCTCATCTACTTACTGATGGTCACCTCCATCTACGCCAGGTCCGTGTATAATAAAGAACCCCATGGACACCTGACCTCCGGGAGTCTCGGTGAGATTGACCATGAATGTTGGGAAGCAGCGTCACGCAAGCTGGTGGAGATGAAGAAGCTGCGAGTGGCCGATACTATCATGGGGCTCTGGGACTTCATGATGTTCTTAAAGGAATCGGCCAATCCCAAGCACAACGCTCTCTTTGACGGTTTGGCCCAGGACTTCTGGGACATATATGTAGACTGTGTCCTCTCAAGGTCTCATGGAGTGGGCAGAAGACAAGTGTCATCTCCAAATCTCTACTTATATCTACAAAAACCCATAAAAGGTAATCCCGGAGCGTGTGAGACGTGGTATGTAATGATCCCTATAGATCCCTATAGAGTGTGAGACAATGGGGGTCATTTACTAAGGGCCCGATTTGCGTTTTCCCGACGTGTTACCCGAATATTTCCGATTAGCGCCGATTTCCCCTGAATTGCCCCGGGATTTTGGCGCACGTGATCGGATTGTGGCACGTCGGCGCTGGCGTGATTGCGACGGAAATCGGGGGCGTGGCCGAACGAAAACCCGACGGATTCGGAAAAACCGCCGCATTTAAAACAAAAAATGTGTCGCGGAGCTTGCACTTACCTTCACTCAGCCCGGCTCGGTGTATTCCAGTGCGTTCCAGGGAACTTCAGCGCAGCAGCGCCACCTGGTGGACGGCGGAGGAACTACCTTAGTGAATGCCGGCCGGACCCGAATCCACCGCAGAGAACGCGCCGCTGGATCGCGAATGGACTGGGTAAGTAAATCTGCCCCAATGTATGTAATGATCCCTATAGAGATGGCATGAATTGAATAGGGGGCAGGAGGGACCCCATTGTTGTGATCGTAGGGAGGCCCCATGATTAGATCCCTACTGATCAGTAAGTTGTCCCCTTTTCTGTGAATGGAGGATTCCTTTAAATTTTGGCCCAACCTCTTTAATTGTCCCATCATAGGCTCCACCCTTTTGCGCTAAGCCCTGCTACATTTACACTAAGTCACTCCCCCTTGCCAGACAAAGCTCAGAATGTGTAAAACAATGTAGTGTGTCAATTAAGTAGTTCAAGTGAAACATTAATTACAATTAAAAAGATTTAGTTCCAGGAAATGTTCCAAGTATTTTTAATTTTTGTCCAGGTAGATCCAAAATGATTTGTTGGTTCACTATTATTTGGCCCGATAGCAGTTGTCCTACATTTTAATGATACAGAGCTACAAATCCCCTTCTTAGACAGAGGGTTAAATGTTATATCAACCTGTCACCACTAGAGGGAGCTTACTGCATACATCTAACACAATGTGCAGTACAGTGAGCTCCCTCTAGTGGTGGCCACAGGTAGACAGAATTATTGGCCTTGCAGATCTGTGTTATTGCACTTTTGTGTGTGTTGTTAGTCGCAGCAGGACTGTGAAAAATGGATTTATATTGCGGGCCTTGGTGGCCTTGTTGTGTATCTTCACACTGCTGTGCTGTAAGATCTCTGCATTGAGATGTCTCTAAGCCTCTCACTTTAGCTGTGTAAAAGTTGTACCACACTGTAGAGTGAAGGGGCTGACGGGGAAGTTCAGTGCAAACTTTTCACAAGACAGCAGTGGGAGGAAAAACTCCATCTGTGCACCAAGTCCAGCTACAATCCTGGAATCCTTTAAAGGAAATCCACCTATAAAACAAGCACACTTACATGCTGGTGTTTCCCCTATGGCAGGATCCGCACTTCTTTTAGCTTTTTATTCCCTAGTTTTTACAAAAAAGGCTTTAAAAAATATGCAAATAAGGGCCCGAGGGGCTCCGGACTTCATAGATGTTAATTGAGCCTGGAGCCCCGCAGTTCTTTATGGTAGATTTTCTTTAATGTTACACATTTGCAGTGGATTTAGTGCTCTGTATCTGCTATGGTGAGAATCACTTACAAAGTCAATAGTCAGTAGAGCAAGTAACTAATAATAATAACTAAAAAAATTTAATTTATCAGAGGAAAGCGCTTCTTCCTCCACCTTCCTTCCTAATTTGCTTTTTACTTTGAAATCTCTGCTGAATTCTGTCTTGCTACCAAGAGGGCCAGAAGCTCGCTGTGACGTCAGATTACATAGATGTCTATGGAGATGGGAGGGGGGAGGAGTGAGTCACAGCAGCTCGGTCTTCAAAAATGAAGATTACGAGTCTCATAACGACCACAAACATTGTCGCTAAGAAACTTTGTACTATATCATAGTATCATAGTTTATTCGTTTGAAAAAAGACACATGTCCATCAAGTTCAACCAAGAAACGTAAGGGATTGCGGATTTATGGGAAACAATTCTATATAACATAACCTTCAATGTTATTTAGGTGTAAAAAGGCATCTAGACCCTTCTTGAAGCTCTCTGCTGTCCCTGCTGTGACCAGCGCCTGAGGCAGGCTATTCCACAGATTGACAGTTCTCATAGTAGAAAAGCCCTGTCGCCTCTGATGATTAAACCTTGTTTTCTCCAGACGGAGACCGTGCCCCCTCGTCTTTTGATTTGATTTAATCTGAAACAATTTACCACCATATTTTTTATATGGACCATTCATATATTTCTATAACTTATATCAAAAGAAAGTGACTATTTTCTCCACTTACTTTGGCTCTTATCTTTTTCCTCCCCCTTCTTCCTAGTTTGCTTTTTACTCTGAAATCGCTGCTGAATTCTGTCTTGCTACCAAGAGGGCTAGAAGCTTACTGTGTCATGAGATTGCATAGTTGTCTATAGAAATGGGAGGGGGGAGGAGTGAGTCACAGCAGCTAGGTCTCCAAAAATGAAGATTACGAGACCACAAACACTGTCACTTAGAAACTTTGTACTATATCAAAGGAAAGCGACTCTTTCCTCCACTTACTTTAGCTCTTATCATTCCTCCTGCTTCCTTTCTCATTTGCTTTTTGCCCTGCAATCTCTGCTGAATTCTGTCTTGCTACGAAGACAGACAGAAGCTGTGTCATCAGTTTACATAGATATCTATGGAGATGGGAGGGGGGAGGAGTGAGTCACAGCAGTTAGGTCTCCAGAACTGAAGATTACGAGTCTCATAATGATCACAAACATTGTCACTAAGAAACTTTGTACTATATCAAAGTAAAGCGACTCTTTCCACCACTTACTTTGGCTCTTATCATTCCTTCCTAGCTTGCTTTTTACTCATGTGATCTCTGCTGAAATCTGTCTTGCTACCAAGACGGACAAGAAGCTGACTGTGTCATCAGTTTACATAGATGTCTATGGAGATGGGAGGGGGGAGGAGTGAGTCAAAGCAGTTAGGTCTCCAGAACTGAAGATTACGAGTCTCATAACGATCACAAACATTGTCACTAAGAAACTTTGTTCTATATCAAAGGAAAGCGACTCTTTTTTCCACTTGGAATCTCTGCTGAATTCTGTCTTGCTACCAAGACGGACAAGAAGCTCACTATGTCATCTGTTTACATAGAAGTCTATGGAGATGGGAGGGGGGATGAGTGAGTCACAGCAGCTTGGTCTCCAAAAATGAAGAAAAACCACAAACAATGCAACAAAATTTTTTTAGGACACACCACATATTAGGACACACCGCATGTAAGGATACACCACATATCAGGATACAACACACGGAATTCTGTGTAGTAACTTCCTATCTTGTTTCCTTTGCAGGAATCCCTTTAATAGAGCCCTGGTTGTAAGGCGACACGTGGAATCCCGTCATGTTAGGAGGCATTCTGTACTTGTATCTATTGATATCAGTGTTTGTCCCAGAAGGTTGTTATGTCGGATTAGATCATTTTATACCACGGTTGCCTTCTCTCCATCTATGAAAAAGAGACGATCTCTCAGGTAGGCCACGGATTCCCGACCACAGAAAAAAAGAAAAAAAAACCCAAATGATTCTACAATGTCAGAGATGAAAAATGTGACCTTTTTGTATTATTAACCCATTGAAGTGACTGCATGCCGTATTTTACCGATATGGAATTTATTTATATAAATCAATGAAATAAAGATAAGACATATTTTTGGTACCTGAGGTCGAAAGACTTTGTGTCATTAATCCAAAGGTTTTCACGTATGAAGATTTGCTGATTCGGATACCTTCATTGCCACTTTTTACGACTATCTTGTAAGAGGCGTAACTGTGTAGGTGTGGCCACGCCCCTTTCCATCAGACTGCCACTTTTTTGTGGCCCCGCCCCTGCTCTCTTATACAGGCAGTCCCCAGGTTACATAAAGGATAGGGTCCGGAAGTTTGTTCTTAAGTTGAATTTGTATGTAAGTCGAAACTGTATATTTTATAATTGTAGATCCAGACAAAAAAAATGTTGGCCCCAGTGACATTTTTTGCTGTAATGGGACCAAGGATTATCAATAAAGCTTCATTACAGACACCTTACAGCTGATCATTGCAGCCTGGGACTATAGTAAAGCATCCAGAAAGCTTCGCCAGAGTTCCGAGGGGTCTGTCTGTAACTATGGGTTGTCTGTAAGTCAGATGTCCTTAAGTAGGGGACCGCCTGTACACAGGTATGTTGACTACATCTAATGATACACTGTCTCAGCATAATGAACATAACATTTATGCAAAGCTAAGACTTTTAGGAAATTAGAAGATATGTCAAATGATCCGGGAGCCCCCGTAATGAGGGTCTACCAGCAGTTTTGACCATACAAAGCTACAGGCAGGGTTAGGTATCGTCCTATGAGATTTGTGTAACCATAGCTTTGTGTGAGATGTTATAAGCAGCAGGGCTTTGAAAAATACTTTCAGATTTCAGGATTGTAGCTAGACTTGCACTCCTGTGCTCTTTGATCTTTGCATTTAAGTTGCACCTCCCAGTCCCTCCCCTCTGCTGTAATATTTAACCAGAAGTCTTCTACACCTTACTGTGTACATCTAGCACAGCATACAGTACAGTGAGCTCCCTCTAGTGGTGACCACAGGTAGACAGAATAGTTAAGGCTGGAGATATGGGTAATCATGCTGTTCATATGGGTAATCATGCTCTGCTGTTATATCTAACCAGAAGCCTTGTACGCCTCTTACTCACAGCAGGGGGAGGTCTATGGACAATGTCAGCGTAGATGGAAGATACATCCTTGGTGCACAGTACTGAGAGATCCTTGCCTTGAGAAGTCATTTCATTTGAGTAAAGGCCAAGTGTCTGACATATAAAACACACAAGAATGAGTGTCCCGGGCCCCCCTATGTGAATGGAGGATGAGTGTATATGGATTACTCAATTTAATATTCAGATTTGGCGCAGCCAAAAAGTAATTTTTATTTTGTATTTTTCTTTCGTTAATTGATTACAAATCTGTTATTGCATTTCTTTTTCTTTTTTGCTGGTTTCAGTATAGAGTGGACTACTTCGTATTCTGTTGATTACTTCGGACCCAATTTTTTATTTTAAAAATAAAATTGCTGAAGATGAATCTGAGGGTAAAACAAAAGAAGAAAGGAAGGTAATAGTAGAGGGGCCAAGGACACTGTATTATTATATGATGAGGGACCATTATATCATGTAAGGCCATTATACAGTGTGTGTGGGGGGTTATATTCTATGTTAGCCCTCCAGAATTGGGCCATTGCTGTGGGGTGGGGTAGTAAGATACTGGGGCACATTTACTTACTGGTCTGGAGGAGTTCACAGAAAGTGCATTGTCTGACCGGAATGCGCTGTGCCGCAATTGTGCGCCCGATATCCTGCATGTGTCGCTTCCCCGCTCAGGTCCGCCGGAGTTCACCTTCTTCTTCCTGGTGCATGTAAGTGCTTGGGCTTGCGACACAATTTGAAAGTTAAATCCCGCGCTCAGTCCGAATCAGTCGTATCGTCCGACGGACCGCCACCCCCACCCTCCCCTCCCACGTTAATTTGGAGCTTGCCGGGATTCACTCAGGTTGTGCGCCCGATATCCACTAGATGCCACTGCTGCGCCGAGGTCCGCAGGAGTTCACCATCCTCTTCCTGGTGCATGTAAGTGCTTGTCAAGCAACACTTTTTTTTTTAAAATACAGCGGTTTTCCCGAATCCGTCAGGTTTTCCGACGGCCACGCCCCCGATTTCCGTTGCGTGAAACTCGGCGCCGATGCGACACAATCCGATCGCGTGCGCCAAAAACCCAGGGCGCAACGGCACAAACCGGTAATTTTCGGGAAACCCGACGAAAAATAGCGATTCAGGCCCTTAGTAAATGAGCCCCAGTGTTTTATATTGTGTTGGGACACTAGAAGCTAGGAGTGGAACAGGAGACTTGCCTCTCATTCCTTTTTGCGCATGTGGAAAGTTGGGAGGCAGAGTCTATTCTGCTAGTGTTTGCTTTACCACATTCTGGCCCTTTGGGGCATCTTTAAAATATTTCAATATGATTTACAGATATTACATAATTCCCTGGGGTAACACATCCTCATATCTGCAGATGCAGGTACCAGCATCATTAGTGTAACCAATCTCAGTGTTCTTGTTAGAGGCGCACCCTGCAGGTTTTGGAATTGCATTTTTGTTTTATGTCACAGAATTTCAATATGACTAATATTACAGGAGAAAGCAAGGAGCGTCCCTCTCCATCCACTGAGCTCCGCACCTCATGTACTGGTCTCAGGAGACAATAATTATCAGTACAGAACCCGGACAGATGATACAAGACATCACTGATATACACAATCATAACAGATATATACTCTGTCATCTATCTCATAGCTATATACAGGCAGTCCCCAAGTTACATACAAGATAGGGTCCGAAGGTTTGTTCTTAAGATGAATTTGTATGTAAGTCGAAACTGTATATTTTAGAATTGAAGTTCTAGACAAATTTTTTGCCCCAGTGACAATTGGAGTTTCAAAATTTTTAGCTGTAATAGGACCAAGGATTATCAATAAAGCTTCATTACAGACACCTTACAGCTGATCATTGCAGTCTGGGACTATAGTAACATCCAGAGACTTCACCAGAGGTCACAGTGGACAGAGAGGTCTGTATGTAACTAGAGGTCGTCTGTAAGTCGGGTGTCTTTAAGTAGGGGACCGCCTGTACAGTATTTATCTATCTGCCTGTAAAGTTAGATCACAGAGGGGCTAGGGTAGCCCTTCAGGCTCATTAGAATAATTTTAGACGTTGATTTTAGAAGGTAGGAGGCCATGGATAACAGATATAAGAAGATTCCCACAGTCCTGGTGCCTGGATCTATGAGTAATGTCCTTGGTTTATCAGGTTTCCTGTAAAACATACATAGTAACTCCTGGTAAGTGACGTTGGTAGGTGACCTCTATTTTCTGTTACCATCAAAACCCTTTTTTTTCAACAAGATGAGTTTTCAGTGGATTCCTGGAATACTTGCTGTTTCATAAAAGCTCCAAGGATCAAAGGGAAAACCTACGTGAGGATGTGGAGGACAGTAATTGTGTATTCCTCCACATACGCTCCGGACACTCCACAGTTTGTCACGTTTGCTCCGTCAATATTTTAGATTGTCTTGCAAAATAAGAAGAATAGTTCATAATTATCTAACATCCAAAGTGAAGTATCACATACTGTATTGCGACTCGATTATTGTTGCTTTTTTGACAAATTTTTGTTCTGTTTATCTGTCAAGTTTTTTTGCACTTATGGTACAATGACATATCTGATAGCACATTGTTATGAATGAGGAAAATCCCCATATACTGCCATACTGTAGTATGGCAGTATATGATAGGATCGATCAGACAACCTAGGGTTAAAGTACCCTAAGGAGTCTGAAAAATAGTATAAATAAAAATAAAAATTATAATAAAGAAAACTAAAATTTCAAATCACCCCCCTTGCCCTAGAACTGATATAAATATAAATAAACAGTAAAAATCATAAACACATCAGGTATCGACGCGTCCGAAAATGCCCGATCTATCAAAATATGATAACGGTTTTTCAATGCGTTTAACCCCGTAACGGAAAATTGCGCCCAAAGTCGAAAATGGCACTTTTTTGCCATTTTGAAAAATATAAAAAAAATCTATAAAAAGTGATCAAAAGGTCGTACAGTCCTAAAAATGATATCATTGAAAATATTATCAACTTTCGCAAAAAATTACACCGCCCACAGCTCCGTACACCAAAGTATAAAAAAAGTTATTAGCGCCAGAAGTTGGCAAAATCAAAAAAATTATTTTTGTACAGGAGGTTTTCATTTTTGTAAATGTATGAAAACATTATAAAACCTATACAAATTTGGTATCCCCTTAATCGTACCGATCCAAAGAATAAAGTAGACAAGTCATTTGGGGCGCTCAGTGAAAGACGTAATATCCAAGCCCACAAGAAAATGGCGCAAATGCGTTTTTTCACCATTTTCATTGCATTTGGAATTTTTTTCCCGCTTCTGAGTACATGGCATGGAATATTTAATAAAATAAAAATTTAAGGTACAGTATGGTAACATTTACAGTAAAATGGACGATGGTAATGTTGTTGTTGTATGCCTTATGTTCATGAGCGACAGTTTTCCTGCTATATACCTGCATGTCATAAGAATTTAAATTAAAAAAAGGACCATGTTAAATTCAAATCAGTTTTTTTTTTTTAAATTTTTACCGGTGTTTTGTATGCGTTGGAAAAGGGGTAGTCTTATACGGCGAATATATCTTAAACTCTATATTTTAAACAGGAAAGTAGGGGGGTCGTCTTATACACCAGGTCGTCTTATACGCCGGAATATACGGTAATTCCTTGCAAGAACATTACATACAGGGGCTTATTTACTAAGGGTCGCGGATCGCACTTTCGTCGGACTGTTCACGTTTTTTTTGGATTTGTGCAGCTTTGAAAGTTATTTTAAAGGGGTCTGCGCTGCGATTGTGTCGCACGTGATCGGATTATGGCGCAGCTGCCCCGGCTTTCATGTGACGGAAATCGGGGGGCGTGCCGTTGGATGATCCGACTGTTTCTGACTGAGTGCGGGATTTAAGATTCAAATTGTGTCGCATCCAATGCACTTACATGCATCGGGAGGAAGATGGTGAACTCTGGCGGACCTGTGCGGGGAAGCGACACATGCAGGATATCGGGCGCACGATCTTTGTGAATCGCAGGACAGTGCATTATACACGGACAATGCACTTTCTGTGAACTCTGCGGGACCGGGTAAGTAAATGTGCCCCACAGTGTCAGACTAATAAAATCATTCTGGGTGCACAACCTTCATCGTCCCCCGAGAAATAGATCCTTCCAGCCTCTAAATTACGTTGTCTTCTGCTGTGTCTCTGGGGTTCAGTATTGGGTTACATCCTGGAGGATCCCCCGATTCTCTGGTGGGACAGTCCCACACTGGTTATATGTCCCATCTAAGGGCTTGTTCAGTTGCTTGAACATAAAAAGTCATGCAAGGCACATACCTCCATTTGCAGGATGGCATCTAAATTTAGTATGAACTATCATTTTAATTAATATTCACTAAGGGGGTTAAATAATGGATTATTTTTATGAATTGATCTTATTTTCATTAATATGTTATTTAACATAAAAAAATAAAAATATTTATTTTCAAAGTTTCAAACATTTTTATTTTATTTTTTTTACATTTTTATTTTGACAAATCAGCAATCTTTGATGTGTGACATATTGGTTGGAGGAAGATGCATCTAAGCATCTTTGAAAAATGTAAGTGACCAAAAGAAACAGTGTCATCCATCTTATCAGAGGAAAAAGCTCTACTTGCTTTGGCTCTTATAATCCTTCCTGATCATATTTTTTTTTTCCTGAAATCCATCTTGCTATCAAGAAGACAGAATTTCACATAGGTGTTAGATCACATAGGAGCTTAGTGGAGGAGGGAGGGGGAGCAGGGAGTCACAGCAGCTAAGTCTCCAACCCCCTCCCCCCTCCAGCTGAACTGCAAAGTTACTTACAGATACTACTGGTAAATGGAGATTACAAGTCACATAATGATCAGAACCCCTCATGTCCACACCGGCCACTGATTCCTGAAAACTTTGTTTAAAATTTTGCACAATTTTAAGAAGGCACAAGTTATATATCGGTCTAAGAAAATAATGAAAATGACTAAGCCAGTGACTCTTCTGCCAAAAATTGCTTAATTGCTCAAATTAAAAACCAATCAAAATTGCTTATATGCCAAAAAAATGTTTGCAACGTTTACCTAAAAAATATATATGTAACTATACGGGAAAGACATAAAGGTTAAAGAGGTTTGTGAAACTCTTGACACAAAAGCCAAAAAACAAAACACCACAGAAGAATGTGCAGCACCTTCTACTTTGAGTTCTGAATAGAGATGAGCGGACCCAAAAGGTTCTGTGTCTGCCATATGGCAGCAGTGGCAAATTAAGTGTCCCATGTTCCCTAGGCTGTTCACACGACTAGGTTCCCCCAGCGTCCAAACCATCTTTGTGTCCCTAGGCCTAATGTCCTCCGCTCAACGACACCACTGCAGCCCGTTCCGCCGCCCTCTTTAGTGAAATGTCCGTAGCAGATGCCCCCATTAATGAAATGTCCACAGCAGAGCCCCCCTTTAGTGAAATGTGCACATCAGAGCCCCCCCATTAATGAAATGTCCACATCAGAGCCCCCCCTTTAATGAAATGTCCACATCAGAGCCCCCTTTAATGAAATGTCCACAGCAGATACCCCCATTAATGAAATGTCCACAGCAGAGCCCCCTTTTAATGAAATGTCCACATCAGAGCCCCCCCTTTAATGAAATTTCCACAGCAGAGCCCCCCTTTAATGAAATGTCCACAGCAGAGCCCCCCTTTAATGAAATGTCCACAGCAGAGCCCCCTTAAAAAACCCTCTATGCTCACCTCTGACTCTTTCTCCTTGTGGCTCTGTCTTCTCCTCTTCCTCTTCATAGTGTATTCGCCCAGCCACAAGAGGAGAAGACAGAGCCGCGGGGAAATGGAGCCGAAGGTGAGTATAGAGTTTTTTAGAGTTAACTTGGTGATCTTCATATAGGGTCCGGGTATGGGTGGGCTTGGGCGCCTGAGAAGTTGAAGGCCCCCGGGGCCTGCACATACTTATTTGCCATTGTTTAGCAGCTCTACCTAACCCAGACATGTTGCTAGATGGAGCTGCTGACCAGAAGACGCCGAACCTAAAGTTCCGCTCGTCTCATCTCTAGTTCTGAATGTTGAAATAAAATCTAAATTAAATGTAGAACAAACGAACCAAGAAGAAAATGTAGCAAAAAGATCTATTCACGAGGAAAGTTTATTAAGAGTTTGCTACGTATCAGCTGGCGTCAGAGCGTGCGCTATGTACGGTATAATATAATCGTAACCTCTGTTATTGGCTAAGATCCCACAAAGGGATCCAGGTGATCATTTCCTTTACAGGTCTTACCCCTGAATTACATCTTATGCCTTATACACAGGATAGGTGAGTAGTGTCAGATGGGAAGGGGTCCGGCTCCTGCCCCCTCAACCAAATAGTAAGAGTGTGTGTCCCCCTTATATCTGAAGTCTGCAAAACCATGACGTGATCAAAACCCCGGATAAGGATCCCCCAATCTTAGGATCAGAAACTTTTCATCTATACCTGCGGATATGTAATAAGTTTCCATTCTGGGACATCATCTTCAAAGGAGAACAAAAAGCAGCAGTGACACCCCTCTCCTCTGCGGACACTGATGTAAACTTCTAGATCAGGGTAACGTTTATCCGTCCCTTTGCCCTAACAGGTAATTGGCGTAACATAATACTTTATAAGAAAACTACCATCCTGATAAACCATTACTCATAGATCCAGGCACTGTGACTGTGCTAATCTGCTTATATTTGCTATCCAATGTCTCCTTCCTTCTAAAATCAACTTTTAAAATTATGTTACTTAGCCATAAGGGCTCTTGGAGGTGTTACCAAAGCCCTTCTGTGCTGCAGATTCCCCCTTGCACTGCGTGGAATCTATGAGTAAGTGTCCCTGGTTTATCATGATCTTATATTGGTTACCCATGGCCTCCTTCCCCCTAAAATCAACGTTTATAATTATGCTAATGAGCCTTCACAGGCTGTTACTATAAGCAGAGCAGGTCTCCCCTCCCCATGCACTTAATGCTGCGGCAGGAAGAGGGAAGGGGTTTGGGAGGAAGACCAGTTCTGCTTAGTAATAACAGCCTGTGAAGCTACAGCACAGAGAGGCTCTGATAATGCTCCCCATAATTTTGAGTTGATTGTAGAAGGAAGGAGGCCATGGATAACAAATAAGATAAGAAGATGACCACAGTCTGGTGCCTGGATCTATGAGTAATGTCCCCGGCTTATCAGGATGGATTTTGATGGTAGGGATCCCGGGGGCCAGACTTTACCCCATTAAACTACTAGCCCCCTCACGTTGGGTATGAAATGTCCTTTCTAGAATTCTCTATCTAATGTGAAATCTTACCTGTTTCCCTATAAAAAAAAATCTTCTGCAAAGTTATTTGAAAATGAGCAGAGAAGAGTCATATTTTCCCTGAGATGTGTCAAGTTTATAGGCTGCAGGAGAAATGTCATTTCAGATGTACCTATAGCACCTAGAAACAGGGTTCTGGTGTAAGGTGTGTTCATATAGCATAAAGCTTGTGATTCTTTGATCTCCAGAACCAGAGATACACGCAGTTAAAGATATAGTTGGAAATGTGAGCTGCAGGTGAAGATCCAATTCCCACTTTTTTTTTTAACAGGCTGTATCACCTTATCTGTAAACCACAAGATCATGATCATATTTGAAAGAGAAGATTCTTATCTTTAATATGACACCAGCAACATGTTTTTAGGCGCTATACAACAGAAGACTGGTGCGTCTGAATTGACACTACCCCAAAAGGCACTAAACTTGACTCATCTCTCACAAACTATGACTCTTCTCTGCTAATTATCACACGACTTTGTAGTTGTGTTTTTTTTTTTTTAAGGTAAAGCGGTAAGATTTCACATAAAAGATGGAATTCTATATATAGTTATGAATTAGTTTTATCCCGCTGCAAATGACAAATAAAGCGATTTTTAAATAGTTTTGAGTAAAACTTTTTATAGTTTTGTGTCTCCAGCTCCCATGCAGATCAATGTGTCCCAAATACATTGCAGTCTCATCCACAATCCATACGTCTAAGCTGCTGCTGTGTGTGCATTATCTGACTACAGGGGAAGGGGGCACAGAGTTTGTTTGTAGTCTGTTACCATGGAAACACATAGGTCTGCATCCACAAACTAGTAGGACATTTATGACTGGTCTATTTCTAAAGCTGTTCCCTACGTTGTTTATTACGTTGTAGTTTGGAGCAGAATCACAGCCGCTGTAAGAGATATAAGACAGAAATGAATAAATATTCTTTATGTGTCATGTGCTACATTGTATCTGTACACAGAATCTTCTCCTGCAAGAGATTCCTGCTGGTTCCTTCAGTCCATCAATTTGACACCTTTGGCTTTCTGTAGGGCTCCTCCCCGAATGGGAACCCTCCTGAGGGCAAGCTCTGTGTCAGCAAGAGGACCCCCTGTAAGTTTAGAGGGCGTGCTCTCCACAGTCACCACCGGACCACAAGGCACCTGCAAAACAATTCATGGGTTTTATTCTGCTTTAACTTTACATAATACACGAATATACAAGTTTAAAGAGCACTTCCCCCTCCCACTGTATGAGATTAGATCAGAGGGAGGGCAGGAAAGTGTTGAGGAAGCAGAGGTAGACAGTGTAACAGCCTGTGAAGCTAAAGCATGGAGGGGCTCTGATAACGCCCCCAAGAGCTCTTCTGGCTCATTAGTATAATTTTTAGATTTGATTTTAGAAGGAAGGAGGCCATGGATAACAAATATAAGGAGATTACCACAGTCCCGGTGCCTGGATCTATGAGTAAGTGTCCCTGGTTTATCAGGATGGATTTTCCATAACTATTGATAACCTCATGATACTGTAGGTCATCAATATAATATCTTTGGGGGAGGTCTAGCAGTCATCACCGCCAACCAATTAGCTGTTGGGAAAGTAGAGGGAGCAGGAAGCAGACAGCTCCGTCTGCTGTATAGTGGTTATCCTGGGGTACTGCAGATCAGTTTCCATTCAGTCTAATACGATCTAAGCTGCAGCATACACAATGGGGCTCATTTACTTACCTGTCCGCTGCATTATCTGACGATAATGCACTCTGCCGCGATTCACTAAGATCATGCACCCGATATCCTGCATGTGTCGCTTCCCCGCTCAGGTCCCAGGAGTTCACCTTCTTCTTCCCGATGCATGTAAGTGCATTGTCTTGCAACACAATTTGAAACTTAAATCCCCGGCTCAGTCCAAATCAGTCAGATCGTCTGACGGCCGCCCACCGATTTGTGTTGCAAGAAAGCAGCGCAGCCGCGCCAAAAACGGATCGCGCGCAACACAATCCCAGCGCAGACACCTGTTAAATACCTGTCAAAGCCGCACAAAACCCGAAAACGGCACAAAGTCCGACAAAAGTGCAGCCACGACACTTAGTAAATAAGCCTCAATGGGGCAGATTTACTTACCCGGCCCATTCGCGATCCAGCGGCGCGTTCTCTGCGCTGGATTCGGGTCCGGCCGGGATTTATTAAGGTAGTTCCCCCGCCGTCCACCAGGTGGCGCTGCTGCGCTGAAAAGCATCAGAACGCGCTCGAGTTCACCGGCTCGGGCTGAAGGTAAGTGCAAGCTCCGCGACAGATTTTCCGTTCTTACAGTGCCTACAAGTAGTATTCAACCCCCTGCAGATTTAGCAGGTTTGATAAGAAGCAAATAAGTTAGAGCCTTCAAGCTTCAAACAAGAGCAGGATTTATTAACAGATGCATAAATCTTACAAACCAAAAAGTTATGTTGCTTAGTTATATTTTAATAAATTTTAAACATAAAAGTATGGGTCAATTATTATTCAACCCCTAGGTTTAATATTTTGTGGAATAACCCTTGTTTGCAATTACAGCTAATAATCGTCTTTTATGAGACCTGATCAGGCAGGGACAGGTCTCTGGAGTTATCTTGGCCCACTCCTCCATGCAGATCTTCTACAAGTTATCTAGGTTCTTTGGGTGTCTCATGTGGACTTTAATCTTGAGCTCCTTCCACAAGTTTTCAATTGGGTTAAGGTCAGGAGACTGACTAGGCCACTGCAACACCTTGATTTTTTCCCTCTTGAACCAGGCCTTGGTTTTCTTGGCTGTGTGCTTTGGGTCGTTGTCTTGTTGGAAGATGAAATGACGACGCATCTTAAGATCCTTGATGGAGGAGCGGAGGTTCTTGGCCAAAATCTCCAAGTAGGCCGCGGTATCCATCTTCCCATGGATGCGGACCAGATGGCCAGGCCCCTTGGCTGAGAAGCAGCCCCACAGCATGATGCTTCCACCACCATGCTTGACTGTAGGGATGGTATTCTTGGGGCGTATGCAGTGCCATCCAGTCTCCAAACGTCACGTGTGTGGTTGGCACCAAAGATCTCGATCTTGGTCTCATCAGACCAGAGAACCTTGAACCAGTCTGTCTCAGAGTCCTCCAAGTGATCATGAGCAAACTGTAAACGAGCCTTGACGTGACGCATTGAAAGTAAAGGTACCTTACGTGCTCGTCTGGAACGGAGACCATTGGGGTGGAGTACGTTACTTATGGTATTGACTGAAACCAATGTCCCCACTGCCATGAGATCTTCCCGGAGCTCCTTCCTTGTTGTCCTTGGGTTAGCCTTGACTCTTCGGACAAGCCTGGCCTCGGCACGGGAGGAAACTTTCAAAGGCTGTCCAGGCCGTGGAAGGCTAACAGTAGTTCCATAAGCCTTCCATTTCCAGATGATGCTCCCAACAGTGGAGACAGGTAGGCCCAACTCCTTGTAAAGGGTTGTGTACCCCTTGCCAGCCTTGTGACCCTCCACGATCTTGTCTCTAATGGCCTTGGAATGCTCCTTTGTCTTTCCCATGTTGACCATGTATGAGGCTGTGCACAAGTTTGGGGAGGGTCTTAAATAGTCAGAAAAGGCTGGAAAAACAGATAATTAATCCAAACATGTGAAGCTCATTGTTCTTTGTGCCTGAACTACTTCTTAATACTTTAGGGGAACCAAACAGAATTCTGGTGATTTGAGGGGTTGAATAATAATTGACCCACACTTTTATGTTTAAAATTTATTAAAATTTAACTGAGCAACATAACTTTTTGGTTTGTAAGATTTATGCATCTGTTAATAAATCCTGCTCTTGTTTTGAAATTTGAAGGCTCTAACTTATTTGCATCTTATCAAACCTGCTAAATCTGCAGGGGGTTGAATACTACTTGTAGGCACTGTAAATGCGGCGGTTTTTCCGAATCCGTCGGGTTTTCGTTCGGCCACGCCCCCCGATTTCCGTCGCTCGCATGCCAGCACCGATGCGCCACAATCCGATCGCGTGCGCCAAAATCCCGGGGGAATTCAGGGAAAATCGGCGCAAATCGGAAATATTCGGGTAACACGTCGGGAAAACGCGAATCGGGCCCTTAGTAAATGACCCCCAATGTGTCCTCTATGCATTTTAGGTGAACAATGATAGAAAAAGGCCAAAAAATATTATGAATACTGAGAATAGATCCTTCTACGTAGCGGAGGTTTGTCTCACCGTAGTATTGAGGTTGGGGATCTGTGTAGGGTGGACGCTTGCATTCTGTGCTCTCGCTTTGGGCCTTGATGATTCGATCGACTTTTCCTGGAGTCGTTTTGCTTTCTAAAAATAAAGAATAGAAAAATTTAATTTTAAAAATTCAACTCTATATGACTGATGTTCTGTTACTTAAAGGGATTATCTATGGAAAAAAACTATTGAAAAAAAAAACCTCGGCTACTGTGTGATCATATATACGATAGAAGACACTTACCTTCAAGGCTTCGTAATTCGATGTCCTCGCCAGGAAGTTATCCCAAGTTTTCAGGACAATTTCCCGCTGCTTGTTGTTTACTTTTATCTGTGAGTGAAATATAATCTCAGATAATTAAATGTACAGTATGTGATCCTATAATTGTGTGTGGGCGGAGTAATCAGGACTCTGACTGTCAATCACTGTGTGTGTGTGGGGTAATCAGGACTCTCACTGTCAATCACTGTGTGTGGGTGGGGTAATCAGGACTCTCACTGCCAATCACTGTGTGTGGGCGGAGTAATCAGGACTCTCACTGTCAATCACTGTGTGTGGGTGGGGTAATCAGGACTCTCACTGTCAGTCACTGTGTGTGGGTGGGGTAATCAGGACTCTCACTGTCAATCACATGCGTTGGTGCCCGGGTAATTAGGACCTCACTGCCAACACTGGTGTGTGGGCGAAGTAAACTCATAAACACAATACTCACTGCATCACTGTGTGTGGGCGGAGTAATCAGGACTCTCACTGTCAATCACTGTGTGTGGGAGGAGTAATCAGGACTCTCACTGTCAATCATTGTGTGAGGGTGGAGTAATCAGGCCTCTCACTGCCAATCACTGTGTGTGGGCGGAGTAATCAGAACTCTCACTGTCAATCACAGTGTGAGGGTGGAGTAATCAGGACTCTCACTGTCAATCACTGTATGTGGCCGTGGTAATTAGGACTCTCACTGCCAATCACTGTGTGTGGGTGGAGTAATCAGGACTCTCACTGTCAATCACTGTGTGTGGGCGGAGTAATCAGGACCCTCACTGTCAATCACAGTGTGAGGGTGGAGTTATCAGGACTCTCACTGTCAATCACTGTGTGTGGGAGGAGTAATCAGGACTCTCACTGTCAATCACTGTGTGAGGGTGGAGTAATCAGGACTCTCACTGCCAATCACTGTGTGTGGGCGGAGTAATCAGGACTTTCACTGTCAATCACAGTGTGAGGGTGGAGTAATCAGGTAACCACCTCTGCATATTTTTGCTGTTCTTCCATTAGTTCCATTTGTTGATGATTTTCGATCATTTCGGTTTGGTGAGCAGCGACTAGTTTACTGATATTTTCTGCAGCACTTTCAATAACATCCAAAGCTTCTTGATCGGAAGTCACTGGCCGGATACTCTCAGCTTTTAATTCAGCTGCAAGTTCACACCAAACTTCTCCAACCTTAAAAGTTCATTAAATATAGTTAAAGGGACGGCCAGGCAATACTACCGATTTTCATTAGTAATCAATTTTACCTCGCATAACTACTCGCTCCCTCAGGGACGGCAGTGTGCTTTCTAAAATTGCCTTTGAAATCTTGGCATTTACCTATAAAAATCTCATCAAAAGTCATATGCAAATGATCAGAGAGGAGTCATGTTTTACCTGACATGAGTCACTTTTAGAAGGGGGGAGTGTAATTTCATACATCTCTATCTTTGGTGCTGTGGTACCCAGAAACATGCTGCTGGTGTAATATTAAAGATAAGAATCACTTCTGGTTCTCTAAGTTACATAATCAGATATACAGGCAGTTAAAGAAATTGTATCATTATTTGCAGCTCGCATTCCCAACTATGTCTGTATCTCCGGTTCCAGGCCTAGTGTGATCTGAAAGATGCGATTCTGATCTTTATTATGACACCAGCAGCATCTAGGTGCTGTAGAATAAAAGATATGGGCATCTGAAGTGACACTCTCCCTGCAGGCACACATCTTGACTCAACTCAAGCAAAGGATGACTCTTCTCAGCTCATTTTCACGTGACTTTGTTGTAGATAAACAGAAGGGATGTCACATAAAAGAGGAGATTCTAGAAAGAACATTATTATCCCTTTTACAGTCATTTTGTCCTTAGTGGAGGAGGAGACGTCAACTGCAGACAGTTGTCTTACAGCAGACTCTAGAGAAACGTGTGTGTATATATATATATGTTTCTACATCTCATGTAACTGTAAGTAGCAGAACGAGTACCTTGAAATCAAGATATCTACTTATTATGCTGAGGGTGACGTAGTCCAGTGCAGATAATCCTGGTAAATTTTCAAAACCTTAAAGAAGGAAGACAACGATTCAAACAAAAGCCAGTGATACATTCATGAAAAACCCTGAGACAAGTGCGACACAGCAAGAGATTTATGTAATTTTACCTCCAGGGTATTTACAGGGGTAGCAGTGGTCATGTAAACCAGGGAGACGCTACAAACCCTTCTTATTACACTTTGATCTCCTTTAAAATCTGGCAGTGTAACTATTGTAAATCCTTCACCACTGCTTCCTGCGCTGTGATTTACAATACTCAGACTGCCCGAAATGTGCCTCCTTCTTTTTGTTATGAGATTTTGGCTTTTCAATGTCAAAAGTAGAAGTAGATCAGTATATATCTGTAGAGATGGCTCTAAAAATACCATAGATACTCGAGTATAAGCTGAAGTACTTACCGTATAGACTCGCTTATAAGCCCAGTTAGTTTTTTTTTGTGTGACGAAAAACTCATCTTATACTCAAGTATATACGGTATATCTGATGATCCTGGGTGGTTGTGCTGAAATAAGGCTGCTGAATGGTGGATAGGATGTGGCAGGGGCCAAAATTAAAAATTTTCAAAAGGACCTTGCTCTATTTATTGCCTGTATGTTACCAAAATAAGGTGTCAGAAGTTACATACAAGGACACTTCCTGTGTTATAAAATGCCATAACACACAGTTCTATGTCCTGTACTTACCAAGTTTGGAAAAGACAGAGTAAATTTTGGCCCGGATGTTTTCGGCCACCTCCATGACCGCAATGCTGTAGCTGCTGGCCGGCATTGGGATGAGCTCCTGATCTTCCTGCAACTGTCCTACCAGCGGTCTCTTTGCATCTATCAGGTTTTAAGGTGAAGAAATGCAGATTTATATCAGAATAACAAAGTATTCAGGATTCAGAATATCACTTTGTAATATACATCAATTAACATGGAGGAGTAGATTAAAAAATAATCACAAAAATGTCAGCATTTCGATTAAAGAGTGATAAAAGATGATAAAAATAAACTTTGCAATACTCTTTAAGAAAACTATTTCTTTGTGCACTTGCTTTCCTCCGAATCTTCCTGCATAAAGCAGCGTGAATAAATCCTGTACTTACAGGCAGTTTATAGATAAGGAGAAGCGGATAAAGTTTCTAAAGACTTAACTCCTTACAGACAGTGCCTGGATAGGAGTTAAGTCCTGATCTGCTTTCAGGCTGTCACTGGATAGTCTAACTCTTTACAGAGCTGAATCATCATGCAAAATATTCTGTAGGCCTGTAAGGAGTTAATCTGTAGCCTCCTCTCCTAATCCATCTGCTGTGTAAGTACTTGAGAAGGCTTTCAACAGCACTGCTCACTGAAGGAAGATAAATATAGGGGTTTAGAAGCTTTTTTTCCCTACATAACGCTTACTATTATTACCCTTTCAAGATTATAGAGGATACAAGTCCAATGGGGCCCCATCATTCAGGGTAACTGTGGTCCCTGTGCCTACAGTGAGAATAAAGCAGTAGTGCACATGTGTGAAGCCCGATCCGTCAGTCCCATATTAGTTTATATAGTGTCGGCTACAAAGATGCACTACTGCTTCACTCACATACTTGTTGGGAACCCCAGTGATCAGACACATAGGGGGAATTTTATGGTATGCCAGCACTAGTGCACTAGCGTATGATGGCGGCTACGCTTCCCCCCTCCTAGTGTCCTGCTGGTAACATCAAGAAGCTTTGGTAAAACTACACCAGGTCCTCCAAGTTTGCAGGTTTGAAAAAAGTACAGGAACGCCCCCTGCCCGCCCACTCTGCCAGAGGCCACGCCCCCTCAGCCGTGGAAGTGGTGTAGTCGCTATTATAATCGCAACTTTTTGCAGTGCGAAAGAATTTGTGATTATATCACTGCTCCTACTCCATAATCTGGTGTAAAAGCAGTGATAAATCTCCCCCGTAGTCTCAGAATAATCAAGCCCTACCTGTACTTACCAATAATACGGCCATACTGATCTCTTCTCACCCCCAGCTCTTCCTCGTCTTGCTTCCATAACTGGACTAGTAATTTCGGGGCGGTCTCATCATTTTTCCCTCTCCATGTTGTGATATGTGGTAGGGTTTTCGGGTTATCACAGAACTCTACCAGTATTCCCAGTACCAGGTTATTCATGCTCTTTAAATTAAGCTGAAAAACCAAAAAAATGCCGGGCCTGTCATTTCAAGGGTTAATGATGAAGGACATCTCTTGTGCCTATACTGTGCTGATATAAAAAAATGCCTTTTTAGGGATTCTGAATCATTTCAGCACTTTATAAAACTTTATTTCACATGACCTGGCTCCCTTCTAGAAGCAGGTAGTCGTCTCCTGATTTAATGGATTTCCTTTAAGGGGGAAATCTCAGAATCCATCGGACCCCCCCATTTTCATGATTATCACTGAGACCCCCACCAATCAGCTAGTTAGGCCGTATAACAGGATAGAGCCTAACTTGCTGAATGGGAAAACCCCTTTAAACGAAATCTACCATCAAAATCAGGAGGCAACCACGCGCTTCTAGCAGGGAGCCAGGACATGTGAAATAAAGTTTTATAAAGTGCTGAAATGATTCAGAATGCTGACAAAGGCATTATTGATATCAGCACAGTATAGGTTATGGGAACCTGTCACCAGCTATAAATAACATTACTTTAATCTATAGGGCACATATAGTTCAATAGTGAATACAGACTAACTAAATTGTTAGACTATAAACCAGTGATGACAAGGAATATGAATCAGGTCTGATATACTTACTGCTAATAAGTCGAGGATGATGAACATGCCCTCTTTTTCAAGGAAATAATCCTCGGAGGAGAAGCAGCCGATGATACAAGACCTAGAAAAAAACGAGACATAAGGTGGGCCAGAGTTCCTCATTGGGGGGTTCCCTCTAACATTAATAATAATAATTAGTTATTTATATAGCGCACACAGATTACGCAGCGCTGCACAGAGCTTGTCACATCAATCCCTGTCCCCAATGGGTCTCACAATCTAATCAACTTACCAGTATGTTTTGGAGTGTGGGAGGAAACCGGAGGACCCGCAGGAAACCCACGCAAACAGGGAGAGAACATACAAACTCTTTGCAGATGTTGACCCTGGGACTTGAACCCAGGTCCCCAGCGCTGCAAGGCTGTAATGCTAACCACTGAGCCACCGTGCTGCGCTAACATTGTGTTCCTGAGTGAGAAATGACTGCACACTTTACAATGAAGTCAACAATGAAGTCAATGATTGCTGAAAATTGCTGGGACTGTTCACTTATCTGTTCTCCGTCCTCCTAGTGACTTGAATGGAGAGAGTTTCGGCCACAGCTCTATTCAAGTACACTGGAGGTCAGGAGACCTGTGTAGCCCAGGTATCAGGTGCAGGTCCCATATCTGGGACATATCCTGTGGAGTAGATGGGGATGCTCTCATTAAAGGTAAGGGTACACCAAGTACCTCTACTTGAAATGAAAGAACCTTCCTTAGGACTTTACCGGGTGAAATGGGGTGTACATGACTCCGTATTATTACAGCTGAATGAATTCCTTGGTAATGGGCAAGTTTCCATGTGCTACAACATTGTACTCACATATTGGGACGTTGATGCACTGTATACGCAGGAAATTTATCCAGCCCCTCCATAAAGTCCTCGGTACTTACCAAACACAGTCCAAGGTACAAAATATGAGTTTGTTGTGACCCAACCCACTGTGAAACCTAGTGGGGTCCGTTTTGAGAAGCTTCAGGACCACGTCCACCCCTTCTGTTCCAAACAATTCCTGCAGGCGCAAAATAATCATAACTGAGTGCAAGTTATTGATATTACGGTAAGACGCGTCATTTTTCTAGATGCAAAAAAAAAAAAAGTGCACAAATAATAAAAGTAGTCATATACATACACAAAATCCATCATGATAAACCAGGGACACTTACTCTAGTTCCAGGCACCGTGACTGTAGTAATCTTCTTATATTTGTTATCCATGGTCCATGCTTCATTCTAAAATCAACTTTTAAAATTATGCTAATGTGCCTGAAGGGCTCCTGGTGGTGTTACCAGAGACTTTCCATGCTGCAGTTTCACAGGCTATTACAGTGTGCAGGAGCACTTTCTCCCTCCCACTACCTTCCGTAATCTCACACGGTGGAAGGTGGAATCTGCATCACGGAGGGGCTCTGGTAACACCTCTAGGAACCCTTTCGGCTCATCAGCATTATTTGAAAGTTGATATTAGAAGGAAGGAGGCCATGGATAACAAATATAAGAAGATTACCACAGTCCCGGTGCCTGGATCTATGAGTAATGTCCCTGGTTTATCATGCATGATTCTTATAGTAGATTTCCTTTAAATGGGCTACCCTAAGATTTAACAGGAATGGCCACTAATACCAAACTTAAACAGGGTAACTATAAGACCCTAATAGGGTCATCCATTATACTTACCCTGTTAAAGTTTGCAAACTTGGGGGGCTTCCTGTGTAATCCCGTTTCCTGGTTGAGGAGGCCGTGCAGTCACTACTATGTCCACGCCCCTCTGTGATAACCACGCCCCTTTGTGATAACCACGCCTCTCTGTGATAACCACTCCCATATCAGTGGTTGGAGGGTTGTGCCAAGGACATCCAGACACCAATCTAACCACGGATATGTCCAGACCCCCATCCTGTGAGCACAGGTGGTGATAATGACGCTACTCCTTTAATTGAAGCCCTCGTAACACCAACCTTCCTGTGCAGATCAGTCTCACAAACAGCAGACAGAATGAAGAGGAGATCGCACTGGATTTCCAGCAGGACGGCGTCGTTATGTGCTTCGGCGCTGGCCATGATTTTCTTTATAATTCCTGAACACACAGACAAATCAAAATTAAAAAAATGTAATGAGGAAACACTGATAACTCTCTGCCTGGCTGCTGCAGTCATTTTTGTAATTTTTGTTGTTTTAACCATGCAAACTGCAGCCAATGTTAGGTATTGTCCCTGGAGATCTGTCTTATCATACTTCTATGTGTTAGTAGCAGCTGGACTGTGAAAAACTGAACTTGTAAATTCAAGGCTGCAGCTCTGCAAGTTGCCTCATCCTGAAGAGCTGTCTGCTCTCTAGACTGAGATTTTTTTTTATCAACTCTCCATTCTCCAGACAACTGTAGTCTCCAGCTGTTATGCAGAGGGAAAGGGAGAGCCTTAGAAGCACCTAGTCCTTCTGTAAGTAGCCCTTGCTGAACCCTTAGTGGCTAAAAAGAGGTGAGTCCAATAGAGGAGGAGGTTTAGCAGGAGATCTTGGAACTAGCGGAGAAGACTTCATTAAAGGGAACCTGTCATCAGTTTTTACCATTATACCTAATGACAGGTTCCCACAGAAGTCTTCATATTGTGCACCATGCGTTTTTTTTGTATAAAAATATAAAATGTTCAGATCTACAACCACTTTAGAAAAAGTTGCTGCTAACTTGCTGGGAGACTCATTGCTTGACTTGCTTTCTCTTCAGCTGTGTGATGCAGCTCAGCACCTCCCCCCTCCCCCAGGAATGAGGGAAGGGAAAATGAGGAGGTTGAAAAACGCAGACTGTGTGTGACTCCCTCAAGAGAAAGCATCTCCCTCATTCCCCCCTCCCTCTTTAGTGAGACAGATACAGCCATTCCTAAGAGAGGGGGAACGAGGGAGTAACACAGCTGAAGAGAAAACACGCACAGGGTGAATGTCCTGGCAACTTTTTTAAAAGGGATTTTAGCTAAATCTGAGTAATGGATTTTTATGAAAAAAATGGGTCACAGTATGGAGACTTCTTAATGGTGAAAATCTGATGACAGGTTCACTTTAACAGATTGGTGGGGTCTAACACACTTATTCTCAGTAGTCAGGCGTCCTGCTTACAGAGACTTTGCCAATTAAAGGGTTTTTCCCGGGAAACAAGTTAGGCCCTATCCACAGGATACGGTCTAACTCGCTGATCGATGGGGGTCCCCCACAGATAACGAGAATTGGGTGTCCGAGGTACTTCTATCGGACCCCTCGTCGCTCCCAGAGATGAGCGGAGTAGAGGGCCGCTTATGTCCGTTCTACTCCATTCATCATGGAGCCGACGAGATTGCCGAGTACGGCGCTCAGTACCCTCCACCAATCAGCAAGTTAGGCCCTATCCTGTGTAGACTTATAGCCATTACCGTTCCCTTAGCAGATTCTGGGAAAATATACAAATAAATTTTCCAGGATGGGATTAGGAAAATCACGCCTCTTTCAGCCTCCTTGTAAGGCAGCCTTTATATCAAGCATGACTTTTAGGAAGCCTAGTGACTCGATGCAGGATTAAAACCAAACCTGTATATCTATTCCAGAACCGGAAAAGATTCCCAATACCTGTTTGTAGTTCTGTCTCCATCAAGTGAATAAAGCTGCAATACCATGCAAAGCCACTGTATAATGCGCAGCGCTGTTTACTGATCGACTGCGAAGAGGGAGCTTGTCTATTCAGATAATTGATAAGTGAGGATGCTGGGTATGGGACTGATTAGAATATGGATTGGTGATCACTAAATAAATCTCGGAAACAATACTCTTGCCTCTTCCATAGTTACCGGGTCACTGCAGTACAATTTCATGGCACACAGCTATATTCTCATTTGGCGGCTTCGTTTACCTAGCAGCTGACTAATTGCTCCCTGGTCGCAGAGATCTTGGCTCACAGCTTCATCCCCTACGGACACCACAGACCGGAGAAGTCGCAGGCTGTACCGCATCTGAGCGTGCTTGTTACCACGACCACCGGTCCCATGGAAACAGTTGCCCTGACCGAAGAATGAATCTGAAAATAAAGAAAAACGGGGAAAAGTCGTTTGCATGTTGAGTAGGCAATGATCTAAAATCAATGTAAATTGTACAGTAATTTCATGTAGGAAAAACTAAATACCCAACTCCCCACCCTCTTTACATTATCAGGAGTGTGTCTGACTGCAATGTGTGCAGTAAGCTCCCCCTAGTGGTGGCTACTGGTATTTTAGCAGTTGATATGTAAACACAATGGGGCACATTTACTAAGGGTCCGCAGAACGCATTTCCGTGGGGTTACCTGAATTTTTACGTTTTGTGCCGCATTTAACTGGGGTTTATGACGCACACGATCGGATTTTGGTGCATCGGTGCCGGCTTTGACGCAACACAAAGGGGGGCGGGCCATTCGGAAAACATGCGGGATTTAACATCTCAAATTGTGTCGCAAGACAATGCACTCAAATGCACCAGGAAGAAGAAGGTGAACTCCGGCGGACCTGAGCGGGGAAGCGACACATGCAGGATATCGGGTACACGATCTTAGTGAATCGCGCCAGACTCCATCTTCGTCGGACCGTCCGGATCGAGGATTGCAACAGGACCAGGTAAGTAAATGTGCCCCAATATTGTGTAGGCGCATTGCAAGTTTTCCAGACAGAAATTTAGTATTTCCAGATTTTAAAATTTATTAATAAAAAAGTACATCAGGACTGGGCCTATTGGTGAAAACTAGAAGGCCCTACAAAACACTGCGCATGTATATAAGAGAATGGATAAATCAGCAGACATAGACTATCCACTCCTCTTACAACAATTTCCAGGACTCCTCCTGTGCTTCCCCCATACTCTGGAATCATCTTCCAAAGCATCTCCCCACCTTCCTATTATTCAAACGTCCTCCAAAAACCCATCTGTTTCTGATCTCCTACAACACGTGTCATATAGTCCTCCACCAGCAGAGGCGCCACTGAGGTCAAGGTAATCTCACTGCTCTGCACCCTCACTGGTGTCTCCATCCTACAGCGATAAACCATTGCTATTGGATTATATTTTTGTATATTTTTGCATGATTCAGGTATATTCAGGTATAACATTACACCAGTTCAATAAACATAAGGTAACCGCACCTTGGCTGCAGCACCACTCCAGGAACAGGAGAATGCGTGTGTTTCCCTGACATGTCATATAGTCCTCCACCAGCAGAGGCGCCACTGAGGTCAAGGTAGCGATCGCGTGCAGCTGTAAATCTTCATAGCGGGCGGCCGGCCAGTCGTGGACTCCATGTTTTTCATTTGCTTTGACGTAGTTAAAAAGGGCTAAGACCACCTTCCCGTCGCAGAGCAACTATACACGACACAAAGCAAACAGTTATGGCCGGTGCGGTCCACTATCCAGTATTACAAATCCTATTAATTGATAAATTCACCCAAAAACACCGCTTTTCATATAGTTATGGGGGATAGATTAATTATGGGATAAAAGCCCTCTCTTAAAGGGACTCGAGACTACAGGGTGTAGTGGCTACTGCAACTCAATCATCTCTGATTAATGGCCTATCCTAAAGATAAGCACTGGACAAGCCCTATAAGGAGAGAAGATGCCATAAACTACTTTCGGTTGACAGATCAGTGCTGGATTGGACACATAACTAACCCAATAGATCCCACCAGATCTCTGGATCCTACCGGTGTTCCATTAGATACTTCCTGTGTTTGAGCTCCGGTTGCACTTCCATCATATGGAATTGCACTTCCATCGACTGTCTCTGGCAGCCCAGGGTGGTGACTATCATACAACACACCAGGCTCTGGGTGATGGTTCCTTATACATATTCCTCACCTGGACAGTGGACAGGTCCTTCGATAACACCACCAACATGTTGAATAGAAGTTTCTTCATCTCAAAGTCTTCGTGGTTATGTAATAGTTTTAAACTTTTCACCAGAGGATTATGGCTTTTAACTAGAGACAAAAAGAAAAAGTCAATAGATAAGTATTGTAATGTGAAAGAAAGTTATATGGAACTTCACGTTGATCTGTTCATCTTCTAAAATTGGGTTGTAGCCCCGGGCCCAAGCCTTCTATGGGGCCTGTGGCCACCCAAAACACCCTCCAAATTTTCGCCCTTCACCCATGAAATCCTTGTAAATCTGTTCCTTCTCTCAATACACATTTACATAAGAGCCATTTCAGGACCTTTGAAGGTCCTCCAAAGATCCTGAAACCACAGATTGAACCCGGGCAGAAGCGACGCATCCTTCATTCCCCAAGAAGCTGATTCCAGACTTGTAGGGGCCATAATATTCATCCACCCCTGCCCAGGGGACCAAAACATCATCATAACTTACATCCAGCACAGCCACCCAGACTTGTGTGATGTATCTGGACTATGGGAGGGGAGTAAATATCCCTGCATGACTCTTCTCTGTCCCCAGGACTCTTTACAGGTAACTTGTATAGCATTCAAAGATCTATTTCTGTATAACGTTAAAGGAAAACCGGTGACCATATTTTTCACATTTACATATATATATATATCTACTGAGAAGTTCCTATACAGCCCTATTAACTAAATGACACCCTTCTTTTAGATAAATTTTTTTTCCCTCACATCCCCATAAAATCGACTTTGTTATCTTTCCTGGCAAACAGCCAGATCTAGCAGAAGCCGGAGGGTGTGTGTCCTGCTCTACCGAGTCCAGCAGCTCCTCTCCATGCCACAAGTCTCCTTCTTACCATTCAGTACTGCATGTCATGTGACCAGGGTGATGTCATCTAAGGTCCTGGGAGCCTCCATTGTGGATGGGGAGGTGTAGAAGTCCATGGTAAGATTCCAGGTAAGATGATAAAGTTGAGTTTATGGGGATGTGAGGGATTTGTGACAATTTTCAGCTAAAAGAAGGGTGTCATTTAGTTAATAGGGCTCTATGAGAACCTGTCACTGGCTGAAATTGTGAAAAATGTGGTGACAGGTTCCCTTTAAATCTCCCAAAATACAGAAGGACATCATTGTGATCCTGTCCCTGTCCTGCATGGTGGAGGTGGTTTGTGTGTATGTGTTATAAACGGATACAGGTCTCACTTCTTCTGATTAGGGGAAGCCCCAGCGGTCAGATCAGATTGGTGATACTATGAATATGGGAAACCTACATTTATTCTGAATATTTCTATTCTATTTTGTCTCATTTTGGAGACGAGGCTCTAACCTAAGGGCCGCAAGCTGATTTGACACTGACCGACACGCACCTTCTGAGAATGTCGCAAACAAGATCAGCTGCTTAGCAAATCCACTTTCCTGGAATAAAACACAATAATAATAAGACACAAGATTGTGTATAGTTATATATAGTACAGGCAGTTACATACAAGATAGGTTCCATAGGTTTGTTCTTAAGTTGAATTTGTATGTAAATCGAAACTGTATATTTTATAATTGTAGATCCAGACAAAAAAATTGGAGTTTCAAAGTTTTTTGCTGTAATGGGACCAAGGATTATCAATAAAGCTTCATTACAGACACCTTACAGCTGATCATTGCAGTCTGGGGCTATAGTAACATCCAGAGAGGTCACCAGAGGTCACAGGGGGCAGAGGGGTCCGTCTGTAACTAAGGGTCGTCTGTAAGTCAGGTGTCCTTAATTAGGGGACCGCCTATATACATATATTGCAACTCTAAATGAATCCATGTAAATGTATAGGACACAGTGGGGGGTAATTTATCTCTAGGCGGCTCCTTACGACATTTCTATGTCAGCCTTCGAAGCTCCTTGATAGATCCGCTGGCAGTGTCTTATGTCATGTGGGTTGGTTACGACAGTCGCATAAATAGTCGCAAAAGAACATCAAAAGTCGCAGAACATAGACCAGGGTGGGGACTGACATCAATCCGCGCCAAAACGCAAAGTCACAATTCATTAATTCAATCCTATTGTGAAAACTAGTCTATACATATAATGAATTTGGAACAAGCCGGGTCTATGTCACAGTGATTTTGCACTGTCCTATGTTCATTTGGCGCAAGGGAAAGTCGCAAAACAGCATTTGCATCACCACTGCGGCAAACATAGACGAACCAATGATAAACCAATGATAAACTACACCCAGTGATCATGGGAGCTTCAGCACTTCCGGTGAGGTCAGGGTACAGGAATTGGGGTCCTGCCATTGGAAAGTTCCATTGGACTTAGGGGGGGGGGGGTGTCTCTTAATATTTTAATTTACACCTGCCGCAGCCTCTGAGGGGTTTCTAGTTAGCCCTATTTGAGGCTGCGTTCATACGTTCAATTTTTCAGATGCAGTTTTTGAAGGCAAAAGTAGGTGTGGATCATAATGGGAGAAAAGATATCACAGAGTGAGGCTGCTACTCCTCTTGTTTTCACTCCACTCCTAGTTTGGATATCAAAAACTATCTCTGAAAAACAGAACATGTGAATGCACCCTAAACGTCACCCTTCAGCCCTGCACAAATTACTTACAATCATTGGCGGGCGACTGTTCTCCGCGATCAGAGTGGCGATTACCAGCAGGTCGTTCCTCATTTGTCGGTCAGAATTTCGGTTGCTACTAGTCAGTAGACGCACGAAAGAATCTTTCAGGGAACTACGGGAAAGATCAGATACATGTGATCAAGCTGCAAAAGAGATCATACAATTTAACCCCTTCAAGAATGCCCTACTGCTATAATAAGTCCTATTTGCACATGACCTGTGCAGATACCACGTATATACATGCTATACCAGCAGTGTCCCCATTTTAACATGTCATATCTCTTGGACCTTGGCATCTAGAAACATAATTTTGTCCTATTAATATATATATATATGGATTAGGAAACAGAACCAGAGATCTCCACTATTAAAGTTGCCGTATAAAAATCAGATTTTTAAATACAAATGTCAATTCCTGACTATAAATTTAATAGTGGATATTCCTGGTTCTCTTTCCCCTAGAAACTCAATCCACATCTTCTATTAAAAGGGGGATTCTCATATTTAATAAGACATCACAATTGTGTTTCTAGGTGCCACAGTCCAGGAGATATGACTCCTTCCAGCCAGTCAGCTGAAGGCAGAAGGAGCTGCAGCAGACACTTTGCAAAAGTACATGCACCCTCTGCCTCTGTCTGTCTCTGAACCTGGAAAATGGTGACTGATTGACACTGTACGTATTAATAACATATTTTGAGAAAGGTTGATACAATTGTTTACCAAATTTAATGGGGAAAAGGGACAAAATAATGGGGCACATTTACTAACAACTGTACAAACTGCACTAAATGGAGTTTGCCTGTGTAGTGTGCAGATTAAGAATTTCTGCTGCACATTCTTCATGAATCTGGCGCCCCCTGCACTGCCTTGCACCACTTTTTTTTGGTGCAACTTTAATATGAGGGATGCAACACAATTCTGTCGGACTTTGCATTTTAAATCTGGCGCAAGGTCCAACTAGGTCCGCACCCTAATTTGTGTCGCATGATGACTAGTGCAGCGGCGCCACAAAAGGGTCCCGTGCGACATATATGTGTCTCAGACACTTCTTAAATACCTGTACAAGCAGTTTGCACTAGAAAGTCCGACAGAAAACTGGCGCAAGGTCCTTAGTAAATGTGCCCCTGTATGTATTTTTTTCACATATTTAGCTATTTGTTATGATGCGGTTCCAAAAAATGTTGTCATTTATAGAAGAACAGAAATGCAAAAGTTGACCTGGACATTCAAGCACCAATGACCCTCAGTCACGAAGAGGTTAAAGGCTTCTTCCCATAGTATATAAGGTTATATTCCAAGACATTGGGGCACATTTACTAAGGTCCTTGCGCCAGTTTTCTGTCGGACTTTGCAAGTTCTTTCTAGTGCAAACTGCTTGTACAGGTATTTAAGAAGTGTCTGCGCCATATTTGTGTCGCACTCGACCCTTTTGTGTTGCGGCTGCACTAGTCTTTGTGCAATAAAAAATTTCTGCACTGAAGGGGGCGCTCCGGTGCTCAGTCGGACCATGCGCCAGATTTAACATGCAAAGTCCTATAGAATTGTGTTGCACCAAAAAAAAAAGTGGTGCACTCTGTTGGGGCAGTGCAGGGGGCGCCAGATGCATGAAGAACGTTCATCAAGAACGTGTACCAGAAATCCTGAATCTGGCGCCCCCTGCACACTACACAGGTAACTGCACATAGTACACACTGCACTGTTTTTAGTAAATATGCCCCAATGTCGCTAATGCTTCCCATTTCAAGGGTCTCCTCTTTGGTCTATACTTCTTTGTCCATCTTGACATATAGAAATGATGTCAGACAATGGTGGTAGTGGTGGGGTTACTACCGGAGTTCAGTAAGATCAACTCTTTCTTAAAGGGAACCTGTCATCAGATCTAGTTAAAATCACTAAATGCTGGAAACTTGCCATTGAGACTCACCAATTCAAAGGACCGTGTTTCAGCTGAGGCACTGTGTGACTTTTAAGCCCCCCCCCCTTATAAATTAGAGAGATGCTGACTGTATGACTCACTGAAGAGAATGCCTAAGTGAGGGGGGAATGAGGGAGTAGAGAGAGATGCTGGCTGTATGTGATTTGCTTCCTCATCCCCCCGTCCCTCAGGAATCCTCTTCATTGAGTCACACACAGCCAGCGTCTCTCTCATTCCTGAGCGAAGGGGGGGGGTGAGGGAGCTCAGCTGTGTCACACTGTGACCTGGCTGAAGAGAAAACATGCCCATAAGACAGGGAGACTGTGAGACTCTGAGAAGGTGCCACAAACTTTTCTATTAGCCATAAACTAGATCTGTGCTATGTATTTTTTTTGCAAAAAAAAAGCCCAATATGAAGACTTCTATGGGAACCTGTCATTAGGTTCAAGGGTGAAAACCTGATGACAGGTTCTGTTTAATCTCTGTTGTAAATTTTGGGATGCTACTTACTAGATACATTCTATGTTACTGAGCTGATTAATGACGTCTTCCTTTGGCCCGTTTTCCAGTAGGTTCCACAGGATCTCAGAGGAGCGGAAAAGAAGCTGTCCCGAGGGATCGGAGTCATTGAGACGGGAACATATTCTGCAGGCGGCCTGAGCCCGGGCCATCAGCTTGCAGTTCTCTGCATGTAAAAAACATGAGATTTTATAGGATGGGACTAGATGTCATGCTAGGCACAGCCAGACATACAGAGGATATACTGTGCCTATGTGATAATAACAATAATTCCTTGGGTTATATAGCGCACACAGATTACGCAGCGCTCCTTCTATAATTCGGCGAGCACGCGGCCTTCTCTCCGACGCCTCTCGATACTACGAGGCTTTGGCGGTAGTTCGCGCTGCCGCACTGGAAGCCGGCTGCGGCAAGAGGTGTTGGTGCATATGCGCGAGTGTGCCTGAGAGCTTGTTGACGTCACCGGCTCTCCGGCACAACAGAATTATGTGCACAAAAACGGTAGCGCGCATATAGCGAACACCAATATCGTAGTGCGCCGAAGGTGGATTTGAATACAGCTAAAAACACTTTTTCCAGGAATACAGCGGTTTCTGGTTCTAGTCAAGATATGGTCCGGCATCAGCTCATCCTGAGCTGTCTAAAGGTATTTGTGGGTTAGAAGGGTCATTTTAAAGTGGTAGGTTTCTTTTAAACTATGTAGGTGCAGTACACATACCAGTGGTGCTGGATAAGAGTTGTAGTACTTTCAACAATGCTAACTTTTCTTGTAGGTTGTTCTCCACCACTGCCAGAGACAAAACAAGGGTTTCTGCCAATCCTCCCACTTCTGCCATCTGTAACTTGTAGGTGACATTTGTTGGCTGAAAACCTGTGAAGAGATTTCACATTCACATATTATGTACTGAACCACTACCGTAAATACGAGCTGCTGAGACTTTGAGGACTGTTTTTGGTGTCCAGTGACCATCAACCATCATCCAGCAGACTGGTCGGTCATGTTGGAGTCCGTATTCACATGTTGCATTTTGAGACGCAATCCAAAAAGCTTCCCTCGTGATCACATGCTAAGGTAACATAATAATAATTCCTTTATTTATATAGCGCACACAGATTACGCAGCGCTGCACAGAGTTTGCCAAATCAGTCCCTGTCCCCAATGGGGGCTCACAATCTAACCAACCTACCAGTATGTTTTGGAGTGTGGGAGGAAATTGGAGGACCCGGAGGAAACCCACGCAAACACGGAGAGAACATTCAAACTCTTTGCAGATGTTGACCTGAGTGGGATTTGAACCCAGGACCCCAGTCGCTGCAAGGCTGTAGTGCTAACCACTGTTTCTATTGCGTTTGCTAAATGCAATGTTACCGCAACATGTGATCACGGGGGAAGCCTTTGGATTGTGTCTCAAAATAAAATCAAAACGCGGTCTTAGGGACGTTTCAGTTTTGCACCTATAGATTTATATTTACAGGGCTCCAAGTGGTGAATACTATTAGGCTCCTCCCCTCTGCTCTAAATCAGCGCTCCAGTGCCCTCCTGATTGGACACTGTAGAGGGGCGGGTCTATGGTGCACCCAATGATAAGAGCCCTGGCCAATGCACACAAAGGGGCCGCCCCCTGAGCCCTTGCAAATGCCACCCCAAGGCCAGTGATGTATTTTACACTGTTCAGGGGACCAAAACTATAAAATATCACATCTCATTCATGAAAAATACACGTTTTGGATATTTTCATATGAATATATATTGATTCATATGATTTACCATCCATTGGCAGCTTTGTAGACTGTGGGTTGTAGAAACTGGCAACCGAAGTGCAAATCTGTATCCTGACTTGAGAACTTGGCACCCGCATCAGACAACCTGGAGGTAAAAAAAACCACAAAAACAGCACAAATTAAAAAAACCTGAAGTTTTACAGAACTATGAATAATATCATATGCTGCTTTAACTCTTCCGCCGTCATAAATATATACAATATATACTTCCCCAAGAGGATCACATGGTCACTGATTTACATGCAAAGGCCGTATACACCTGATACTGATAGATAACTGTTATCCCTCCTGAGTGTTGCATGCACATGCACTCTCAGCTCAGCCAAGGCAGGGGATAGAGACAGAGAGAACTGAAGTGACGCTCCACTTGCAGCCTCTAAAGTCGACTCATCTCTGGCAAAATATAACTCTTCTCTGCTCATTTTGACATGACATTTGAGGGGACATTTTTAATCTTTTGACATTTCACATGAAAGAGGGAATTCTAGAAATATGCCAAAGTATATGGTCAGCGTATATTTCGGGAGCTTTCCTTACGTATGCGCTGAGCATACACAATAAACGTGGCGTCAACTCAATCTAACCCGGACGAGAACGGGGGGTCTGGTGGGGTTGGATCCCTTGTCGCTTCCCAAGATAAGTGAAGTAGCAGGACACAAATACCCGGGCTGCGCCATTCATCTCTGAGGACACTGGGCAAGGACATATCACACTGTGTGCACATATGCACCATGGCATACATTGTCATCTCCCCATAAAGTGAGAGGCGGATTGAACATCGGCAGCAGCCAGTAGGACAGTGACGTCCCATAGCGTTGGCTCAGCGGAGGCTGGGTATGGATACAATAATTTGCATCCGTCCCCCATAGGCTCCAATGGCCTCCGCTGAACATATACATCAAACGTGATGTTAATGTACCTGTAGTGATAGAACATACCTAGCTGAGACAGCGACTCTGCAACAGTCTGCGCATACGTGACTTCATCTGACATCTTCTCTTTCAGGAAAGGAAGACTACAGATACAACGGACAAGAAGGTTATAACAGAGTGTTACTAGAAAATGCAGGAAATAATTACTTCTGATTAATGTTTATTTTATTATTAAATGTAATATATCTACATGTAATGGAAGTGTGAACAGGGTCAAAAATGTGTTTTTTTTTGTTTATTTTACAGAAGGCAGTGTATTTCATATATACTTACCCAAATAACTTTACGATATCACAGACAGGATCTATGAAGTCCCTGTGGTCCTCGATCTTTGAGGCAGACGCGTTCAATAGTTTCATCATTTGTGGCAAATCTTTAAGGAGCTGTTTCATGCTGAGGAAAAACTGCATTAAGTCTTGGGATATAAAAAATATATCAATATGTGAATATATACACATAGGTCACAGCGAGCGAGGACTGCAATGGGCCCGCTTCTCCAAGTGTACTGGGGAGAGGGGGTGTCATCACACTGCTGTGCTCAAAGCTCTGTGCAGACAGTGTTAGGTTTTGTTCCTGGAGAGATGTTTAATGATACCTTGATGTATGTTGTTAGTAGCAGCAGACCTGTGAAATATAAATTTTAATTCCAGGATTGTAACTTCTCCAAGTGTACTGGGGTGTGTCTTCACACTGCTGTGCTCTTAGCTCTCTGTAACCAGTGTTAGGTATTGTCCCTGTAGGTCTGTGTGACCATACCTTTGTGTGTGTGTTGTAAGTAGCAGGACTGTGAAATGTGGATTTATGTTCCAGGATTTCAGCTTCACCAAATGCACTGGGGTTGTGTCCTCACACTGCTGTGCTCTTAGCTCTATGCAGATAGTGTTAGGTATTGTCCCTGGATAGATTTGTAATCATACCTTTATGTATGTTGTTAGTAGCAGCAGAACTGTGAAATATACATTTTAATTCCAGGATTATAGCTTCTCCAAGTGCACTGGGGTGTGTCCTCACACTGCTGTGCTCTTAGCTCTCAGTGTTAGGTATTGTCCCTGGAGGTCTGTGTCACCTTACCTTTGTGCGTGTATTCTAAGTAGCTGGACTGTGAAATATGGATTTATGATTCAGCTTCACCAAATGCATTGGGGGTGTCCTCACACAGCTGTGCTCTTAGCTTTGTGTACTTAGATGCTCCATGAAAGTTACAGACTTAAAAAAGTGGCAGAAACCTGCTGGTATCCCTTGCAGAGCACAAGGGGGAGGCTCCTGCTGCAACCAGTTGTCTTACAGCCAGGCAGAGGATGGGGAAAGTTACACGGGTGGCAAGGTGGCTGAGTGGGTAGCACTTCTACCTTGCAGCGCTGGGGTCCTGGGTTCAAATCCCACCCAGGTCGACATCTACAAAGAGTTTGTATGTTCTCTCTGTATGGGTTTCCTCTGAGTCCTCCAGTTTCCTCCCACACTCTAAAACATACTGGTAGGTTGATTAGATTGTGAAACCCATTGGGGACAGGGACCGATATGTCATGCTTTGTGCATCGCTGCGTCATCTGTGTGCGCTATATAAATAAAGGAATTATTATGGCTCATCTTCTGGGATATAAGATTTGTAATACTTTTCCTGTAGTTCTTCAGAATAAAGGATACGATGCCATTGTAGTAATGTTTCCCGACTTTCTTTACAGCCTTTACTTGTCTCTCGATGAAATCTTTCTGTAGAACAAGAGTAAAATGGTAAATACAACGGCTCAAAGAAGAAGAATGATCTCAGTGCTTTAGTTTTCACACTACTTATCCTGGACAACCCCTGATGTATCTTAATCTTGTAATTTTTGCCATTTTTTGCACTTTTGCTCTTTGATGTATCTATGAGCAGTTGTCCATTAGATACATTGGGGCACATTTACTTACAGGGTCACCGGAGTTCACAGAAAGTGCATTGTCCGTGTATAATGCACTGTGCCGCGATTCACTAAGATTGTGCGCCCGGTATCCTGCATGTGTCGCTTCCCCGCTCAGGTCCGCCGGAGTTCACCATCTTCTTCCTGGTGCATGTAAGTGCATTGTCTTGCCACACAATTTGAAACTTAGTCGGGCTCAGTCCGATCGCCCGTCGGCCCGCCCCCTAAATCATACCTGTGCAAGCCGTTTTAGCCATGAAAACGCCGCACAGTCTGACAAAAGTGCGCAGCGCGACCCTTAGAAAATGAGCCCCATTGTGCTTTTTTTTGTGCAAATTTGTTCACAATTTCTGAAAAGTGATCAATGTTTGGTGCAGCCTATACAAAACAGTTTCCTACTGTCCCCCCGGTGGGGACTGGAGTCTGTTTGTACATTTCTTTGCAACTTTTAGGTGCAAATCTTGATAAACCATGTGCCAAAATCTGCACCAGGCACAGTTGAAAGATGAAGCAGGAAAACCACTGTGCCACGAGCTTCAGTGAGCGCATGGAAGAGGCACAAAAATAAAATGTGCAAATACAAAAGGAAAAGAAAAAAAGCGCGAAAGAAGACGCATCTACTTTTTCTAGAAACATCTACTGTTTCTATCTATCGCCAAAACACACCAAAAAGTCTTTTACTGGAGGACACTTATTTAAAGGGTTTTGAGGGAATATGGAAAACCCCCAGGGACCTGAGGTGAGAAGTAAAAAGAACACATTTACTCTGCTCCTGGTTCCCATGTTGCTCCGATACTTCCAGTTTTGGGCATTGATTTTGACCAGTAGTTCTATGGTTGGGGATGTGCAACACCCCTGCCAATGCATAGGCAGGCTGGTAGTTGTGAATAGCGCCCTCTCCAGGTCAGGAGCTGTATTGTGTAACTGCAGCTGTAGATACTGCCTGGCAAGGCAACAGTTAACCGCTGTATGTAATTTTCCAATGATGTGTCTGTTATGCAAGCTGGAAGGTGATTGGAGAAGTGCTACCACCTGACCAGGGGGAGTATATAAACCCCTGCTGGGTGAGAGCACATGGTCTGTCTGTACAGTCTGCTCAGGTCACAGTGAGCAGCGCACCTTCAGTGCTGCCACAGCCATTAGTCCCAGGAACCTCTAGTGCCTCAGGCCTACTGCCTGGCACACAGGGCCAGTCTGGAGACTTAAGACCAGAACTGCAGCTTCCACCATATGGACTCAGTTCCACCTGCACAAGCCCAGCCTACATCTACTGCCTTTCCTGCGGACTGGCTCTCCATGACCTTTCCAGTATAAGGAATCTGCTGCTACCCGTTTCTGGCCGTTGCCTCTTGTTCAGTTAAGAACCATGAGTTGATGTGCACAATGTTACCTCCGTCTGATCCCTGGATATGGCTGTTACCACTACGGGTTTCCCCATCCATTACCCAGGGGTTGCCCCAGGAAGAAACCATTGCATCGTCCTCTCATTCCTTATTTCTTGCACACACCACCTGCAGGAGACCTGCCAGGCTGTAGGACAGCCCTCCGGTCCCCATACCAAGTACCATGACCACAGCACGCTCTAGGCGGCAATTGCCAGCCACTGACCCACTTCATCCAATGACGTATGTGGGACATGACTGCCTGTGTTGTCTCCTGGTCTGAGGAGGCCAGTCATTGGATGAAGCGGGTCCTGTTATCTCCCATGCCTTCTGATGGGATGCACGCCCAAAAATGGAAGGACCAGGAGGCAGAGTGGGGTAAGTATGTGCCTTGGAGAGGTGATTAAGGGCAGGTTTTCTACTTTTTAGTACTACTTTGTAGCTGATGGAACATGTGTAGCAGTAGAAGCACATGATGACTTACAGAGAACGGATCCTCAAACAGTTTGATAACGCGCTCAAGATCCATGGGTCTAAACTGCACGGGCTGAAAAAAAAAAAGAGAAGAAAAAATGAGAATCCAAAATATTTGATGTCCTGCCCCTTTAAGGGGTTTTGGGATAAAAATGTGTCAACAAAGGTTTGCCGTAAATGGATCTATCCCACCACTGTGTGGGCTCCCCCTGATTTCAGCTTTTCTGTGAAGGCCTCAGAGGTTTGTTAGCGAACATGAGTGAACAAACAGCAACATAAAAACCAAGTAACACAAGAGACAGCGCAGGGATAATTTTGTGGCAACTTGGTTTATAAAGCAACTGGAGAGAATTGGGACAGATATGGCGCAGCGCCTAAGTAAACAGCGCCTCTCTTGATCATAGGCTGTGCCTGGTACTGCGGCTTAGTACATTCTGTACTATGTGAGTGGTCTCTCTGTTTGCATCAAAGTGAAAACTCACTTTACATTTATTATGCCCTCCCACGACCATATAACAAGCCATTTATATAAAGTATCCCATTCACCATATAATTTATCACAGCTATGATGGCGGCCAAGCTCCTGTGATGGGGACATTTTTGTTGTATTATTACTCCCTCTAGTGTTAGTTCTAAGTCCAAATACTAGAGCCCCAAAGAGTTGTAGCGAAAGCCCCGCCCCTCTCCCGTCAGTGTGCGCACAGCCCCGCCCCTCCCGTCAGTGTGTGCACAGCCCCGCCCCTCCCGTCAGTGTGCGCACTGCCCCGCCCCTCCTGTTAGTGTGTGTGTGTACAGCCCCGCCCCCTGTCAGTGTGCGCACAGCCCCGCCTCTCCTGTGAGTGTGTGCACAGCGCCGCCCTGGCCGGTAGGTGTAATGACACTTTACCTCTTTCTGCACCAGGTCGGTGTCGGTGACCAGTAGCCGCACCACCGGGCGCCCGTTCTGTTTGGCCTCTGTCAGGGTCATGCTGCTGCTCTGCACCGGGCCCCGGGTCACCTCCTGCGGGGCGGGCATGGCCGGGGAGAGGACGGGGGCGCCGCCTGTGATCGGAGCCTTCCCGGGAGTCCTCGGCGGCACAAACAACACGCGTTACCGTAGCGACATGCCCCGCCCCCTCCCTCCCTACGGGGCTTCCCCCGTGTGTAATGTGAACAGCGGCAGAATCCGTGCGTCTATACAGCCTCAATCCTTATCATGTCCACTGCTTATAGCTAACTCCTCGATGGCCAAAACTCTTATTTTTTTGTTTTATTCTGGAAAAAAATGATACATTATTAATCTTTCCGTTCTGTTTTTAAATGTGCATATTATATAAAAAATAAAATATTAACCCCTTATCACCGCACCTATTTTCCATGTTAATGCCCAGGCCTTCTTTATATTCTGGTCGTCATAGTTGTATGTGGGTCTAGTTTTTTGAGGGACAAATTGAAGTTTTTAATAGCGCAATTTTGGGTTTGGTACGTCCTACTCTTGAACTTTTTTTTAACACTTTTACTTTTTTTAAATATATTTTTTAAAAAAAGAGCGCAAACCAGATGTTTTTTTTTTTCAATAAAAATGTTCTGCCTTTGTCGTGAAAACTAAATAACAGAAGAAAAACTTTTTTCTCTGGCTCATAAAAATAAAGGAATTATTTTATTAATTATAAACATATAGGTTTTTTTTTAAAAAAAACAAATTAACTTTCTTTACATAATTAAATACTTTTTTGGGGGCAAAAAAAACAACCAAGTGCCATCAAGTTTTGAAAGTTGTGGGTGCGGGGTTCTTATTTTTTTTGTAAAAAGACCGGTGGACGCTTGGGGCTCATAAAGTTTTAAAATCTAATTGTTCATATAATTTTTTTGTATGATGGATGACTAAGAAATGTCAATATGGACATGGTTTTTTGCTTAATTTTTTTTAAGTTTTTTGTCGTACGGGATAAATACTACTATAGTTTTGTAGCCTGGGTTGGTGTGGGGGTAGAAGTATAAAATGTGTGGTTTTTAAAAAAAAAAATTTTATATAGGGGCAGGCAATTTTTGTGTGTTGATGTTTTTTGTAACTTTTTTTTAGACTTTATTGTTTTTTTTTTATATATATATAAAACACATTTTTTTTTACATATACCAAAGAGTGGCAGAGGGGGGCGCACTCTGTCTGCCGGTCCTCAGAAAGCGCGATCCATGATTGACCATGGTATCTAAGGGGTAGAGATGAGCGGACATGGGTTTCATGCACCCAGGTCATATTGGCTGGTTGGTGGCCGAACAGCCACTGACGCACAGCCATGGCTTGGGGGAGGGGGGGGGGGTCACATTACGAGAAGTACCTTCAGGCTGCGGTCACACGTTGCGTTTTGTTTGCGTTTAACGCACGCGTTTTTAAACAGCTGAAGAGGAGATTTGCCTAGTTACATTGTTGGCAACAAAACACATGCGTTAACACTTTGTTAACAGATATGTTAACACAGTGTTAACAAATGCATGTGTTATCGTAGTGTTAATGCATGTGATAACAAAGTGTTAACGCATGCATTTTGTAAACATAATGTTACCAACAATCTAATTAGGCAAATCTCCTCTTCAGCTTTTTTAAAAACGGATGCGTTAAACGCAAACATAACGCATTGTGTGACCGCAGCCTCAATGACTGCTGTAAGAAGCTGAATATGGGCTCTTTAATTTTATTAAACAGGTTTTATGGATGTATTACAGAAAAAAAAGTTCATATGTGGGCCCGGTACTGGTTTTTACCGACCTGAGTCCGGCGAGAAGTTTCGGGGAGGTCATGGAATCAGCTTCAGCCAATTAGCGGCCTCCTCGGAAACCTCATCAAAGTTTAAGTTTCAAATATTTAGTTCTGTGTTTCTATTGTATTTATTGTATCAATTATTTTAATTAATTCCAAATATAGTCATATAATGTGATTAGATTCTGTATCTCACTGTGACCCTTAATAAAAATGACGCGTCTCTCTGTTCTTTGTAGGGGGGAAAACTTACCAAATTGTCAGCGTATCAAAGACTTCTGTTCCCCTCTGTAGCTGGGGCCTCTAATGGCGCCATGTGTAGCTTTCTAGACTTTTTGTAGAGTCCTGTATAATATAACTTCTCAATTTCACCCGAATTTACAAAAAAAAAACTTCAGTTCTCAGGGATTGGAAAGTAAAGAAAACAAATATTTTTTGCTAAAATTTGTCATTTTTGGCTTCTCAGCTTTCAGAGAATTCAAGAAATGTGGTTGGGGAATGGGAGCGAGCCGGATCATGTCTGGCTGATAGATTATCTGCCTGCATCTTTGTGGGATCATGGGACCAGGTTGTCCTAACAATCCCATGATGCCTCAGTACAGCATGACATGATCAGAGGACTGTGGAGGATACTGTATATAAGATCATATTCATTTATAAGGCTCATTTAGACGGATGTTTTTCTGGTCCGTTTTTTGCAGATGGCATACAGACCCATTGATTACTATGAGTCTGTTCACACGTCTGTTATTTTTCACGGATGTGCAGACAGTAAGAAAAAAATTGCAGCACGAAGACCATGGACCTCCATAGAAGTCAGTGGGTATGCAAAAAAAAATGGACACCACACGGATGACATCGGTATAAGGTCCATATGTTGCAAAGCAACCAACTGGGGGGGGGGGGAGGGGCACCCCACGTATGACTTACGAATCCCGTCAGTTTTTTTTTTTTTTTTTTGTGTATGTGAAAAAAATGGATGACATATGGACGTTAAAACAGGGATGCGGATACAATACGGACTGAACACGGACATTACACGTCCGAAATTGGACAACGCGCAGGATTTAACATTTAGAATTGTGTCTCTAGACACGCACTTACAAGCATCGGGAAGAAGAAGGTGAACTCGGGCAGACCTGATCGGGAAAGCGACGGATGCAGGAACGCGGGCGCACAAGCTATGTGAATCGCACCGGACTTCATTTTTGTTGGACCGTCCGGATCGGGGATCTTGACAGGACCAGGTAAGTAAATGACCCCCTGTGTGTCTCTCAGCAGAGCAGGTAAAATCAGCAGAATACTGCCTGCAGCTGCCACTAAGGGGCACTACATGCATAGAATTTGTCTTGCTCAAATTACCCGTATAGCATAAAAGTTTGTGCAAATGTTTGGAATTTTAGGTCAGGAATATGTTATAGGGACACAGCAAATTACCCTGAGGAATGTAAGAATTTAGATCCCTTTCAAAGCAACAGAAGTCACTTCATACAATGCCATCCTGGAGAGTAAAGAGGGTCTAGGAGGGTCTAGAGGTTGTCTCTTCCCCATAGGAGAAGGTCAGGACTATATATAATACAACAGATTTAAAGGGGTTTTCCAAGTTCAAAAGTATTTGTGACTTATCCATGTGTGATCAACACGGATGACACTCATCCGGATCAACTATTTGTCACTATGGAAGTGAGAAGTTGAAAAAAAAAAGTTTATACCACAAATCTACCACCAGGATGAAGGATTGTAAACCAAGCACACAGACAGCCCTTTTTGTAGCTTCTTACATGAAAAAAGGTTTTAAAAGTTATGCAAATGAACTATAGATGTCAATGGAACCTGGAGCCCCTCAGGCTCATTCGCATAATTGTTAAACTTTTTTTTTTTGTAAAAACAAGGGCATAAGAAGCTAAAAGAAGAGCAGATCCAGAGAGGGCACACACCAGTATGACAGTGTGCTTGGTTTACAATCCTTTGTCCTGGTGGTAGATGTCCTTTAAGGGGTGTTCTCATGTTTAACCCCTTAAAGACTTGGCCCTTTTTCATTTGTGTGTTTCCTTTCTTTTTGGTCCCCACCTTCAAAAATCCATACATTTTTATTTTTCCATATACAGGTGGTCCCCTACTTAAGAACAGCTGACATACAGACGACCCCTAGTTACAAACGGACCTCTGGATATTGGTAATTACTGTACTTTAGCCTTAGGCTACAATAATCAGATATAACAGTTATCACAGGCGTCTGTAATGAAGCTTTAGTGTTACTCCTGGTTCTGATGACAATCCATGATTTTTAAAATCCAATTGTCACAGTGAACAAAAAATTTATGACTGCGGTTACAATAATAAAATCTACAGTCCTGACTTACATACAAACTAAACCTAAGAACAAACCTACAGACCCTATCTTGTATGTAACCCGGGGACTGCCTGTACAGAGTTTCATTAGGGCTTGTTTTCTGAGTAACTAAAAGTAATTTCCAGTGACGGTATTTAATATTCCTGGCCATGTATTGGGAAGCGTGAAATAAAAATTCCATATTCAGTGAAACTGGTGAAAAAGAAAAACGCATTTGCGCCACATTCTTCAGGACGCTGTATTTACTACTTTCACCTTTCGTTCCAAATGACACCTCTACCTTTACTTGGGTTAGTTATTTATATAGGTATTAACATGTTTTAATAGATTTTAATTAGAGTTTTATTCACTATTTTCTAGACCCCCAAAGGATATTTTTTGGGGGTGGGGGGATGATAGGGGGAGGGGTAATCACTTCTACCATATACTGCAGTACTGGCTCTGGGAGACTCTTAGGGTGATGCCATACATGGCGTTTTTAGGCCGTTTTTGGGCAGTTTTTCAGTGCGTTTTCAGATCGTAAAAAAGCATGCGTTTTTGTCTGTTTTTAATTGCGCAAATTCGGAAAACCGGACAAAAACCGATGCATTTTTTTTACGATCTGAAAACTAAAAACGGCCTGAAAACGCCATGTGTGACATCACCCTTAGAGATTACAAGCAAAGGGGGAGTTTATCAATTTATTGTGTGCCGCTGTAAAATAAAGGCTACTCCCATCCTGCGGGATACATTAAGAGGCTTAGGCCCCGGTTCGGACCTTGTGTAGTTTTGTGGAAAAACCTGCAAGCAAATGTTCACCGTTTTTTTTTAAAGTATGCTGCCCCAGGGTGGGAACACCCTGTGCCCGCCCACTTCACTAGCAACCACGCCCCTCCACGCCCACATGGCATGGAGGTGGCGTAGTCGCAAATATTAATTCCGCGCATCTATGCCAAAAACTGGTCTAGAAGCCCTGATAAATCTCCCCTAAAGTGTCTCAACCCTACGGATCACCCATGGATAGGTCACTAATAGGTAAGTTGCGCCTCTGCCGGGATCAGACTGCACGCTCGGTGATGTAACTTCTCTGTAGTTGTATACAGGGAATGATTGACATGTTGAACCCCATTCACATCACTGATCTCTTCAGAGAGTGCATTAAACTTTACCCAGCTGAGCTGACTTGGCTTATTTGTGCCCAGCTATTTGCCAATAGATAAGCTTCAATAGAGACAAAAATATCCTAACAGCTTAATGGACTGGAACAGGATCGGGAGCCTCCAGGCTGAAGGTCTTCTCAGTGTTGTTTCCAGTAGGTGTATATGACACATAGATGCGTCACACTTTGGCCTCCAGATGTGCAATATCATGCTGGGAGCTGAAGTTACTGGAAAATGATGAAATATTGGGGGGGGGGGGGGGGGGAATCAAAATAATTTCCACTATTGTGCAAAGAGAGGATCAAAAACAGCAAATTCCCGTCAGAGCTGGACTGAAATTTCATGTGGTCTTACTGTACCCGCTCTGTTATTGAGAAGTGATGATAACTAGAGATGAGCGAACACTAAAATGCTCGGGTACTCGTTATTCGAGACGAACTTTTCCCGATGCTCGAGTGCTCGTCTCGAATAACGAACCCCATTGAAGTCAATGGGAGACTCGAGCATTTTTCAAGGGGACCAAGGCTCTGCACAGGGAAGCTTGGCCAAACACCTGGGAACCTCAGAAAAGGATGGAAACACCACGGAAATGGACAGGAAACAGCAGGGGCAGCATGCATGGATGCCTCTGAGGCTGCTTAAACGCACCATTATGCCAAAATTATGGGCAACAGCATGGCCATGACAGAGTGACCGAATGAGGCTAGATAGCATCTAAAACATCCAATAATTGACCCTGACACTATAGGGGACGGCATGCAGAGGCAGCGGCAGCAGCGGCAGGCTAGAGAGTGGCATGGCAACATACCCTAAATGGACTCAGGCTTCAAACCAATGGGTGTCAGAGAGGAACCAAAGGAGGTGAGCAAGAAGCGCTCAAATAATATCGGTACTGATAAAGTTGCCAGTATATTTGTGGATTACACAACAGGGGGTGGCGTACAAAGTTAACATGGAAGCCCATGAACAACACCCAAAATTCTGCCTACACAGCTCGTTTGATAAGGGGATCCATGTTGCTTACAGTCATGCCAGTCTCTGCCTGCCTGCTGCCAGTCCTCCTTTCGAATACGTTTAAAAATAATAACCCCTCATCCCATAAAGCTCTGTATAATGCTGCACCCACACCCCTCATCCTCTCTTATCTCAGTCTATCGCCCACCCTGTGCTCTTAGATCCGCCAGTGATCTTAGATAACCTCTACCCTAGTGCGGACCTCCCACTCGCGTCTCCAAGACTTCTCTAGAGCTGCACCAATTCTATGGAATGCTCCTGCTCCGGACTATCAGACTCAATACCTAACCTCCCAAAGTTCAAACGTGCTCTTAAAACCCATTTCTTTCTAGGCAAGCCTATAACACTCATAACTGCATGAATTTTGAACTCTTCTACTAACCCGTCCCTGTGTCGTCCCTCCCATCTGTTATCCATCAACCAACAGGCACCAACTTCTCTGCAGTCCCATTCACGCCCTGGACCTGGTAATAAGATGACGGCCTGAGTGGTTCAAGCGACACATTCCATTTATTATAATTTTTTTCTATTCCCTAAGAAGAATGGCTTCACCATTAAATATTCTTTTTACCTCGTGTTACCCCCCACCCCATCATCTTCAAAACCGTAAGCTCTGGCGAGCATGGACCTCACTCCTGTTGTTCCATACAAATGTTGTGCTCTGTTACATTACATTTGTATTTGTTCCTATGATTTTAAAGCGCTACGAATATGATGACGCTATATAATAAAGATTATTATTATTATTATGGAGCAGTGAACTAGTAGTAGATTAAGGTGCTGCAGTTAAAACTATGTTTAGTTGGATCTTGGGATGGGCTTGGCGCTTGGCAGCCAGGCGAGCTTTTGCCAATCCAGCCCTGTCTCTAGGCTTACTCTCCCCCAAACACACTTCTAAGAACCTTTTGTATAAGATCAAGTGTAGTAGCGTTCTATAAGTTTCGGATATGCCGGTTGAGGTGGAATGTAACATGCTCAAGAAGCGCTAAATAGTATCCTAAATGGTAAAAGTTTTGCAAGTATATTTGGTGGATAACACAGCAGGTGGCGACGAAAGTTAACAACTTTTGTGGAATGCCCTTGTAATAGCTCTTGGGCGGTGTGCCTTTTATCGCCTAGGCTCAGCAGTTTCCAGCACCGCCTCTGTCGCTTAGCGACGCACTGCTGCTGTGCCTAGAGCCACCGACTGATTGGCCTCCCATGCCCACGGATGCTATTCGGATGAGGAGGAGGTGGAGGAGGGGTGGGAGGAGTATAGTAGGCCTTTGAGACCTGGACCGAGGTAGGCCCGCAATTCTCTGCTTGGCAGTAATGACCACCCCAGGGTCAGACTCGGCCAGCCTGCACCAGTTAGAGTGTAGTTGCTGTTCTTATAAGTTTGGATATGGCGGGTGAGGGAATGTAAACAATGCGCAAAGCGCATGATGCGGCATGGAGCTGGCGTCGCCCTGCCAGGCGAGGCTTTTCGCCAATTCAAGCCCCTGTCTCTAGGCTACTCCCCACAGCACTTCTAAGAACCTTTTGTATAAAGGATCAAAGTGTAGTATAACGTTCTTATAAGTTTAGGATATGCCGGGTGAGGGGAATGTAAAACAGATGCGCACGAAGCGCTGAATATAATATCCCTAAATGGTAAAGTTTGCCAGTATATTTTGTGAAACACAGCAGGGTGGCGACAAAGTTAACAACTTTGATGTGAATCCATGAAAACAACCCAAATTTCTGCCTGACACCCTCGTTTGATAAATAAGAGGTGAGGACAGAAAGGAGGACCGGAGACAAGACCATGTTGGAGGCGCTATTGGACGACTTTTGAGGTAGCAATGGAGACAACGTGTGGAGGCTGCTATGGGACATTTAATTGGATAGTGCCTGTATGTGGCAGTCCAAACATGTTCTTCAAACCAGAGGAGCAGGTAGGTGGCCCTGCAGTAAAATGGAATATTTGAGTGCCTGTATGTGGCAGTCCCAAAAATGTTTCAACAACCAGAGGGGCAGGTAGGTGGCCCCTCCAGTAAATGGAAGATTGAGTGCCTGTATGTGGCAGTCCCAAAAATCTTTCAAACCAGAGAGCAGGTAGGTGGCCCTGCAGTAAAATGGAATAGATCTGAGTGCCTGTATGTTGCAGTCCCCAAACTTTTTCAAACCAGAGGAGGCAGGTAGCGGTGGCCCTCCAGTAAAATGGAATAGATTTGAGTGCCTGTATTGGCAGTCCCAAAAATGTTTCAAACCAGAGGAGCAGTAGGTGGCCCTGCGTAAAATGGAATAGATTGAGTGCCTGTATGTGGCAGTCCCATTATTTCAAACCAGAGGAGCAGGTAGGTGGCCCTCCAGTAAATGGAATAGATTGAGTGCCTGTATGTGGCAGTCCCAAAAATGTTTCAAACCAGAGGAGCAGTGAGGTGGCCCCTGCATAAAATGGAATAATTGAGTGCCTGTATGTGTGCAGTCCCAAACATTTTTTTCAAACCAGCAGGCAGGTCAGGGTGCCCACCAGTAAAATGGAATAGATTGAGTGCCTTATGTGGCAGTCCCAAAAATGTTTCAAACCAGAGGAGCAGGTAGGTGGCCCTGCAGTACAAGGAATAGATTGAGTGCCTGTCTGTTGGCAGTCCCCAACATTTTTCAAACCAGAGGCAGTCAGGTAGGGTGGACCTCCAGTAAAATGGAATAGATTGAGTGCCTGTATGTGGCATCCAAAATGTTTCAACCAGAGAGCAGTAGGTGGCCCTCAGTAAATGAATCGATGAGTGCTGTATGTGCACCAAAAATGTAGTTATCAAACAGGACCGGGTAGTGCCCTCCAGAAAAATTAAATGCATGAAGTACTATAGCAAAGCCAGTGGGCCCTGTCAAAAAATAGCCATTTTCCTCTGCTTTACTGTACAAGAGGGAGGAGAGTAAGAATGAGGAGGATGGATGAGCTGGAGCAATTATTCAGGTTGAGCTTCTTCACCTGGTTGAATGGGAAATTCTGAGAATCCAGCCTTTATTCATTTTACATAAGCTCACCTGGTCAGCCGTCTGTCAGTCGCGCAGGCGTGTACGCTTATCGGTGTTGATGATGCCACACTGCACTAAACCCGCTTCAGGCACAATGATACTGCTAGGCGGTACAGGGCAGGCAAGAACCTCCAAGGCGTACAGCCCAGTTCGTGTGCCACATGTCACAGCTTTGAAACGCCAGTAAGTTGTAGGGAGCCTGTGTTATTCATTCTAAAGCGATGGATATGGGTCCTACGTTACTCCCCAGTCACCACTTTCTTACAGATCATCCCTACTCTGCCAGACTGGGGACAGGTGACAGTGTCTCTTCTGTGGGGTGCCATAAACTGCTGGCAAAAGCCTTTGTAAGCCGACCCTTGCTCAGTGCTGCTGACAAGCAACTGCCTGCTCGCCTACTCTCCCGCGCTACTGGATGTCACCGCAGAATCAATACGCCTCCTGCCCTAGATGCTGTCAGAAAGGGAAATAACTGGTTTCCAGCTGTGTCACCAGGCATGCTGGTATTCATGCATTCTCACAACTCTCTTCTCCCTCTGCAGGGATGAAGTGGAAAGAGTTTTGCGTTACCGTCGTCCAGGAGAGTGAACACCCAGTCATATCGGTGCTCAGGAATAAATTCTTCTGAACGCAGGGTCACTGGATAAGGCAGTCCTAGCAATGAAATCTGGCCATATCGCCAGATAACCAACGCGTAAGATTCCACTCCCCTCACTTGCTGATTGTCCACCTTTCCCTGCCCTCCTCCCACAATCCTCCCACTGACCAATCTCTCTCTGGCCCCTATACACGCTGAACAGTAGGACTCAAACAATGGGTCCTCCTCTTGATGCTCTCGCCAACATCTCCTCCTCCTCCTCCTCTCCCTCCTCCCCACCTCCTCCTCCTCCCGATATGCGCTGAGAAGCGACCTGAGGGTGCTTTGGCTATCAACAGGTAGATATTCTCCCTCCGTCTCTCTGTGACTGAGCGCTAAGCTCCGACTTCATGCTGACCAGAGAGTTTTTCAACAGCCAAGCAGGGATGGTGAGGTGATATGGCGGCACGCCACTGACCACTCGTGGTTGACTCCTCAAAGTTACTCAGCAACTGTAACAGATTCAGACATCCACGTCCACTTCCTCATTGTAGACTTGAGGAAGCTGACGACGCTGACTACCTACAGGTTTAACTGGTGGAAGCTTGACATCTGGCAGTCTACAATCGCTCTGGCCTGCTGGTAAACTCTGGATAACATGGTCAGTGTTGAATTCCACCTCGTGGGCACGTCGCACAACAGTCGGTGAGCGGGCAGTTGGAGGCGGCGCTGCGCTGCCCTGAGAGTGGCAGCATCTGGGCTGGACTTCCTGAAATGCGCACAGATGCGGCGCACCTTCGTGAGCAAATCAGACAGATTGGGGTATGTCTTGAGGAAACGCTGAACTATCAGATTTAACACATGGGCCAGGCATGGCACATGTGTCAGTCTGCCGAGTTGCAGAGCCGCCACCAGGTTACGGCCGTTGTCACACACAACCATTCCCGGCTTGAGGTTCAGCGGTGCCAGCCACAGATCAGTCTGCGCCGTGATGCCCTGTAATAGCTCTTGGGCGGTGTGCCTTTTGTCGCCTAGGCTCAGCAGTTTGAGCACCGCCTGCTGTCGCTTAGCGACGGCACTGCTGCTGTGCCTAGAGCTACCGACTGATGGCGCCATGCCCACGGATGGTCGTTCGGAGGAGGAGGTGGAGGAGGGGTGGGAGGAGGAGGAGGCATAGTAGGCCTCAAACACCTGGACCGAGGTAGGCCCCGCAATCCTCGGCGTCGGCAGTATATGACCAGCCGCAGGGTCACACTCGGTCCCAGCCTCCACCAAGTTAACCCAATGTGCCGTCAGAGATATATAGTGGCCCTGCCCGGCAGCACTCGTCCACGTGTCCGTGGTCAGGTGGACCTTGTCAGAAACGGCGTTGGTCAGGGCACGGATTATGTTGTCTGACACGTGCTGGTGCAGGGCTGGGACGGCACATCGGGAAAAGTAGTGGCGGCTGGGGACCGAATACCGAGGGGCGGCCGCCGCCATGAGGCTGCGAAAGGCCTCGGTCTCTACTAGCCTATAGGGCAGCATCTCCAGGCTTAGCAATCTGGAAATGTGCACATTAAGGGCTTGGGCGTGCGGGTGGGTTGCACTATATTTGCGTTTCCGCTCCAGCGTCTGGGGTATGGAGAGCTGAACGCTGGTGGATGCTGTGGAGGATCGTGGAGGCGACGATGGGGTTTTTGTGGCAGGGTCCTGGGCAGGGGGCTGACTATCAGCTGACACAGGGGAAGGA